>CAMTDV010000018.1:9474480-10074480 GCA_947069175.1 Scalesia atractyloides
AAACCGGCGCCCAAATGCAGTCGTCGGAAATCCCGGCGATCTCGCCAATAATTTAACGATTCCTTCAGTTATAACGTAAACTTTAAACACACATCGGTTATAACCGACGCCTGAGTCCGCGACACAAGCTATAACCGCCGGAGACTTTCTAACCGATGAATCAAGTCGGAAATCGGACCAAATCCATCGACGACTTGCCCTATAAATACCCCCTCGAACCTCTGCAAACTTTTTTCGCTCAAAACCGCACCCTTTCTCGGCGAAAACTCACTCGCCGGAAATCTTCTGCTCATCGCCGGAAAACCGAACCCTCCACTTCTAAGCCTTACTGAACCCCCTAAGCTTATACCGAAGTCACCCATATCCTTTTCAAACTTTCTGAAGACTCGCTGCTGCAAGACACACGACGCCGGAACCTGTTGCTGTCGCCGAGTTCTACCGGAAAAACAGAGGAGTCCAGTCGGTATACCTCACGCCTAATTTCCCTTTCTTTTATTCATATCTCATCTGTAATTAACCTCGAAACACTAAAGAACACGATTAAAACATCGAACCAGTCGGATTTCCGATTCTGGTTAAAACCAACGAAGAAGACGAAGTATCTCTAATGTATAAGTATAATTAAAATCAAGTTATAACTCGGGTTAGACACACAGTCCAGCGGTGAACTGTGTGCACATTAAACACACAAACGTCTCGAGTTCGAATCTTGTTCCACACACGCTGCCTTAATAAAAATGCCTTTTTTTGTTAACCGAACCGGAGTCACCACTGTTATATGTTAAGTTTATTAATAATCAGAATAATAACCAAGTAGACACACAGTCCAGTGGTGGACTGTGTGTATGTTTAATCACAGGACACGAGTTCGAGTCCGGTCTACTACATCGATCCGGACAATTATTCAAACTTTTTAAATACGGCATAAATGAAAATGCTTAGTTTTGTATTTAAGAATAATAAAAATCATTTAGTTAACAAGTTGGACACACAGTCCAGCGGTGGACTGTGTGTTAGCATAAGCCACAGGTCCCGGGTTCGAGACCTGTGGAGCGCACCGAGTCTTGGATTAAAATCGTTTTTAGAAAATAAAGGATTTTCTGTTTAACCTAATTAATATATAAATATAATTAAAAACAGAAATATTTCGGGTTAGACACGTAGCTCAGTTGGTAGAGCTGCGTGCACGCGTACGGGAGGTCTCGGGTTCGAGCCTCACTCAGCGCACAATTACACGCATACGAACCGGTCAACGGTCAAGGTCAACGTCACGTCAACGGTCAAAAAAGTCAAATTTTTTTATTATTTTTATTTATTTATTTTAATTAAAAAATCAATTAAAAATACTTAAAAATAACATTTTTAAGGTTAGAAAATACCCTTAAACTCACAAAAATACACCCAACAATCCTACTAAAATGGATTAAAAAATCCGTTTACTTACCAGAACCATAATGCTATTTATCTAGGTTAATTTCACTCGTGGTTAAAACCACTTCGCGTGCATTCAACATCATCAACCGAACGCACCCACTGTGAGTGAATCTTACAACTCCCCCTTTTTAATTACACGTTTTGGGGTGTGTCATGTGTCACAAAATAATTAACTCGTTTATTTAAAATTGTGCCATACCATATCGTGATCTAAACTTAGATTGTTTATATTGTTGTGATTATGTATTTCATTTTGTCAACTTGTATGAAATTCATTCATTAAGCCCATCAGTTCCTCGTGGGAGATGAGTGAGCAACGCGTGCCTCAAAACCAATCCATTATTGTTCATGTGTGTATTGTGGAGTTTATATTGTTGTAGTTATGTCTTTCATATTATCATGGTTATGCAATTCATTCGTTAGGCCCATCAGTTCCTCGTGAGAGACGAGTAGAGCAACGCGTGCCTCTAAACGTTCCATTATTGTTCATGTGTTCTTTATTTAATATCTAATGATTGTTGAATAAGTTTACATCTATTTTTACTCATGTGTGGTTGTGCACTCATTTCATAATCAATTAAATAAACTTGTTCAAATGTTTTCCATAGGATTCACTCGCCAACTTTTTGTTGATCCAAAAACCCTTTTACACATGATACATGTGAACAGGATGAAGCAAGGAAAACATAGGAAATGCCTTAGAAGAAAACAAAGAAGCTTAGGTTGATGTTAGGTCATGATGTAATTATGGTTGTAACTTCCTATTAAATTGTATTTAATGAATATGAAACGTATAATAAATGTCATGAGCTTTGATGATAACCCAATCATGCCCCGGTCACCTTTTCCGCTGCGGGTCGGGTGTGACAGATTGGTATCAGAGCCATGACTATAGGGATATAGGATAGGTTATTAGACCCTTAGAGCCTATACTATAGTCTGCCTAAATTTTAATTGATTAGGTGGTTACATACAAACTTGTGATATTTATTTGTTTCATATTTGTTTATATTTACAGTCAAACATACATGCTTATATACATATTCATTATACATATATCAATGTTCATATATTCAATTCATTTTCATACTCTCATTATTCAAAGATTTGTTGCAATTTTCAAATCTCATCAAAGTAAGTTCTGCGACGGGCATGTAGTAACTGGAAGGGTACAAGTACCGGTAGTCGGAACGTCCTGTCTAGGTTGGCATTCGTATAAATCCAATATAACGGACCAGTTTGCCTACCTGGGGACTAACGATGAGAGTACGAAGGACCTATTAGGCCAAAGCATGCCACACCAAACGTCGTTCGAGCTAACCCACTTTGAGGTGTCACCGTGTCTACACCTGGACACATTCCGAATATCACACGTTGTATACATATTTCTCGATTTTCTCCGGGTTTTAGTGTACGCAACCAGGCAAACCCGTGCGAACCATATGAAAAACCGGTATTCATGGGGGCCCACATGATTACAAAGGTGAAGTATGGCGGCATGTAGGGCCTAAGGCGAGCAAAGCCCAAGACATCCTATGGATGTAGTAGATTTATTTTTCTATAATTATTTTATGAATGTTCATTCCTAGTGCGACCCATGAACCCAAAAGCATCCAACTCATACTTTTGACATGTATTCCTTGTAGATGTCTTCTAACCACGCCCGTAGGAAGACGAGAGCAGGAAAAGCCCGCGAACGCATGGCTGCCCTAATCGCTCAACAAATGGCTGCCATAATACCCAACATTGTAATCCAAGTGCAACAAGCACTTACCGTTAATCCTGTCAATCAAGAAAACCAAAACATTATCAACCCTCCCCCAAATACCACTAAATGCACCTACAAGCATTTCAAATCATGCGACCCTCCAAAATACAAAGGGACTGAAGGCGTCACCGCTCTCCTCCATTGGTTTGAAGAAATGGAGAACACTTTTCTAAATTGCGATTGCCCCGATGATCGCAAAGTGCGTTATGCTACTGGTCGATTATATGGGATAGCACTTACTTGGTGGAATACAGAAAAGGCCAAACGAGGTGTGGAAGATGCTATGACCTTAACTTGGGATGAATTGAAGGAAATCATGACCAGACGATTTTGCCCAAGGAGCGAAATCAAGAAATTAGAAGATGAATTTTATTCGTTGAAGCAAAAGGAAGGAGACCACACCACATACAACAAAAGATTCCTCGAATTACATCAAATGGTTCCCAACATGTTCACTCCCCTCTATCGTTTGATCGAGCACTACATTCGTGGTCTTCCGTCAAAGTTTCAAGACTCTGTAATAAGTACCAAGCCTGCAACTTTGGAAGCAGCAATGAAGCTAGCAACAGAGCTCACCGAGAACCGAATCCGAAACAAAGACTTCAAGGAGGAGAAGAAGAAGGATAAAGCATCGACTGAAACCTCCGACTCCACCCAAACCGAATCCCCTTCTCAACCCAATCCTAAGAGAAAAAGAGACGGGCAACTTTTCGCTACTATCCAACGAAACCAACCAATTTCACACGCCATACCCATCCAAGCTATCCCAATCACTCAAGTGGCACCCAACTCAACTTACCCAAATAAGAAACCATATCTTGGACCTCACCCTCGATGCAACAACTGTTTTTATCACCATCCCCTTACCTTACCTTGTCGACTATGTGCAACTTGTGGACGCTATGGTCATTTGAGCAAGGTTTGCCGCACCTTTCAAAACCAAATCTCTTCCCCTACTCAAAACATGAACCAAACCTATCAACAACCCCAATACCCCGTGTTCCCATATGTTCGAGCTTGTTTCAATTGTGGCGACTCTACCCACTTTCGAAACACATGCCCTCAATTGGTTAACGTCATCAACGCTCAAGCCCAATCAAACCCAGTTAACCAAGTAAACCAAGGAAACCCAACCACTAGGCCACCAGCAAGAGGAAGAGTTTTCAACATCAACGCCAATCCTGTCGAAGATAATGACGGCCCAAACGAAAGCACCCAACTAGTCCTCTTCACCGAAAATCCAGATTCAACTCCAATCGTTTAGTTTTATGTTTTTCTTTATCACATAGAACCAAACATAACTTAAGGATAAAGCCAATGAAACTTTGACAGGAATATGGTGGATACGCCGCTGGTACTTCCTATATATAAGTATTCTTGTCAAAGGATCAGAAGCATTATCTGGCGGTTATGAGAGGTTCCATGTGTAGACTGTTAGAGTAATTATTGTTTATTATTTCAGTACATGCAATTTCATAGGCCGCCGCTCCCCATTACATTATGAGCGTTGAGCATGTTCCCCATTTCATCACGAGGTTGAACCTGGCGTGCCCACATTTTTCATTTTCAGTACATGCAATACGATCGGCTCCGTTTGATTGAGCCTTGATCGCACAGACATTTTCATTATCAGTATTTTGTGGTTGTTGTGTTTGTAGTAGAGTCACATAGAACTAATCATAACTTGCGGATAAAGTCAATGAAAATTTGACAAGAATATGGTGGATACGCCGCTGGTACTTCCTATATATAAGTATTCTTGTCAAATGATCGGAGGCATTATCAGGCGGTTATGAGAGGTTCCATGCATAGGCTGATTGTGTGATGGTTGTTTAGATTAAGTTGTTCAATTTCAGTACATTCAATACGCTCGGCTCCGTTTGATTGAGCCTTGATTGCACAGACATTTTCATTTTCAGTACATGCAATACGATCGGCTCCGTTTGATTGAGCCTTGATCGCACAGACATTATCATTATCAGTATTTTGTGGTTGTTGTATTTGTAGTAGAGTCACATAGAACTAATCATAACTTGCGGATAAAGTCAATGAAAATTTGACAAGAATATGGTGGATACGCCGCTGGTACTTCCTATATATAAGTATTCTTGTCAAATGATCGGAGGCATTATCAGGCGGTTATGAGAGGTTCCATGTATAGGCTGTTTGTGTGATTGTTGTTTAGATTAAGTTTATTATTTTCAGTACATGCAATACGACCGGCTCCGCTTGATTGAGCCTTGATCGCACAGACAATTTCATTTTCAGTACATGCAGTACGATCGGCTCCGTTTGATTGAGCCTTGATCGCACAGACATTTTTCATTTCAGTATTTTATGTTTGTTGTATTGGTTGTAGAGTTATATATGACTAATCATAATTCACTGATAAAACCAATGAAAATTTGACAAGAATATGGTGGATACGCCGCTGGTACTTCCTATATATAAGTATTCTTGTCAAAGGATCAGAGGCATTGTCAGACGGTTATGAGAAGTTCTATGTAGGATTTAGTAGTTTTCTTGGTAACTAATCATAACTTGTGGATAAAACCAATGAAAATTTGGCAAGAATATGGTGGATACGCCGCTGGTACTTCCTATATATAAGTATTCTTGCCAAAGGATCAGAGGCATTATCAGGGATTATGAGAGGTTCCATGTAGGATTTAGTATTGTCTTGATTGAAATTTGTGTTACATTTATATCATCTCGCTATTTAAAGAAATTGGATTGTGATCCATTTCTACATAAACTAACCTCTCCATCATAACAAACGAGAGAGAAACTGCCACCATTCAAACATATATGATATCAGACTGTGGATTCAAATATTAGCTGTTGTGGTTATTTATGTTCTATAGTCATAAAACCAATCATAACTTACTGATATTAGCTGTTGTGTTTATTTATGTTCAAATATTAGCTGTTGTGTTATTTATGTTCCATGTAGGTTGTAGTATTAGAAGTTTTGCCTTAGGATATAACCATACCCTTCCAAACATATCCAAACTCTTATGCATGATATCATATTTAGCGAATAAATTCTGCTTATCAATACTTTTACAGTAGGCAACAAAAAGAGATTCCTGTAATAGGGTACTTAACCCTTACAAGGGACGTTACCGCCTCAAACAAAAAAAACTTAAACCCTTACTTTTTCTAAGCATGTAACTGTCAAACTAAACACCATCATTCTTTTAGTCAAATATATCACTATTTAAATTTCGGGACGAAATTTCTAAAAAGCAGGGGATACTGTAACATCCGTCAAAAACGGATTTACCAAACCCGCTCCGTTTATTAACCGAACAATCAGTTAAAAATTTCGTTGCGAATTAAATGACCAAAATAATTTTAAACGATACACAATCAATTATTATATGGGAATATATAATTAGTTTTTGAAAAACTGTTAAAAATATGAAAATAAAAATAATATGTTCCTGCCGGGTTTCGAACCCGGGTCAGTCGCCGGGTCACGGTTCAACAGACTTAACACTCAACACTTAAACCACTGTGCCACTGATGTTTCTTGTTAAATGTTAGAATCATTTAATTCATAACATGACTTTCCGAATTCATAACCGGCGCCCAAATGCAGTCGTCGGAAATCCCGGCGATCTCGCCAATAATTTAACGATTCCTTCAGTTATAACGTAAACTTTAAACACACATCGGTTATAACCGACGCCTGAGTCCGCGACACAAGCTATAACCGCCGGAGACTTTCTAACCGATGAATCAAGTCGGAAATCGGACCAAATCCATCGACGACTTGCCCTATAAATACCCCCTCGAACCTCTGCAAACTTTTTTCGCTCAAAACCGCACCCTTTCTCGGCGAAAACTCACTCGCCGGAAATCTTCTGCTCATCGCCGGAAAACCGAACCCTCCACTTCTAAGCCTTACTGAACCCCCTAAGCTTATACCGAAGTCACCCATATCCTTTTCAAACTTTCTGAAGACTCGCTGCTGCAAGACACACGACGCCGGAACCTGTTGCTGTCGCCGAGTTCTACCGGAAAAACAGAGGAGTCCAGTCGGTATACCTCACGCCTAATTTCCCTTTCTTTTATTCATATCTCATCTGTAATTAACCTCGAAAAAACTAAAGAACACGATTAAAACATCGAACCAGTCGGATTTCCGATTCTGGTTAAAACCAACGAAGAAGACGAAGTATCTGTAATGTATAAGTATAATTAAAATCAAGTTATAACTCGGGTTAGACACACAGTCCAGCGGTGGACTGTGTGCACATTAAACACACAAACGTCTCGAGTTCGAATCTTGTTCCACACACGCTGCCTTAATAAAAATGCCTTTTTTGTTAACCGAACCGGAGTCACCACTGTTATATGTTAAGTTTATTAATAATCGGAATAATAACCAAGTTAGACACACAGTCCAGTGGTGGACTGTGTGTATGTTTAATCACAGGACACGAGTTCGAGTCCGGTCTACTACATCGATCCGGACAATTATTCAAACTTTTTAAATATGGCATAAATGAAAATGCTTAGTTTGTATTTAAGAATAATAAAAATCAGTTTAGTTAACAAGTTGGACACACAGTCCAGCGGTGGACTGTGTGTTAGCATAAGCCACAGGTCCCGGGTTCGAGACCTGTGGAGCGCACCGAGTCTTGGATTAAAATCGTTTTTAGAAAATAAAGGATTTTCTGTTTAACCTAATTAATATATAAATATAATTAAAAACAGAAATATTTCGGGTTAGACACGTAGCTCAGTTGGTAGAGCTGCGTGCACGCGTACGGGAGGTCTCGGGTTCGAGCCTCACTCAGCGCACAATTACACGCATACGAACCGGTCAACGTCAGGTCAACGGTCAACGGTCAACGGTCAAAAAAGTCAAATTTTTTTATTATTTTTATTTATTTATTTTAATTAAAAATCAATTAAAAATACTTAAAAATAACATTTTTAAGGTTAGAAAATACCCTTAAACTCACAAAAATACACCCAACAATCCTACTAAAATGGATTAATAAAATCCGTTTACTTACCGAACCATAATGCTATTTATCTAGGTTAATTTCACTCGTGGTTAAAACCACTTCGCGTGCATTCAACATCATCAACCGAACGCACCCACTGTGAGTGAATCTTACAACTCCCCCTTTTTAATTACACGTTTTGGGGTGTGTCATGTGTCACAAAATAATTAACTCGTTTATTTAAAATTGTGCCATACCATATCGTGATCTAAACTTAGATTGTTTATATTGTTGTGATTATGTATTTCATTTTGTCAACTTGTATGAAATTCATTCATTAAGCCCATCAGTTCCTCGTGGGAGACGAGTGAGCAACGCGTGCCTCAAAACCAATCCATTATTGTTCATGTGTGTATTGTGGAGTTTATATTGTTGGTAGTTATGTCTTTCATTTTATCATGGTTATGCAATTCATTCGTTAGGCCCATCAGTTCCTCGTGAGAGACGAGTAGAGCAACGCGTGCCTCTAAACGTTCCATTATTGTTCATGTGTTCTTTATTTAATATCTAATGATTGTTGAATAAGTTTACATCTATTTTTACTCATGTATGGTTGTGCACTCATTTCATAATCAATTAAATAAACTTGTTCAAATGTTTTCCATAGGATTCACTCGCCAACTTTTTGTTGATCCAAAAACCCTTTTACACATGATACAGGTGAACATGATGAAGCAAGGAAAACATAGGAAATGCCTTAGAAGAAAACAAAGAAGCTTAGGTTGATGTTAGGTCATGATGTAATTATGGTTGTAACTTCCTATTAAATTGTATTTAATGAATATGAAACGTATAATAAATGTCATGAGCTTTGATGATAACCCAATCATGCACCGGTCACCTTTTCCGCTGCGGGTCGGGGTGTGACACGGGTTGCGCCTACGAAATCGGTTTTTGAAACCGAACGTCGTGTAATGTTGGAGAGTATTATTTTAGGATTAAAACACGTAAATGGTGTCGGTTGCTGATGTGCGTCGCGTTTGTGTGACGGTTTGGTTAAAATTGTGTAACACGCGATGTTCGTTATTTTAAATCTATTTTTCTCTTCGGTTTCAACTGCATACATTAAAGTTTGATTATGGAGCTAGATTTATCGTAATATTTCAGTGTTGATAGTATATCTCCCGATGTCAGTTTGTTATCGCGTAATTTCAAACTAGAAAGCGCTGGTTTGCGTATATTTATTTCTTTAAATGATTGAATGCACGAATATCGAATATATACTAAGATATGAATATTATGATTAACACCTCAAAATTAGAGTACGAATATAAATTATAAATACGAAAATACGAGGCGTTACAAGAAGGGGCCGCCACCCACTACTATGTCTTTTATAGCATCTCTAAGGCCATCATCGAACCGAGATACCGCATCCTCCATCAAATGGGGTTGACAAGTCCGCAACCTAAAGAGTAACTTAGCAACCCCCATGCACGAGCTTAGCAGAAGGAGTTCACACTGGGGATCCCTCAGGCAGGGTAAGAGTTTCATGAGGTCAACCGCCCCCGAGGCCCGCCGCCCTGCCAACTCCTCAATAAAGCTAGGATCCCGACTAACAGCTCCACCAAGGAGCTTAACCTCCTTCTCTGATCTACCGATCCCTCTCGGGAAAAGCCCATCCTGAACTATAAACCTCAATGTAAACAATGTTAAAACTAAACCACCTACATATCATATATCTTTTTAGAATTTGAGGCCTTAGAAAAACGAGTGCCTAATACACTTCCTTTATTTCACTCCCCTTAAGCCGACCCAGTATGTATCTTGCAAACTACACATATATAGCTCGCAATCTATATATAGTTTTCTTTTCCTCAAACATCGGTAACATATAAACAAAATATGATTGGTTGATAGTTATTTTTTTGGTTATCAAATATCTTTATAACTCTATGTATATATGTATGGAAATTTGGATTTTAATAATCTGAATTGTAACCTAATAGCCAATAATAATTTGTACTTGCAGTATAACTATGACAATCCTGACTTTCACTTTTGTTGCTAAATACAGTCTCACTCCATATTTGTAACCCCGCCCTATACTGATTATAAATATATTTTTCTTTGGTTGACAGTGGATCCTTCGGTTCTTAAGTAACTTTATTGTTCTCACATTATCCCACACACACTATCAACAAATCATTTTTTTTTCATGTTTTAAATAAAAGGATTTATATTATAGTGTGTATGTGTAGCTCACTAATGCATATATAGCTCACGCAGTACATGCATGTAGCTTGCAAGCCACATGTAATTTTTTTTCTTTTTTACAATATTAACTTTTTAATTGAAAAAAAATTAATTTTTTTAACGGCCAACTAAATTACTGGATAAGCATCCTGGGATGCCCTTAATCGAGCAAATGCATCCCCTCTTCCAAAACGATCAGAATTGGATGCATACCCGAGCCACCAAGCCACCAGTTCCGGGGAAACCCCGCCGCCCGAAGGCCCAACGCGGTAAAACCCAGTTTGGCTCGGTTTCGAACTGGCGACATCTAAAGAGGTCTAATTCTAAACTTCATTGCCACCATCAATGTCCTTCAAAGTGATGCTAGTGGGAGTTGAACTTGGAACCTCAAGTAGAGAAACCAAGTGACTAACCACTAGATCATCTTGTCATAAAAGTAATTGAAAATTAATTGGTTGATAATGGTTCTTTCTATTCTCAAAGAACTATAAAGTTCTTTTGGTCCATGCGCGGGAAAGAAGATAGCTTTTAAATTTAATGCTACGTGGATTTGATGCTAGATCCTGTGAGATCACTTTGGCCCACAAGGAAATAATAAGTATCTAGAGCACATGTTTAAGATCTAGAGATGTAGACATGATAGCAATCTAACAAATTTGACTTAGTTTGTTTTAAGGTGGGGAACCGGAGGTCGGGTCATTGTTCATAGAATCTTGATTTGAGATGATTTGGGAGAGATTATATAACTGAAGGATGATTAGTTAAAAACTTATATTACAATTACCTTTTTCATTTTAAATAAATGAATGACATTAGACTTTTGGGCCATTTCATCTAAATGTTCCATGTTTGTTCCTGCAGTTCTTAAAGTTGGGATTCTCATTAGAACATCGCTTCATATTTGAGCAATAACTATCAAGGTTTTGATGACCATTCTAGCCATGTAACACTTATAGTTATTACTATCATAGAAAACAATCTAGCTGGTTGTAAGTTTTGTATCGATTTCAGATTAATTTACGTAGTTTCCAATGATTCTGGACAGTGGCGGATCTAGAAAATCTTCGTAGCGGTAAAGTTTTATAAAACAACAGTAACGGAATCGAAAAAAGTCAAAAAATGGTCAATTTTTTCCAAAATTTACACTAACACATGAGCGCCAAGCAGTAGCGGAGGCTACCCCTTGTCATAGGGTAGATACGCCCCTTCTGGATTATCTAACTAAATGGTGTGTGATCAATTTGTTATCAAGATATTTTGATGGTTTATGAAAGAGTATGTGCAATTATTCTAGATAATCCAACTTGAGCAAAGAATGCTTCATGAAAGAGTGTGTAAGAGCGTGTCGATTGACGGTTAATTAGTACTTAGTTGCTACAAAAGTTGTTGTTAATCTATCGGTTTCTACCTACGGATCATTAGATCAACTTTATGCAACTTTCTACCAACCATCTGAAGCAGCCATGTGGCACTTTAACCCTTGGAACCCGCTATGGATGCTACCCTCTGAAACCCTTAGGTTACCCATAGTGGTATAGTGGTGGGTAGGCGGACGGACCCTTGAAAAAATAAATTAGTGTTAAATTTCGCGTCAAATCCCGACCGCACCCCTCGAAAAATTTTCAAACGCCCCCTTAAAAAAATCTTACGAATTTATAAAAAAAATTGTAAACTCTAATTTTTATTAAAATATAACCTAGTTTATATAATTATTCTTTAACTATTTTCACTTAACAATTTAACTCAATCACTTTCACTTAACAATTTAGGCCAATAAAGAATACATTGTAACCCAAGCCCATTAACCCAACATAATCAAATTTGGAGTAAAATAAAATAACCCAACTAACCGCCCTCAAATTCCTTTCACCCGCTCTCACATTCTGATCGCCAGCGTCCAACGAGTCAATGACGCAAAAACAGTCACTAACAACATCGATGACTGTGTGCGTTAAGTGTATTATATTTTTGTTAACATTTAGGTTCATTTTACGCATTAGTCAAGTTTTAAATTTATAAAACATGATGTTGTAATAACACTAAACACACACTTGGGCAAGTACACCCATCGTGAGCGTAGTATGGTGTTGGTAAGATACCGAGATCGTCCAAGGACACAAGAGCTTTTAATACCGGTTTATCGTCAACGTCTAATCAATCTAAAATTTTTGATAAAAGTTTTAAATATAAAAATTAAAAATAAAATAAGAAGATAAATAAAATAAAATACAAATAGACAAGATAGAATCACCTGGATCCAACTTCTCTTTTATGTATCCTTTGATAGTTTTCGCACTTTCG
This sequence comes from Scalesia atractyloides, assembly GCA_947069175.1. NCBI lineage: Eukaryota > Viridiplantae > Streptophyta > Magnoliopsida > Asterales > Asteraceae > Scalesia > Scalesia atractyloides. The sequence continues at coordinate 9,487,201 of CAMTDV010000018.1, forward strand.
GACTTTGTAAGAAATTATCTTAGTTATAGTAGTAGGCCCCTCTTTTGAGGTGACGTTACCCTCAACCCAGTGGTTTGAGTCAGCAGGGATACAATACTAAAGGGTCGGAATATTGGAAGATAATTAAATAAGTTATTAATGCGAAAAGTGGTAGGCCCCTCTTTTGAAGGTGACATTACCCTCGACTAAGTGGTTTGAGTCAGCAGGGATACAATCCCAAGTAGCCGTTTAAAATATTAATAGTAGTTTACATATGAGGGGTTCAAACTATTCGCGCCCCCACCATCTAATACCCATAGAGCATTGAAGGAAGCTCTAATAAGCTTGAACCAAGTCCTCGCAGTATCTATACACTAAATGAGACAAGAACTTTACCAAACTACCCTTCTAACCCCCTTACAAGTAGTTAACGCGCTTTATATAGACCGTAAAGACACGAATAAGCAAATCAATGACATCATTAAGAAATGGTTAGGAAAATTCACTTTCAACATAAGAAACTAGTTATTAAATTCATTAATACATACCCAATTAAAAAGTGCCGAAAGATTAAAAACTAAAAGTAATACATAAAAGATTAGTCTTCACCAAGTGATGTAAGGAATTTAGCCAAGCATGGCCTTTGTTTGACAAGAACCCTTACAATCTATCTTGGATCCCGAGACTACTACACACTCTAAAGATAATAGATGGATGATGGTGGTGGGTGTTGATGTTGTAGTGGTGGTGGAGTGGTGGCAAAGTGAGAGAGAAGTGATTTGCCAAGGGATGCCTTTGAAGGGAACCAAGCACCCCTATTTATAGTTAAAACAGAGGCCCGGCCACGGTCCCGTGTCTAGTGGGCACGGCCCGTGGCCATCATCCGTCTCTTTCTTCATTAATTGCATCTGACAGCAGAGGGCCCCACACGACCCCGTGGCCTATGGGCATGGCCCGTGGTCAACAGTTCGCTGTACTATCTGAAATCTGCAAATCTTGTAGTTGACCACCCCCATGTTGGTCTGGGCACGGCCCCGTGATGGGTGTAGAAGCTTCTGCAGGTTTTATCTTGAAGTGTAAGGTCTGACCACGCCCCGTGTTGGATGGACACGGCCCGTGGTCATCTTCTGTAACTTTGTTTTTGTCTTTTGGGGTGTTGCTGAGGGGTCGGGCATGGTTCGTTATTCCTTCTTTTCGTATTTATGTTGGTTTTGGCTGCTTATTTACTTTTTTCGTTCTTTTATGCTCTTTTAATCCTGAAAATACAAAAGGAACAAAGAAACGTGCTTTTTCCAACATTAGTACTAAAAAACGGTTAGTTTTATGCCTCAGTTGATGTAATTTATATGTTGCATTTTTCACACATCAAATATCCCCACACTTGAATCTTTGGTTGTCCTCAAGCAAACTCTTTAAATGTGGCTTACACACCCAAATGGAATAGGTAGAGAAGAAGTTTTGTGATTTTTTCTTTGAGTGTCGGGAATCCAAGATCTTTATTTAAATTTTGTTTTTACTTTTTTTACAATTCTATTCGTCATGATTTATTTAGAACGTTTTAAAGAAAGTTATTTGTTTTGGCCATAACATGCCTCCTTAAAATTCTATTTATATACAAGTTCACATACCTCTTAAGAGATCACTCAACACTCGGCCGAATATGTATTTTTGTGATATCGCTCGATTCCGGTAATTTGGAACTTACTTCTACCATATGTTTGCCAAGTGATCAAATCTCCTCCTTTTTAACTATAAACCTTTGCGAGAATCAAGAGGACTTTGAAAGGGTTAGGCTTGGGCTAAGGGTAGGTGATCTTTGAGTTAGCGGTTAGTAAAATAACGAAAAGCGTAGAAAGCGTCGGTTATCGTAAAAATTGTTTATTTATTTAAACCAATTATTTTCAAACAAGATTTTGAAAGAACTTGTTTGGTTAAAGAGATATGATTTTTTTCACATATATAACCGTAGCTTTTACTAAAATAAATGGGTTTGAAATGAAAAGGGGTTTTGGTGGGTAATGGATGTTTTTGTTTGCGGGTTTGAAATGAAAAAAGTTTAGGCTCAAAAGGGGTTAAATAGGGAGATTTTGGTAATGGGTAAAAAGAAAAGAAAATAATGGTTTTGAATGAAAAACGGGTAAGTCCTAGTGTCTCCATCATTTACTTACTTGGGTTTATGTTGGTAAAGATTTGGAATGTATCTTCTTGGCAAGTTCTAGAGTCGCAAGAATCAAGCGGCTATTCACACAAGAAACGAAGATGAGCATTTAGTTTAAAGATAAATGTATGCTCGATAAAGGCTCAGAGCTCACTTATTGTGGGAATGGGTTTGTAGTGTGATCAAGTATATATAATCAAATTTTAAAAAGATTTGTCATGCCCTTTTTTATATAATTTTTCTTATTTGGTTCTTTTTATCATAACGCTATTGGTTGTAAATTTGTAAAAACATAACTTTTTAGTACTTGTTATTCCCAAATTAACCAAGACAAGTAAGAAAATGAAAAATTTTGAAAAAGATTTGGGGTGATTAGCGGTTCCAATGGAGTTTTGTGTAAGGCTTGTTATTAGGACTTGCTAAATTCAAAGTGTTAGCCCCCCCCCCCCCACTTAAATTACACATTGTCCTCAATGTGTCCAAATATAAAATTTTCGGTTAATTCGAATGCGTAGAAGCGTGTTTAAAAACAAATTTTTATGTTACTTGGGCATCTGGGCACGGGCCCGTGTTGACTGGGCACGGGCCCGTGGTCATATTGCCAGTATCAAGAACTTACAGAAGGTTACCCACGGGGCGTGCCTAATGGACACGTCCCGTGGTCAGAGGCTAGAAGTCAAACATCAGCTTTTTAAGGTATGGGCATGGGCCGTGTTTCATGAACACGACCCCGTGGTGGCAGTCTGCAATTTCTGAATCTCATGTTTCTGGTTTTTTGCGTCTGGTATCCGGTATTGTCTAGCACTGATTTTCAGTGCATATGGACCTCCTGTACCTGTTTTATCAATATCACACCACACAAAGCATACTACAATACCAAATCCTAAATTACGAGTGTTTATCATCCATCACCACAAATAAATAAAAATAAAATGCTGAAAGGAAAAAGTTGTTTGGAAGAGTGATTTGTTCAAACCACGGCATGCAGGCTGGTCAAATTGTTCAAAGGGTAGAGAGATTAACCTGATACTTCCTTTGTCACCCATCACCTTACCGCCATCGTTACCACTCAGTCCATGTCCTCATCCTCATTGTCCTTTTCACCATGATACGCCATGTGCTCCCGGATATATGTGATGTCTCCTTGCATAGCATTGATGAAGCGTTCCACCGCTCCAACCCGGGTGTTGACGTTACTGGCCATGTTATATGTATTGCGGGTGCATAAGAGGTTTTCCTGCAAAAGGTCAGTTAAACTTTGAAAATTAGGAAACCCGCCTACTTGAGAGGAGGAACCCGTCTGGTAGCCATGGTATTGAGGAGGAGGACGGTTGGGGTCGTCAGCGAGGGCTAGGACTTCTTCCGGGGCACATGTATTTCTTTCAGCGTTCCGGAAGCAGATGGGCCCGTCACCCATGTCCTGGATGAACCCCAGTGATCGGCATAGGTCGACATCAACCTTCTTAAACTTTGCACCTTGAGTAAGTGATTTTGGAACTTACTGGATATAGTTTTTGAACAACTTGTAGATCCATCCCCCAAAGAAGATTGGTGTGGGTGGATTAGCCAATTGTTTAGGTGCATGTTCTTGAGGAGCATGTAGGTGACATCGAGTGGTCTACGGGTGTGGATGCAGTGGAGGCATGTGAGGTCACGAAGGCTTACCACTCCCGTGCTATCTCGCCATTAATTCAGTGGGTTGCTTAAGAACCGATGGATGTATCGGTAGAGCGGGTCTCGCAGCTGAGAGCTTTTGGTGATGCTTGGGTTGTATGCTCCGTCTCCAATTTTGGACCATGTTGTTTGCCTCATATTGACCGGGATTTCACGGAGACCACCCGTGACATGCTCATCAGCTGATTCATCCTCGGTATACAACCCGATGTTAACACCAAACTGGGCCATGGAGATGGAGAGAAGTTGCCCGGCACATCTGAATTGAACAGCATCGGAATCAAACGGGTCTGCCTTGGTGTCGAACTTGAAGGTGCTATAGAACTCCATGTTAAACTCGTATATGGAGTGGAGCTTCTTGTCAAGAGCAGCTCGAAGTGGGCCTGTGACCAGCATATCATATCGACCTCTCTGACCCACGGCGTCTAGGGTTTCGTAGCATGTTTGTCTTGGGCCCTCTTTTGGCCTCGTTTGAAGGACTTCAAAGCGGTTTTGGTACTCCCACTCTGATGTCTTAAACTTCAGAAACTTGTTTGCCATTGCTGCACGAGAGAACAAATGTACAATTAGTGCGTTGCGAATTAAATTTATGGGAAAAACTGAAAACAGAGAGTTGAACACCGCCTTGTGGTGACTGAACACGACCCGTGTTCATCTCCTTTACCTGGCCACGCCCCGTGGTGGCTAACCACGACCACATGGTCAGGCTACTGTTACTGCAAAACTTTATTTTTCGACCCGGTTTCGAAAAGTTGAAAATTTTTAGTTGAGTAAGGGAGGTTTTCCCCGAAAATGAAACCCCAAGTCCTGTTTTTCCAAAAACAACCTGTTTTCCCTATCAATTTAACTTTTTCGGTTCAAAAACAAGGGTTTGTGACTTACACTTGAAATCGGGTGTTTTGGTGATCAATTGTGGTTGATTTACTCTTTTCAACATGAATGTATACTATTAATACTAGATCTATACAGAAATTTGAGGGTTAATTACGTTCTTAGTTCAAGAACCCTAGATTTTTTCCCAGTTTTCTTGATGTTATTCTGCATGCAAATCGCTAAACTATCTAAAAAAAGTGTAAGAATCATACCTCGCGTACGTTAAACGAAGAGACAACATGAAATGGGACAGCAAATCACCGGTGAACCAGAGAGTTCTTGGGGAAACAAGTCGTAGTGTAATGAAGAACAGTTAAGAAGAAGGGTTTTTATCTGTCTGTATGCCGAACACGGCCCCGTGGTCAGGCCATATTATTATTTTTTTTTCATAAAGGATTCGTGTGATTAGCGACCGTTTTCCCGAGAAAGTGTTCCCAAGTTATCTTACCTTTTTCGAAGTTCTCCTGATGTTTACCACCTACTAGACATAACGTTAATTTACATATATATACATATACATACCTTTGTTTCATCATACTTTGCTTGTTTGAAGAGAAATTTCTTCCTCCTCATCCTCAATGAATCCTTGGTAGAGTTTAAGCCTTTGTCTGTTAACCTTGAACGGAATGCCATTTCGAGATTTAATCTCAATTGCATCGTGTGGGAAACTATGGGTGATGGAAAAAGGCCCCGACCACCTAGACTTTAATTTTCCGGGAAATAATCGAAGTCGTGAATGTAACATCCGTCAAAAAACGGATTTTACCAAACCCGCTCCGTTTATTAACCGAAAAATCAGTTTAAAATTTCGTAGCGTATTTAATGCCCAAATTAATTTTAAACGATACATAATTAATTATTATATTGGAATATATAATTTATTTTTGAAAAATTGTTAAAAATAATGAAATAAAAATATAATGTTTCTGCCGGGTTTCGAACCCGGGTCAGTCAACCGGTTCAGCAGACTTAACACACACACACTCAACCACTGCGCCACTTGTATTTCTTGTTAATTATTAGAATCAATTAATTCATATCATGAATCCCAAATTCAAAAACCGGCGCCCAAATTTCAGTCATCGGAAATCCCGGCGATCTCGCGAGATTGGACGGTTACTTCAGTTATAACGTAAACCTTAAACACTGCATCGGTTATAACCGACGCCTGAACCCGCGACACAAGCTATAACCGCCGGAGAATTTCTAACCGACGAATCAAGTCGGAAATCGGACCAAATTCATCGATGACCTGCCTTATAAATACCCCCTCAAACCTCTGTAAGCTTTTTCGCTCAAAACCGCACCTTTACCCGACGTAATTCCACTCGCCGGAAAAGTTCTGCACCTCGCCGGAAAACCGAGCCTTTCACTTCTGAGCCTTACTGAACCCCCTGAGCTTATACCGAAGTCACCCACATCCTTTTCAAGCTTGCTGAAGACTCTCTGCCGCAAGACACACGACGCCGGAATCTTTTGCTGTCACCGGAGTTCTGCCGGAGAAACAGAGAAGTCCAGTCGGTATACCTTACGCTTAAATCTTTCATTCTTTTTATATATCTCACATGTAATTAACCACCAAACACTAACGAACATGATTAATCTTCGAACCAGTCAGTCATCGTTTCTGGTTAAGACTGACGAAGAAGACGAAGTTTCGGTAACATATAAGTTTAATTTAAATCAAGAAATAACTCGGGTTAGACACACAGTCCAGTGGTGGACTGTGTGCACATTAAACACGTAAACGTCTCGAGTTCGAATCTTGTCCCACGCATGCTTGCCTTAATAAAAATGTCCTTTTTTGTTAACCGAACCGGAGTCACCGCTATTATATGTTAAGATTAATAATAACCGGAATAACAACCAAGTTAGACACACAGTCCAGTGGTGGACTGTGTGAATGTTTAATCACACGTCACGAGTTCGAATCCGGACTACCGCACCGGTCCGGACAATTATCCAACCTTTTTAAATAAGGCAGAACTGAAATTATTTAATTGTATATAAGTATAATAAAAATCAGGTTATATAACAAGTTAAACACACAGTCCAGCGGTGGACTGTGTGTTAACCTAAACCACAGGTCCCGGGTTCGAGACCTGTGGAGCGCACCGGTCCGATTCAGTAAAACCTTTTTAGAAATAAATTGATTTTCGGATTAATCTAATTAATATATAAATATAATTAAAAACAGAAATATTTCGGGTTAGACACGTAGCTCAGTTGGTAGAGCTGCGTGCACGCGTACGGGAGGTCTCGGGTTCGAGCCTCACTCAGCGCACTTACTCGCATGCGAACCGGTCAAACAGTCCAGGTCAACGGTCAACGGTCAAAAAAGTCAATTTTTTTTATTATTTTTATTTATTTATTTTAATTAAAAATCAATTAAAAATACTTAAAAATAACATTTTTAAGGTTAGAAAATAGCCTTAAACTCACAAAAATACAGCCAACAATCCTACTAAAATGGATTAATAAAATCCGTTTACTTACCGAACCATAATGCTATTTATCTAGGTTAATTTCACTCGTGGTTAAAACCACTTCGCGTGCATTCAACATCATCAACCGAACGCACCCACTGTGAGTGAATCTTACAACTCCCCCTTTTTAATTACACGTTTTGGGGTGTGTCATGTGTGACAAAATAATTAACTCGTTTATTTAAACTTGTGCCATACCATATTGTGATCTAAACTTAGATTGTTTATATTGTTGTGGTTATGTATTTCATTTTGTCAACTTATATGAAAGTCATTCATTAAGCCCATCAGTTCCTCGTGGGAGACGAGTTGAGCAACGCGTGCCTCAAAACAAATCCATTATTGTTCATGTGTGTATTATTGAGTTTATATTGTTTGTAGTTATGTATTTCATATTGTCAAGTTTATGCAATTCATTCATTAGGCCCATCAGTTCCTCGTGAGAGATGAGTTGAGCAACGCGTGCCTCTAAATGATCCATTATTGTTCATGTGTGTATTGTTTATTATTAAATTGATTGGTGAATAAGTTTACATCTATTTTTACTCATGTGTGGTTGTGCACTTATTTTATAATCAATTAAATAAACTTGTTCAAATGTTTTCCATAGGATTCGCTCGCCAACTTTTTGTTGATCCAAAAACCCTTTTTACACATGAAGCAAGGAAAACATAGGAAATGCCTTAGAAGAAAACAAATGAAGCCTAGATTGATTTTAGGACATGTTGTAATATTGATTGCAATTTTCCATTAAAGTGTATTAATGAATATGAAACGTTAAAATAAATGTCATGAGCTTTGATGATAACCCAATCATGCCCCGATCACCTTTTCCGCTGCGGGTCGGGGTGTGACAGATTGGTATCAGAGCCATGACTATAGGGATATAGGATAGGTTATTAGACCCTTAGAGCCTATACTATAGTCTGCCTAAATTTTAATTGATTAGGTGGTTACATACAAACTGATGATATTTATTTGTTTCATATTTGCATATTTACAGTCAAACATACATACTTACATACACATTCATTATACATATATCAATGTTCATATATTCAATTCATCTTCATACTTTTGTTATTCAAAGATTTTGTTGCAATTTTCAAATCTCATCAAAGTAAGTTCTGCGACGGGCATGTAGTAACTGGAAGGGTACAAGTACCGGTAGTCGGAACGTCCTGTCTAGGTTGGCATTCGTATAAATCCAATATAACGGACCAGTTTGCCTACCTGGGGACTAACGATGAGAGTACGAAGGACCTATTAGGCCAAAGCATGCCACACCAAACGTCGTTCGAACTAACCCCACTTTGAGGTGTCACCGTGTCTACACCTGGACACATTCCAAATCTCACACGTTGTATACATATTTCTCGATTTTCTCCGGGTTTTAGTGTACGCAACCAGGCAAACCCATGCGAACCATATGAAAAACCCGGTATTCATGGGGGCCCACATGATTACGAAGGTGAAGTATGGCGGCATGTAGGGCCTAATGGCGAGCAAAGCCCAAGACATCCTATGGATGTAGTAGATTTATTTTTCTATAATTATTTTATGAATGATCATTCCTAGTGCGACCCATGAACCCAAAAACATCCAACTCATACTCTTGACATGTATTCCTTGTAGATGTCTTCTAACCTCGCCCGTAGGAAAACGAGAGCAGGAAAAGCCCGCGAACGCATGGCTGCCCTAATCGCACAACAAATGGCTGCCGTAATACCCAACATTGTAATCCAAGTCCAACAAGCACTTACCGCTAATCCTGTCAATCAAGAAAATCAAAACGTTATCAACCCTCCCCCAAATACCACTAAATGCACCTACAAGCACTTCAAATCATGCGACCCTCCAAAATACGAAGGGACTGAAGGTGTCACCACTCTCCTCCATTGGTTTGAAGAAATGGAGAACACTTTTCTAAATTGCGATTGCCCCGATGATCGCAAAGTGCGATATGCTACCGGTCGTTTATTTGGAATAGCACTTACTTGGTGGAATACAGAGAAGGCCAAACGAGGTGTGGAAGATGCTATGACTTTAACTTGGAACAAATTGAAGGAAATCATGACCAGACGATTTTGCCTAAGGAGCGAAATCAAGAAATTAGAAGATGAATTTTATTCGTTGAAGCAAAAGGAAGGAGACCACACCACATACAATAAAAGATTCCTCGAGTTACATCAGATGGTTCCCAACATGTTCACTCCCCTCTACCGTTTGATCGAGCACTACATTCGTGGTCTTCCGTCAAAGATTCAAGACTCTGTAATAAGTACCACGCCTGCAACTTTGGAAGCAGCAATGGAGCTAGCAACAGCGCTCACCGAGAACCGAATCCGGAACAAAGACTTCAAGGAGGAGAAGAAGAAGGATAAAGCATCGACTGAAACCTCCGACTCCACCCAAACCGAATCCCCTTCTCAACCCACTTCTAAGAGAAAAAGAGACGGGCAACTTTTCGCTGCTATCCAACGGAATCAACCAATTTCACACGCCATACCCATCCAAACTATCCCAATCACTCAAGTGGCACCCAATTCAACTTACCCAAATAAGAAACAATATCTTGGACCTCACCCTCGATGCAACAACTGTTTTTATCACCATCCCCTTACCTTACCTTGTCGTCTATGTGCAACTTGTGGACGCTATGGTCATTTGAGCAAGGTTTGCCGCATCCCTCAAAACCAAATCTTTTCCCCTACTCAAAACATGATCCAAACCTATCAACAACCCAATACCCCATGTTCCCATATGTTCGAGCTTGTTTCAATTGTGGCGACCCTACCCACTTTAGAAACACGTGCCCTCGATTGGTTAACATCATAAACGCTCAAGCCCAATCAAACCCAGTTAACCAAGTAAACCCAACCGCTAGGCCACCAGCAAGAGGAAGAGTTTTCAACATCAACGCCAATCCTGCCGAAGATAATGACGGCCCAAACGAAGATACCCAACTAGTCCTCTTCACCGGAAATCAAGAATCAATTCCAATCGTTTAGTTTTATGTTTTTCTTTATCACATAGAACCAATCATAACTTAAGGATAAAGCCAATGGGAATTTGACAAGAATATGGTGGATACGCCGCTGGTACTTCCTATATATAAGTATTCTTGTCAAAGGATCAGAAGCATTATCTGGCGGTTATGAGAGGTTCCATGTGTAAACTGTTTGAGTAATTATTGTTTATTATTTTCAGTACATGCAATTTCATAGGCCGCCGCTCCCTATTACATTATGAGCGTTGAGCATGTTCCACATTTCATTATGAGGTTGAACCTGGCGTGCCCACATACGATCGGCTCCGTTTGATTGAGCCTTGATCGCACAGACATTTTCATTTTCAGTACATGCAATACGATCGGCTCCATTTGATTGAGCCTTGATCGCACAGACATTTTCATTATCAGTATCTTGTGGTTGTAGTGTTTGTTGTAGAGTCACATAGAACTAATCATAACTTGCGGATAAAGTCAATGAGAATTTGACGAGAATATGGTGGATACGCCGCTGGTACTTCCTATATATAAGTATTCTTGTCAAATGATCGGAGGCATTATCAGGCGGTTATGAGAGGTTCCATGTGTAAACTGTTTGAGTAATTATTGTTTATTATTTTCAGTACATGCAATACGATCGGCTCCATTTGATTGAGCCTTGATCGCACAGACATTTTCATTTTCAGTACATGCAATACGTTCGGCTCCGTTTGATTGAGCCTTGATCGCACAGACATTTTCATTATCAGTATTTTGTGGTTGTTGTGTTTGTAGTAGAGTCACATAGAACCAATCACAACTTGTGGATAAAGTCAATGAAAATTTGACAAGAATATGGTGGATACGCCGCTGGTACTTCCTATATATAAGTATTCTTGTCAAATGATCGGAGGCATTATCAGGCGGTTATGAGAGGTTCCATGTATAGGCTGTTTGTGTGATTGTTGTTTAGATTAAGTTTATTATTTTCAGTACATGCAATACGATCGGCTCCGCTTGATTGAGCCTTGATCGCACAGACAATTTCATTTTCAGTACATGCAATACGATCGGCTCCGTTTGATTGAGCCTTGATCGCACAGACATTTTTTCATTTTCAGTATTTTGTGTTTGTTGTGTTGGTTGTAGAGTCACATAGGACTAATCATAATTCACTGATAAAACCAATGAAAATTTGACGAGAATATGGTGGATACGCCGCTGGTACTTCCTATATATAAGTATTCTTATCAAAGGATCAGAGGCATTGTCAGACGGTTATGAGAAGTTCTATGTAGGATTTAGTAGTTTCTTGGCAACTAATCATAACTTATGGATAAAACCAATGAAAATTTGGCAAGAATATGGTGGATACGCCGTTGGTACTTCCTATATATAAGTATTCTTGCCAAAGGATCAGAGGCATTATCAGGCGGTTATGAGAAGTTCCATGTAGGATTTAGTATTGCCCTGGGTTAAAATTTGTGTTACATTTATATCATTTCGCTATTTAAAGAAATTGGATTGTGTTCCATTTCTACATAAACTAACCTCTCCATCATAACAAACGAGAGAGGAACTGTCACCATTCAAACATATATGCTATCAGAATGTGGATTCAAATATTAGCCGTTGTGTTTATTTATGTTCTATAGTCATAGAACCAATCATAACTTACTGATAAAACCAATGAAAATTTGACAAGAATATGGTGGATACGCCGCTGGTACTTCCTATATATAATTATTCTTGTCAAATGATCAGAGGTATTGTTAGATGGTTATGAGAAGTTCCATGTAGGTTGTAGTATTAGAAGTTTTGCCTTAGGATATAACCATATTCTTCCAAACATATCCAAACTCTTATGCATGATATCATATTTAGCGAATCAATTCTGCTTATCAATACTTTTACAGTAGGCAACAAAAAGCGATTCCTGTAATAGGGTACTTAACCCTTACAAGGAACGTTACCGCCTCAAACAAAAACTTAAACCCTTACTTTTTCTAAACATGTAACTGTCAAACTAAACACCATCATTCTTTTAGTCAAATATATCACTACTTAAATTTCGGGACGAAATTTCTAAAAAGCAGGAGATACTGTAACATCCGTCAAAAAACGGATTTTACCAAACCCGCTCCGTTTATTAACCGAACAATCAGTTTAAAATTTCGTGGCGTATTTAATGCCCAAATTAATTTTAAACGATACATAATTAATTATTATATTGGAATATATAATTTATTTTTGAAAAATTGTTAAAAATAATGAAATAAAAATATAATGTTTCTGCCGGGTTTCGAACCCGGGTCAGTCAACCGGTTCAGCAGACTTAACACACACACACTCAACCACTGCGCCACTTGTATTTCTTGTTAATTATTAGAATCAATTAATTCATATCATGAATCCCAAATTCAAAAACCGGCGCCCAAATTTCAGTCGTCGGAAATCCCGGCGATCTCGCGAGATTGGACGGTTACTTCAGTTATAACGTAAACCTTAAACACTGCATCGGTTATAACCGACGCCTGAACCCGCGACACAAGCTATAACCGCCGGAGAATTTCTAACCGACGAATCAAGTCGGAAATCGGACCAAATTCATCGATGACCTGCCTTATAAATACCCCCTCAAACCTCTGCAAGCTTTTTCGCTCAAAACCGCACCTTTACCCGACGTAATTCCACTCGCCGGAAAAGTTCTGTACCTCGCCGGAAAACCGAGCCTTTCACTTCTGAGCCTTACTGAACCCCCTGAGCTTAACCGAAGTCACCCACATCCTTTTCAAGCTTGCTGAAGACTCTCTGCCGCAAGACACACGACGCCGGAATCTTTTGCTGTCACCGGAGTTCTGCCGGAGAAACAGAGAAGTCCTGTCGGTATACCTTACGCTTAAATCTTTCATTCTTTTTATATATCTCACATGTAATTAACCACCAAACACTAACGAACATGATTAAATCTTCGAACCAGTCAGTCATCGTTTCTGGTTAAGACTGACGAAGAAGACGAAGTTTCGGTAACATATAAGTTTAATTTAAATCAAGAAATAACTCGGGTTAGACACACAGTCCAGTGGTGGACTGTGTGCACATTAAACACGTAAACGTCTCGAGTTCGAATCTTGTCCCACGCATGCTTGCCTTAATAAAAATGTCCTTTTTTGTTAACCGAACCGGAGTCACCGCTATTATATGTTAAGATTAATAATAACCGGAATAATAACCAAGTTAGACACACAGTCCAGTGGTGGACTGTGTGAATGTTTAATCACACGTCACGAGTTCGAATCCGGACTACCGCACCGGTCCGGACAATTATCCAACCTTTTTAAATAAGGCAGAACTGAAATTATTTAATTGTATATAAGTATAATAAAAATCAGGTTATATAACAAGTTAAACACATAGTCCAGCGGTGGACTGTGTGTTAACCTAAACCACAGGTCCCGGGTTCGAGACCTGTGGAGCGCACCGGTCCGATTCAGTAAAACCTTTTTAGAAATAAATTGATTTTCGGATTAATCTAATTAATATATAAATATAATTAAAAACAGAAATATTTCGGGTTAGACACGTAGCTCAGTTGGTAGAGCTGCGTGCACGCGTACGGGAGGTCTCGGGTTCGAGCCTCACTCAGCGCACTTACTCGCATGCGAACCGGTCAAACAGTCAAGGTCAATTGTCAACGGTCAACGGTCAAAAAAGTCAATTTTTTATTATTTTTATTTATTTATTTTAATTAAAAATCAATTAAAAATACTTAAAAATAACATTTTTAAGGTTAGAAAATAGCCTTAAACTCACAAAAATACAGCCAACAATCCTACTAAAATGGATTAATAAAATCCGTTTACTTACCGAACCATAATGCTATTTATCTAGGTTAATTTCACTCGTGGTTAAAACCACTTCGCGTGCATTCAACATCATCAACCGAACGCACCCACTGTGAGTGAATCTTACAACTCTCCCTTTTTAATTACACGTTTTGGGGTCTGTCATGTGTGACAAAATAATTAACTCGTTTATTTAAACTTGTGCCATACCATATTGTGATCTAAACTTAGATTGTTTATATTGTTGTGGTTATGTATTTCATTTTGTCAACTTATATGAAAGTCATTCATTAAGCCCATCAGTTCCTCGTGGGAGACGAGTTGAGCAACGCGTGCCTCAAAACAAATCCATTATTGTTCATGTGTGTATTATTGAGTTTATATTGTTTGTAGTTATGTATTTCATATTGTCAAGTTTATGCAATTCATTCATTAGGCCCATCAGTTCCTCGTGAGAGACGAGTTGAGTAACGCGTGCCTCTAAACGATCCATTATTGTTCATGTGTGTATTGTTTATTATTAAATTGATTGGTGAATAAGTTTACATCTATTTTTACTCATGTGTGGTTGTGCACTTATTTTATAATCAATTAAATAAACTTGTTCAAATGTTTTCCATAGGATTCGCTCGCCAACTTTTTGTTGATCCAAAAACCCTTTTTACACATGATACAGGTGAACAGGATGAAGCAAGGAAAACATAGGAAATGCCTTAGAAGAAAACAATGAAGCCTAGATTGATTTTAGGACATGTTGTAATATTGATTGTAATTTTCCATTAAAGTGTATTAATGAATATGAAACGTTAAAATAAATGTCATGAGCTTTGATGATAACCCAATCATGCCCCGATCACCTTTTCCGCTGCGGGTCGGGGTGTGACAGTGAATTAAACAGTAGCACTTGATCTCCCTCTCGAAATTCATAAGGTTTAATATGCTTGTAATGTAAATTCTTTATGCGTTCCTTATAAATTTCAGAGTTAGAATAAGCTTGAGTTCTCGATTCGTCTAATTCATTTAATTGATAAAATAGATTTTTACCGGCGGTTCATGGTCTAAGTTACGTTTTTTAATGCCTAGTAGGCCCTATGTGCTATTTCTGCGGGCAGATGGCAACTTTTTCCATAGACTAGCTTATATGGGGTGGTTTCTATTGTTGTTTTGAAAGAGGTTCGAAAAGCCCATAAAGCATCGTCTAATTTTTCGGCCCATTCTTTTCTATTTATCCCTACGGTCTTTTAGAGTATTCTTTTTTAAACCTCTATTGGTTACTTCGGCTTGTCCGTTTGTTTGAGGATGATAAGCGGTAGAAATTCGGTGATGGACCCCATATCGTGTTAAAAAAATTTCGAGTTGATGATTGCAAAAATGGGTGCCTGTATCACTTATTAAAGCCTTTGGGGTGCCAAAACGAGCAAACACTCGTTTCAGGAATCTTACCACAACTCTTCCATTGTTTGTTGGAAGAGCTTCGGCCTCGGACCACTTCGACAAGTAATCCACAGCCACAAGTATATATTTGTTTCCTTTGGATGGTGGGAAAGGACCCATGAAGTCTAAACCCCATACATAAAAAATTTCACAAACAAGAATACCATTTTGTTTCGTTTTTGGAAGAAATATTACCTGATCGTTGGCATGCATCACATGTCTTGATAAGATTTTGTGCGTCTTTGTAAATGGTTGGCCAATAGAATCCTGAATCAAATACCTTTCGAGCAGTACTAGTGGCTCCGTGATGTCCTCCATACCGTCCTTTATGACAATGGCGGAGAATTATTTCTGCTTCATTGCCATGTACGCATTGTTAGATGAGTTGGTCAGCACAAATTTTGAAAAGATATGGATATTCCCAAAAGTAGTGTTTTACATCGGCAAAGAGTTTTTTTCTTTGATGATGTGACCACCCTTTTACGACTATCCTACTAGCTAGGTAGTTGGCGTAGTCGGCGTACCATGGTTCTTCCTGATATTCCACCATTTGGGAATTTTTCATTGATGAGCTCGTCCTTAGTTGCTTCCAAAGCTGGATCTTCCAAGCGAGATAGGTGATCCACGACGGTGTTCTCAGCTCCTCTTTTGTCTTTTATTTCGATGCCAAATTCTTGGAGGAGTAGGATCCACCTGATTAAACGTGGTTTGGCATCATGTTTTTAAACAGATAACGAATGGCTGCATGGTCTGTATAAACTGTTGTTTTAGAAAGAACAAGATAAGAACAAAATCTATCAAAAGCAAATACTATAGCTAGCAATTCTTTTTCTGTTGTGGTATAATTTTTCTGTGCATCATTGAGAGTTTTACTAGCGTAGTATATTGGATGAAAATGCTTATCTTTCCGTTGTCCCATTACTGCTCTAACTGCAAAGTCACTTGCATCACACATGATTTCAAAGGGTAATTTCCAATCGGGCGCTATCATGATTGGTGCATTGACTAGCATTTCTTTCAGTGTTAAAAATGCATGGTTGCAATCCTTGTCAAAGATAAACGGTGCATCTTTTTCAAGTAGTTTAGTTAGAGGTCTTGAGATTTTTAAAAAGTCTTTGATAAATCGTCTATAAAATCCGGCATGCCCTAAGAAACTTCTTATGGCTCTGACGGAGGATGGAGGTGGTAATCAAGAGATAGTGTGAATCTTTGCTCGATCAACCTCCATTCTTTCGCTTGAGATTTTGTGACCGAGTATTATTCCCTCCGTAACCATGAAATGGCATTTTTCCCAATTAAGGGCGAGGTTGGTTTCCTCACATCGGGATAGCATTCGTTCAAGGTTATCGAGACATTGGTCATATGAATCTCCAAAGATAGAAAAGTCATCCATGAAAACTTCCATGGTTTTTTCTATCATATCATGGAAGATGGCCACCATGCAACGCTGGAATGTTGTGGGGGCATTATATAGACCAAAAGGCATGCGTCGATAAGCGAAAGTTCCATAGGGGCATGTGAAGGTTGTTTTTTCTTGGTTTTCAGGGCCTATTGGTATTTGAAAATAACCTGAAAACCATCTAAAAATCAATAAAATTTGTGACCGGGTAGTCTTTCCAACATTTGATCAATAAAAGATAAAGGGAAGTGGTCTTTCCTTGTTGCCTCATTTAATCTACGATAGTCTATACAATTCTCTATCCGGTGACGGTCCTTGTTGGTATTAATTCGTTTTTTTTTCATTGGTTATTACCGTCATACCTCCTTTTTTGGGAACTACTCTCGGGACTCACCCATGGGCTATCAGAAATTGGGTAGATGAGTCTGGCATCAAGTAGTTTGATGACTTCGTTTTTAGCCACTTCCTGAACATTTGGATTGACTCTACGCTGTGGTTGTATTACCAATTTGTAGTCATCTTCCATTAAAAACTTATGCGTGCACATGGAAGGGTTTATTCCTTTTATATCTATAAGCTTCCATGCAATTGCGTTTTATGTTTTCTTAAAAGTGAAATTAGTTTTTCTTTTTCTAAACTAGTTAACTTTGATGAAATAATTACTGGTAATTTACCATGCTTGTCTAGAAAAGCGTATTTCAAACCTTTTGGGAGCTCCTTGAGCTCAAGTGGTGGGTCTTTAGGAAACTCCTTATTTGGTTGCTCTTGGTTGAGGACCATAAAGGTTTGTTCAACGACGTCTTCTTCTTGGACAAGTTTGTCGAGCTCTTCTTCCGTATCGGGAGGCTCATCTTCACTTCAATTAAGGGGTCGTCGTTGTCGAATGGGTATTTCATGGATTGGTCAAGATTGACATAGCTTTTGTCGGCCCCTAATTGAATTGGTAAGTTGCTTTGCTTCCGGTTGATCAATGCTTGATGGGTTTTCATGAAAGGTCGTCCCAACACAAGTGGGGCATCATCGAGAATGATGAAGTCGGTGGGGACTACCGCTTGGTTTGTTTGAATTAACACATCCTCAACTACTCCAGTTTATCATCTTTCGATTAGATAGAAAAATAGGGATTTGAAGTGGAGAAAAATCACTAATATTTAATTTTTCGAAAATATAGTTAGGCATTATATTAACACAGAGATCTTTGTCAATGGTGATATTGCTAATAAAGCTATTCTGAAAGAAACATGGAACCGGTGTTATGTTAATTTCAAATTGTTCATCTTTTATTAGTGCAGTTTGATCATTTGTTAATTTGATGCTAACTATTTCGTTAACTTTAGCGTTAGTGTTTAACTCTTTTAAAAACTTAGCATGAGTGGATACCAAACAATGGTTTTCGAAAGAAGGAAGTAAAATGTTAATTTCTTGAAAATTTGACTCTTTTTCGAAATTTCTGTTTGTTGACTTACCTTCTTCTTTGGTTGACTCATGCGTAGGTTTTTCACTAATTTGTTCTTCCATTTTTACTTCTTCAATTATTACTTCCTTGGTACAAACAACCTCTTCCCTTGCTCGGGATTCTTTTAGTAACCGGTCAAGAGTTTTGAGATGTTCTATTATTCTTTCGGCTTCAGGAATGATAGTCATTGGTGTGTCAAAATGAGTGGGATAAGTGTTCCAATCAAAGCTTGATTTTGGAAGTTCAAAACTAGGTTCCTCATAATAAGAATATGAGGCGGATGGTTGGAAAAAGTCACAATATTGTACCGAATGGGGATTGCCGCAAATGGTACAATATTCTTCCTCATAATCATCCTCTATGTAGTAGTGAGTGTAATCTCCTGAGTATTGATTCATGAGGGAATACCCAGCAGATTTCAGAGCCTCGGGACCAGAAAATAGAATTTAAAAATTGAAACAGAAGCTCACCACAACCCATGTTGAGTAGACACGGCCCGTGGTCAAATCCTGTATCTGGGCGTTTGAAAACTGTTACTGGTCACTTGCAGCACGGGGGCATGTCCAGGGGACACGACCCCGTGTTCAGCTTACTGTAATGTTAATAATTCCTAAAAATTAAAAAACGAGCGCGCAGTTTTGAAAATTTTTTGAAAAATGATTAGGCTGTCAATTTTAAGTTTTCTTCAAATCCTTATGTCCCCGGAAACGGCTCCAAAAACTTGGTGTGCGTTAAGCGTATTATATTTTTGTTAACATTTTAGGTTCATTTTACGCATTAGTCAAGTTTTAAATTTATAAAACACGATATTGTACTAACACTAAACACACACTTGGGCAAGTGCACCCATCGTGAGCGTAGTATAGTGTTGGTAAGATACCGAGATCGTCCAAGGACACAAGAGCCTTTAATACCGGTTTATCGTCAACGTCTAATCAATCTATTTTTTTTTATAAAAGTTTTAAATATAAAAATTAAAAATAAAAATAAGAAAATAAATAAAATAAAATATAAATAGACAAGATAGAATCACTTGAATCCAACTTCTCTTTTATGTATCCTTTGATAGTTTTGGCACTTTCGGACTTTTTAAGAGATTATCTTAGTTATAGTAGTAGGTCTCTCTTTTGAAGGTGACGTTCCCTCAACCCAGTGGTTTGAGTCAGCAGGGATACAATCCCAAAGGGTCAGAATATTGGAAGATAATTAAATAAGTTATTAATGCGAAAAGTGGTAGGCCCCTCTTTTGAAGGTGACGTTACCCTCGGCTAAGTGGTTTGAGTCAAGCAGGGATACAATCCCAAGTAGTCGGTTTAAAATATTAATAGTAGTTTACATATGAGGGGTTCAAACTATTCGCGCCCCCGCCATCCAATACCCATAGAGCATTGAAGGAGGCCCTAATCAGCTTGAACCAAGTCCTCTCAGGATCTATACACTGAACAAGACAAGAACTTTACCAAACCACCCTTCTAACTCCTTCCAAGTAGTTAATGCGCTTTGTATAGACCGTAAAAACACAAATGAGCAAATCAATGACATCATGAAGAAATAGTTAGGAAAATTCACTTTCAACATAAGAAACTAGTTATTAAATTCATTAATACATACCCAATTAAAAAGTGTCGAAAGATTAAAAACTAAAAGTAATACATAAAAGATTAGTCTTCATCAAGTGATGTAAGGAATTTAGCTAAGCATGGCCTTCGTTTGACAAGAACCCTTACAATCTATCTTGGATCCCAACACACTCTAAAGATGATATATGGATGATGGTGGTGGGTGTTGGTGTTGTAGTGGTGGTGGAAGTGGTGGCAAAGTGAGAGAGAAGTGGTTTGCCAAGGGATGCCTTTGAAGGGAACCAAGCACCCATATTTATAGTCAAAACAGAGGCCCGGCCACTACCCCGTGTCCAGTGGGCACGACCCATGGCCATGATCCTTCTCTTTCTTCATTAATTGCATCTGACAGCAGAGGGCCCCACGACCACGTGGCCTCTGGGCACGGCCCGTGGTCAACTGTTCGCTGTACTATCTGGATTCTGCAAATCTCATAGTTGACCACGCCCCATGTTGGTCTGGGCACGGCCCCGTGATGGGTGTTGAAGCTTTTGCAGGTTTTGTCTTGAAGTGTAAGGTCTGACCACGCCCCGTGTTGGATGGACACGGCCCGTGGTCGTCTTCTGTAACTTTGTTTTTGTCTTTTGGGGTGTTGCTGAGGGGTCGGGCATGGTTCGTTATTCCTTCTTTTCGTATTTATGTTGGTTTTGGCTGCTTATTTTATTCTTTCGTTCTTTTATGCTCTTTTAATCCTAGAAATACAAAAGGAACAAAGAAACGTGCTTTTTCCAACATTAGTACTAAAAAGAGTTAGTTTTATGCCTCAATTGATGTAATTTATATGTTGCATTTTGCACACATAACGACAACCGATCTCTTGCTAGAAAAACTTGATTCCGGACCCTTCAAATTCCTTTCACTCGCTCTCACATTCTGATTGCCCAGCGTCCAGCGAGTCAATGATGCAAAAACAGTCAATCGCAACATCGATGACAACCTATTTCTTGCTAAAAAAGCTTGATTCCGGGCACCAAACCACCTGAAATCCTAAATTAAACGAGGTACCTTCATTTATTTATATTTTTTTGTTGTTTTATGTGGTTTTTTTAGTTGAAATAGAGATGTTAAAAGGGTTTAAAATTATGTGTTTTAATATTTTTTGTTGTTCTAGACTTTAGTATGGTGATTTTGTTGTTTTGATTATTTTTTGGTTGTTACGAGTAATCAACAGTTAAAACTAGGGCTTGAAAAATAAAATAAAAACTATTGACTATGGTTGAACATGATTGTTTATTTTGTTTAGTGTTGTTTTATGAACTCATGAAGCATCATTTCTTTAATAATTAGTTTCTGTTGTTTTATGTGGTGATTAGAAGAAAATATAGATGTATAAGGGTTTTGATCTTTATACATTTTTTTTATTTTTGTTCTAGACTTGTAGTTAATGACTTTGTTGTTATATTTAAAATGTTGTTTGTTTAAATGATTACTAATCAACATTTAAACTAGTGCTTGAATGTTTGAAAATTATGGACTATGGTATTGGTTGAACATCATTGTTTATTTTGTTCAAGTGTTTAGTGTTGTTTATTATGAACTTATGGAGCGATTTATATGTGATACGAACTATAAGTAGGGAAGTTATGGCGTGATTTCTTAAGAGGAAAGGGGTTGAACCACTTTAATTAAAGACTAAGTTATGTTTTAGATAAGGTTTTTTTGTTTTATTTAATGATTTGAGAAATAGAAGTATGGTGGGTTTGAACTTTGAGGGTTTTTGTTGTTACTTTACTTACTTATGATGTGTTTTATGTTGTTTACTTGAAATGTTATAACACTTTCCCCCAATGTTGCCTATTGTTACTTTTGCATTAAAATGACACCATTTCATATTTTACCACTCTATCAGTTTTATTTTATATTGTTTTTGTGGTTGTATACTGTTCAGGTTCGTTTTCCTTTTATGATTTATAATTAAGGAGTTTTTCCGGTTTAAAAAGAAGAAAAGGAAAAGTTAGATTGTTAGAGATTTTTTAAAAATGGAGATGAAATAGGAGAAAACAAGAAAAAGAGAAACAATCTCAAACACAGTCAATATAGATTATCTTTGTTTGTTACGTTCTTAACGTAACCCGTTCACCGGATGGGTATTAAACTAGTTACACTATATGTTAACGGAGTGTGCGATGGCTTGTGTCTAGCTCACATTACCCCACATTCTTTTAATACAAGACCCACGTGACTTGCTGTTTCATTAACCCACGTGACTCGTTGTATCATGAAAACCCGCCCCACCACTTGATAACCCACTTAGCATATGACCCGACCCGATCTGACGTGACCCGACCCCACCATTAAACCCTATCCTGCTTTCACCCTGGCCCACCATTTTGATTATACAGCTTTTTAAACCCGACCAACAACACTAAACAATCCGACCCACATCCTAAATAACCCGACCTGCCTCCATTTACCCACTAAACCAACCTGCCATTATATAACAAGTTTGGAGCTGAAGTAGCTAACTTTGTCATTTAGTGTAATTCCCTTTTGAAGTTTCAAATTGCTTTACTTTGTTTTATTATAGTGATTAAATAAATATATATTATAATTTTGTTAATATAAGTTCTGAATTTATTAATATAACCTTAATCACGCACTTTTATACTTAAATAACTAGCGCTCGTTAACTATACGAAATGTCGGTATTGTATAGGTAACGAAACGAGCGGAACCGGTACTGACTGAAAAACGTCGGTACCGGTTCAGTATACATATTTATTATTTTCGATTGATTTTTTTTGTTTCCCTTTCAGTTGTTAAGACGAGAACTGATTAGTAACGAATCGAACCGACATCGACCACATTTTTGCCGCATAGATTGCGTTCTAAGTTTCCATTAAAATCTGTTAAAAATCGAGCCCCGTCATAAAAAACGGATATAACTCACTAGTTTTTTTCTTTTTAAACCACCTAACATCTACAAGACCCACCACAACTTTATATCATTTAAAATATGTTTCATGTTAGGGATATTGGATTTAAATAACCCCAACTTTCACCAATTGGTCGATAACACTCTCAACTTTCGATTTGTACACCAGCACTTTCAACTTTCAACTTATTGGCCAATAACACTCCATAACTTACTGAACCTTAACTCAGTTAGCTGATGTCAGCTGCCACGTCATTAAAAAAATTCCATGTCTGCTGTCACAACAACTGCCACATCATCAAAAATGTCACATGGGCTGCCACTTCATATGCCATGTCAGCAAAAGCACATCAGATGCCACATCAACACAAACTAACTGTGTTAGGATTCAGTCAGTTATGGAATATTATCGGCCAATAGGATCAAAGTTAAAAGTGATTATGTACAAATCAAAAGCTAGAAGTATTATCGGTCAATTCGTAAAAAATTCAAATTATTTAAATCAAATATCCTTTGTGTTACAATCAAATAACTTAAGCCCTATCAACGTAACCTCACCCAACCAACAACCTTGAGACCCGACCCGCATGAGACCAACTAACCCACGACCCAGCCATAAAACCTGACCCGCTAGGCTCTTTAAAACATGATTGATTTTAATAGTTCACTTACAATTCGGGTTTTTACCATACCCATATCCGATTCAAATAATGATCCAATTATAATAATTAGTCGTTCCCTCTTTTACAGACTTCATCTTCTCTAAAATTTAAGCATAAACCCTAGAAAACATCAAGACACCGTAACTCTCTCAAATCTTAGCGAAATTAAACAATTTTGAGTGCATCTTGTGTGTTTTTTCGAGACTAACAAAACACACTAAGTAGAATTTCGATTTACAGCTCGGTTTGGGAGATTGAAGAAGGGGGTTTTGATGAAATTTTTTGTGGGTTTTCAAGATTTCTTATTTTCTTGCTTAGATATGGTTTATTCTTCAACAAGGTACGTGTTTCACCCTCTATTAGCGTGATTATTACTAATTATGTTATTCCGGTTTGATTTTGGACTTGAATGTTTGAATGTGGGTGGGAAGTTGAATATTTGATGAGTTAATTAGCTAGTTTTGGGGTCGTTATTTGATTTGTTGATCATGGATAGTTGCTTGAATTGATGAAATTGGGATTGTTGTTAGAAAATCATCATTCTAATTATAATTATAATTATAATTTATATTAAACGAGTTTTTAGAACCCTCGCGTTGCGGAGGAACCATTAAACCGGAAAAAGTTAGACGTTCAAACGTTTAACTATGCATGCCTGTTGCGGACCGTTGCATAAACGAAACGATAACATTGATTCGTTATGGTTCAGTTATGGTTCGGTCATATGCTACAACAAACTGAAAGATTAAACCCAAATACCCAAAAAGATTTACAACCATCGAGAACAACCGTAATGGTACATATTATTAGCGGTATTTATAGATTCAAGGTAACTTACATTTGGTAAAGTATACAATGTTATTTATAGATAAACATATTTTTCTTGAAATATACTTGTGAAGTTACCTGTTCAAATTTATTATAGTATCTACAACTGTAATTTTGAAATTTTTTCAATGGAACAAAAGGTAAATCGTTATTGAAGTAAGTATTAAATTTAGTGGTATGAGCTTGTGATGTATTGGAGGTTTGACTAAATTACATCTATACTTTCCACTGGTTTGACTCATTTGCCTTTATGGTTTCCACTTTCTAGGCAAACTTTTACGAAACCATGTGGCTCAATTGCACTGTAATAAACACTTTTACCTCATCTGTCTCTTCTCTCACTGCAAAATCACATAGTTGTCAATAGCGGCTATAGCGACCGCTATAGCGCGCTATGTAGCGAGGCGACCAAGCGGATTATGTTATTCCCGTTTGATTTTGGACTTGAATGTTTGAATGTGGGTGGGGACTTGAATATTTGTTATTCCCGCTATAGCGCGCTATGTAGCGAGGCGACCAAGAGGATTATGTTATTCCCGTTTGATTTTGGACTTGAATGTTTGAATGTGGGTGGGGACTTGAATATTTGATGAGGTAATTAGCTAGTTTTGGGGTCGTTATTTGATTTATTGATGATTGATAGTTGCTTGAATTGATGAAATTGGGATTGTTGTTAGAAAATCACCATTATATATTATAATTATAATTATAAATTATATTAATTTTTTACTTCTTTGGTTTGAGGGTTTTGGCTGGAAGTCATTACTGCTACATAACCCCCACAACCCTTTGTGACTTCGTCGAGTTACTAAAGGGGTAATTTCTAATCAAGTGTAAGGGTTACGTTTGAAATGGTGAGAAATTAAATATCTTTCATTAGTTTTGTTACTTACATAAAATATACTGAATGAGAAAAGGAGCATTTATTGTTGCCTATTTTTATTTATTTATTTATTTATTTATTATTTTTCAATGGCAAATTTCTTTTATTCCTTCTATATGTGGGACATGAACCCAAGTTGTTTAAAGGCTTTGCCTTTACCAATGAACCACCACCCCATTGATCTATTTAGTTTATTGAATATGAAACGGCAACTATTGTTGTTTCGCCTCATTTATTTTGTTGTTTGAAACTTTCAAATCATATAAATAAAATGTGTCATATGATGCTACCATAGGTTTTTTCTAGATTTATATCTAGACGACATCAAAACGCCATATTACCATTTTTTAAAACATCAAATGACGCCTTGTGGCAAGCTTGGTTTTAAAAAGCGCGAAGCGCACAAAAGCGGTGAGGTCCAAAATCGAGGCACAAAAGCGTTGGGCTTTCGTACCCGGTGCGCAAGACGATTATATGATATATTTTATATATCCCATAGGTTCTTAGCTATAAATAAGTTCCCCTCTTGGTTCTAAAAAGCGCGAAGTGCACAAAAGCGACGAGGTCTAAAACCGAGGCGCAAAGCGCAAAATCGGTGGGCTTTTCGTACATGAGGCGCAAGGCGACTATATAATTTTTTTTATATATTATATAGGTTTCTAGGATCATTTACCTGATATTTAGACGCAAAGAAGCTGTATATATGTTTTAATATTGAAATTACATACATATACAGCCTGAAAAGCATGATTTACAACATTCTGCTGCACAAAAATGGGTCAAATACATGAGGCGCGCGCCTTAAAGTGAATTTTTCAGCAAAAAAGCGTGCCTCAGCTGCGCTTTCTGTACAACCTGCGCCTCAGGCTACATAAGGCACTGAGATTTGCGGGCTTTTTTAAACCAAGGTTCCCCTACCCCAAATATAGCTATAAATAAGGTTTTTGTATGATTTTACCTACATGTACATGCCAAAAAAACCCAAGATACGACAGTTTGATGCATAAAAACAGCCTAGGTACATGAGGTGCGCCTCAAGCAAGAACCCCCCCCCCCCCCCTCTTTTGCGCTTCTTGGAAAAAGCGCGCCTTGGATAACAAAAGACGCCAGCACTTGCGCCTAAGGCGCGCTTTTTAAAACCAAGGCGGTAAATGATCAATGTTTATGAGTAGCTTAAAGTTAAATAATCATCGGTTTATATTTTCGGAATGAAATTCAAAGTGACAGTTTAGGTGACCACTTTTGTGTTCCTAGCTTAATGTTCGTTATGTCTATTATGGTTACGTGTTTAGATGACACGCCACACCTGCAGCAAAGCGTGGGCTACAATTGCTAGTTTAAATATTAAGAATGAAAGTTTTTCATGAATTTTCGTTAAATGGTGAATGTGATAAAGGTTTATGTGATTGGTATTTTGTTAAAATATTAAACTCTTTCGTATAAACTTTGATTCATAATGGTGATCCTGGAGAAGATTGTTGAAAATAAGTGTGGGGATAAATACACTTATATGGATTGTATTTTATATAATGAAAGGGTTGGGATTATGTGAATTCAGCTTCTTGATGTTTTGTTAAAAGGTAGAACGATGGAAATGCCTTAAAAATATTTGAAAGTTTTATTGTCTTGGTTAATTGAAATTGGTGTCTTGTTAAGATTTAAACTCTTTTACAAACAATTAAGATAAATATATAATTAATCAATTAGCCAAGTTTTGGATAATGTTACTTGTTGATTTTGGAAGTTGATTATTGGAAGTTGTTGATTATTGTAGGTAAAATGGCACGTACAGGTGTTCGAGCGGGTAAGAAAAGGAAGGCACAAGAAGAACCTTCTCATGGGGCTTCAAAGAAGCAACTTCTTGTCGTGGAGGAGCCGGATGGCTCAGATCTAGAATATAATGTTCTAGACAAGAAAGGAGAAATAGATGAAGAAGATGAGGTAGGTGAGGATGAAGAAGTGGAAGAGGAAGACGGAAATGATGATGAGGTGGAATTAGTGTTTGATGAGGATGGGATACTGAAGTGGGACAAATCAAAGAGATTATCTAGGTATCCTATTGAATATAGAGCGGATATGTATCGTAGGAAGCTAAAACAAAGTACACAACATAGGATAGATTTATTTTTACGTGAGAAGTTTATAATTTTGGAGGACTTTCGTGCATTTGGTATAGAAGAGTGTTTCAAGAAATTAGGTTGGGTTGACTTTCTACAGTTTACCGGCGGGGATGATATCTATATCGATGAAGTTATAGAGTGGATGTCTAGTTTAGAAAAGGACGAGGGAAATAATCCACCGGTTAGCACTCGGTTGATTGGGAAGGTTAATGGAGTGGAAGTGGTTTTGTCGTTCAATGAGATAAAAAAGATAAGTAAGTATGATACTAAGGCTACTCAGAAGGGGTCGTATATATATCCTAAGGATGCGGAGTTGGGGGATGAAACAAAGACAGAAGAATGGAAAGTGAGAGTTAGAAGTTTATTTGAGGTACCCCAGAGGTTGATTTGACAAAGTGGTCCTTGAAAACAGATTATTTACGTCCTATGCCTAGGTTCCTTATACGGTTTATAACCTACAATGTTATGCCGCGTACTAGTGATTTGGGTAAGGTACGCTTTCCTGAAATGTTGGTACTTGAAGCTTTAATAACAGGTGCCCCAAAATTGTCAGCCAAGCACCTTATCATGTACAATGTGTGGGAGGCGAGAGAAAGGGAACAAAGAATGATGATCCCTCATGCTAGATTGTTATCTTTGTTGTTGAAAAAACAAGGAGCCATCCGTAAGGGGGTTAAGGCATTTGTAAGGAAGCAAACAAAAATTAATATGCAGTTGTTCACTAAGTCGTCTAGGTGGAAGCATTCCAAGACGAGGACTAAACATCGATTGACTGTACAAGGGACGCATGAGGTTCCAGATAAGTATGTAGAAGGGCAGAGATCGGATGTGGAGGAGGATGAAGAGGATGAGGAGATTCAGGTTCAGGCTAATATGGGTGTACATGAGGGTGTTCATATGGAGGTCGAGTTGGAACCAAGGAGAGATGTGGATGAAGGTGAAGGTGCCCCGCAGGCAGTAGTGTTGAAACCATATTTGACCGGGTTTACCCCGGAAATGTTGGAGACACCTTATTATTTTCATATGTATGATGCGGTGATACGAGCTAGGCCCCCTGTTTTTGGGACATGGGATGAATATAAGAGAATTAAGTTTGATAGGCAGTCTCAGGCGATAGAGGAGACTAGGATGTTTCAAAAGTTGGTGATCTGGCAGAATCAACAACGGCTGGGTGAAGAATCGAGTTCGCAAGAACCGCATGGCATGGATGCAGTGCTGAGAAGCTATTATGAGAAGGTCCGTACGCGACAGGATACGCCTCCAAGAGTTTGATGGGTAGTATGTGTTTCTTTTAAGCACAGGTCCATGTGTTTTTCTTTATCTTTTATTTTGTCTGTTATACCTGTCTTTTGATATGATTGTACAACCTCTAGTACTTTTACCTCACATACCTAAGTTGGTATTTAATATATATGTAATACCGGGAAATTAATTAAATATATCTAACATGGAGATCAGAATAATAACTAGTTCTATACCCGTCTGGTGGACAAGGTACTTTCACGTAATAATATGGGAAAATTACCTATCTTTGAGTTATAAGCAAAGTCAAATAAGCTGTTATTTAAAAACACAACTCTTTAAGTCAACAAAAAGAAAGCAAATGTAACATTTAAACAACCACAAGACCATAAACATGTGCAGAATGTTTCATTAT
Source organism: Scalesia atractyloides (assembly GCA_947069175.1). Taxonomy (NCBI): domain Eukaryota; kingdom Viridiplantae; phylum Streptophyta; class Magnoliopsida; order Asterales; family Asteraceae; genus Scalesia; species Scalesia atractyloides. Next base: position 9,516,138 of record CAMTDV010000018.1, read on the forward strand.
AAAGTGTATCAAAGTCAAGAATTCGAAGCTATGGTTACTCATTTTACAGCAGTATTAACAGAAAAAAAAGAAAAAAAAAAAGAAACTGAATTAGAAAGAACCCAACCAGTAACACAACCACCATATCCAGAGAAGGGTTCGACGCTGGTGATATTGAATTCAACTGTCCCGATAGAACAGAAAACAAAGTTAAAATTGTACATAATATGCAACCATAGATGGAATATCCAAGGTGAATCATGATTATGATATGAAATGATTTACCAATCCCTAAATAGCTAGCGAATTTCCATAAAAAATTCTCTATTGAAGGTGCCGTTAAGTTAAGCTGAACCTGAATAAACCACTACACGAACCAACTGCAACAAAAAGACGACTTGATATCCTCCGTCGTGTCAGAATCTGAATCCGAGACATATTAGGAAGTGTATCCTCCATCGCACTGACTATGGTTCTACATGCTGATGTGTCTTCATCACCACTTCCGGCCACTCCTTCCGATAGCTACAGATATCGATGGGTGGTCATCATCTCGACATATCTAGTGGGTGTTGGGAGAAGAAATCGTAACCATCAAGGTCAGGGCCGGAACGAAAGAGGTCTTGCATATGAAATAGAATAGGAAGGATATCTTTTTTTCGAACTGTAAATAGGAAGGATATCTTCGGAGTATTGGGTCAGTCTGCATACATGTGTCATTGTAGAGAATTCCTGTCTTGTTTTCCACATCGTCATCTCCTCTATTAAAATCTAGAACTTTTATTTCCATTTCGTTTACTTTACTTGACTTGGTGTTCAACCATAGTTGGTAATACAGGCAGGTTGGGTAACGGGCCGGAACATGTTCAGGTTGAAATCAATTGATTAGGCTGCATGGTTGACTTTAACAAGTGATGATTCAGATTCTTTGCTCACTCTAATCGACGTATGCTTTTATAACTCATAACAATATACATTTTTAGAATAAATATGTTAATTGCAATTATCAGTTCAAATGCACTTATGTTTGTTGTATTTTGTTAGTTTTAGTGGAAGGGTAATTCATTATGTTGAAATAGGTGTATACTCTATCCTGTGTCATTTTATTTCAGACTTTGTTTTAACTAAAGCTCGAAATTACATTTTATTTTTAAAACATGGTGCCTATGACAAAGAGTCAAGATTGCAGCTGGTTGCCAGTATATGTTAGAGCATCCTTATGATCCTAAAGTGTTGGTTATTATGATTAGACCTGGCACAGGATTGGCTCCTTTTGGAGGTTTGCTTCAACAAAGGTTAGCTTTGAAGCAAGGGCGTAGCTTTGTGGGGGCGGCCGACCCCCCCCCCCCCTGCCCGAACTTTTCGCTCATAGTGGAGAGTATGTGGTTTTCGTATAGAATTTTTTGGGTATATACGTTTTTGACCCCCCGGTTTTATAGAAATTTTTGGTATATACGTTTTCGACCCCCCGGTCGGAAATCTCAAGCTTCGCCACTGCTTTGAAGGAAGCTAGAAGTGAACTTGGCTCATCATATATGTTCCTTGGGCTCAAGAATCGCAAAGTGGTATGTTAAAAACATTTCTTTTAACAATCCACAGAGTTGAGAAAATGGGCTTGGGTCATAGGCATGGGAAAGGCTTGGCGAAAGATGTTTCTGCTCAGGTCTGATGAGGTTAGATATTTAAAAAAAATATGCTTATCTGTCGTGGATCGAGCAAAACAAATGGATGAACTCTTGTACTTTGACCTTAAAAGTCAAACGGAATTTGCTCTTTTTGAAAATATATGACCTTCTATGGAAGTTCGTTAGCTGAAGTGGATGTAGAAACTGATGAGACGTTGCGGTTTATCATGGAGTTGGATATGTTGAGATCCGAGCAAATACCAAAGTTCAGTGGACGTGATATCTGGATGCATTAGGTAGCTAGCTTATTATAATTCAGAAGTGAAGTTATCACAAACGGTCACATTGATGCTTTCTCTAATTGCTCTTGTTTTAAGCACATAGACTCTATGCTTTAGAACTTAAAGAGTTGCCAAGGAAGATATCTTCATCTGATTTTCCATCAAATTTTGAAAGATCTTTTTGGTCATTGAGAATGTAACACCTGGAACCAAAAACATGCATAAATTGAAGATGGTTTATACTTGTTTATAATTTCAAAGGGTGTCTTTTGAAAACTTTTATTGACAATAGATTTGTTTTGGGTGAAGCATGCACTTGATATGGTTGTTGCCCAAAAATATGTTGAAAGACCTGCAGCAACCAGTAAGGTTCTTGCAGCTTCAATAAGAGTTCACTTTCTCCATTCTACAACTCCATTTTGTTGAGGAGTTCTAGGTACGGAGAAATCATGTGTAATGCCATGCTCTGTTAGGTAGGAGTTAAGCTTGGCCTTCTTGCATTATGTTTTGTTTTCACTTCTGATCTTGATTACTTTCAACTTCATTAGAATTTATACCTTTTTGATGAAGTTGAACACAAGATCAGGTGTTTCACTTTTAAGTTTCAAAAATTCTTCCCATTTGTACCTAGAGCAACTGTCAAAAATCACCAACATGGATCGTTTTCCAAACATACTTGGTGTTTTGAATGGCTCACATAGACCCATGTGTAAAAGTTCTAGTGATTGTTGGGAAAATTGTTCTTGTATGGGTTTGTGAGAGGCCTTCTTGAATTTACTCATTTCACAAGAGCCACACAATTAATCTTTCTTAGGTTTGGATTTAGGTAAACCTCTGACAAACATTTTGATAGTTTGGCAAGAGTTTTGAAATTTATGTGGGACAATCTTTTATGCCAAAGCCAATTTATGTTGCCAAATGCAGTTGCCATCAGACAATGTTCACAGTTAACGTTTATGGTGTTTTTTCCTAAATTTCCTAATTAAACAATTAATGTTAGTAAAACGTTAAATCACAACATGAGTTACCCATCCAGGAACTCACGGCTTTGTTTTTTGTTGCCCCGGTGGAGACTTCCCAGGAGGTCACCCATCCTAGTACTACTTCCATCTGAGCACGCTTAACTGTGGAGTTCTCCTCTCATCCACTAGCATTAAGCCCAAAACACGTTGGTGATTTTAAGAGGCAGGACATTCCTTATGAACCGAGGATCTCTCCTGACCATGGCCGATGTGAGATTTGCCTAGGGTGTCATAATGGTCCATGTTAATCTCCCAGTAGTCGGTATCGATATCGTTACATGATATGTGTCTAAATATTAGACCACCCTGCTTAATTCATGTCATGTGGACAATGATACTTAACACTTGTCATGTGAACAATTATTTTTTCATGTGAACAATTATTTTTATTTAGTAGATAAAGATATTGTTTATGCAATAACTAGATCAAAATATGATTTCTACTTTTTATGTGGATTTTTCTTTTAATTTGTAATAATACTTTAGCTTGTAAGGGAAGTGATTTTGTACCTTGATTTAACGTAAATCATCACTTATTCCACGAATAGATAATCACCAAAAATCCGAAGAAAGGTTTGTCTTTGAGTCAAATAAGCATAACCAGGCATTTGAAAGAAGAAACATTTCAAATTCTATTTCTAAATTCTAATTCTTGGAAAAATTTTTGAAGTCTGGTCGCGTGGTTTGAATATTAAGTATGAATCATAGTTCAAATATTTCTTAATCTATTTCATATATTCCGTGTTCCAGATACTAGAAAAAATATCTAACTAAGGAGAACCATCTCTATCAAGATGACATACCCATTCTCTGTACTATTAAAATGATCAATTATAACAAGTCACACACTCATATTCCACAAAGAAATTCCACAGTTGAACTACCAAAATAGAATGAGCTAGAAATCCGAGGATGATGAATTTGTATTAAATTACTTGACAATCATTTTCCAAATCTAGTTGTGTGTTGATTGATGTGTTTATTATTACTGTTATGATCAATTTCATAACTGTTTTATCCCAAAAAAACCACACAAACACACACTCTCAGATCCAACAAGTATTAATACTGAATTCCGAGTAATCTCGAGAATATGTAAGGTATCACGAAGCCCAATTATAAAACAATTTATTATGGTTCTTATAGCCTCAACATTATGTTTTGCCACTAATTCTCATGTTAAGTATTTGTTGATTTCTTGTAATATAAACTTATAGAACTATACTCAATCAATAACGTGTTAACTGGAATATCATCATTAGTAGATTTAATAACTTTAATATGTGACTATTTATCTTATTTAGTTGTTCCTTTGAGTTATCCCCCCACTTGTGGTCTAGTGGTAGGAGGTAGGGGTGTGCACGGTTTCGTTTTTGGTTTTTGAAAACCGTTCGGTTTTGGATTTTTTGGTTTCGGTTATTTCGGTTTTAGTAGCAATTCGGTTCGGTTTTTGAAACAAGTTCCGTAAGATTCAAAAATAAAAAGTATAATTTAAAGTTTAAGCATTTTTTTAAATGTTTACATTTAAGTTAATATATTTTGTATTTATAATTAATATTGTTTACATAAACCTAATCTTCTAATCTATTTTAATGTTTCTTCAGCCTTTTTATTAAGGCATTTTCTTTTATGTTAATTTTGTTATTTCTTATAAACAATGGATAAATTATTTCAATTCTATATAAACATGTTAATGTTCTTATTATAAATATTTAATAATCAAGAATAAAATTAGTAATTCTTAGTAGCATGGGTATAGTTAAACTTAAACATAAAAATATATGAATTTAGCCTATATTATAACTTATTGGTTTGGTTATTGAAAATGGTTATCTGAAAACCGAACCGAAACTTTCGGTTATTAAAAATCCAAAAACCGAACCGTCGGTTTTTGTTTCGGTTCGGTTTTGTCGGTTATTTCGGTATTCTACTCAGCCCTAGTAGGAGGCTTGGGTTTTCTATTAGAAACCCAAGTTCAAATCCCACTTGTGTCATTTTGGGTGGATATAGGCAATTAATGATTTAAACTAAGCCTTGTACAAGGTTGTCAATTCGATTCCCGAGCCCACCCTGGTTTTCGTCCCACCGTGTGTTACACACTCCAGAGAGTTCTGCTCTTGTGGCGATAGAACGACTGTCAAGTAGCAGCCGACCGTATGGTTTCTCGAGTGAACGCCCGTAAAAGCCAAAATTTGAAGCCCGTGTGGGCTCGGTTAAGACAACATAATCTGGCCGGAGTGGGGCAAAATGGGGCTCTCCGATTTGGGGAGTGTGGTAACCTAATAAATGAAGTTCACCGTTTTAAAAAAAAAGTTGTTCATTTGAGTTATGGATAGTCTCGATGCTCCTGCCTAGTCTAATGGCATATAATTGCAGTGAGATTTTCATCCGTAGAAATTATAGCTGGGAGTAGTACTTGTACTATCTCTGCATCTCAGAATTATCCTTTTTAGGTTTAGTGACGGTGAGATAAACAACATCTAACTTTCCAGTTTCAGCCTTTTAGGCATTCCTTTTCTTATACATATGTTATTGATCAACACACTCGTTTTCCTTTGATACTTTTGAGTGGTATAGGTAATTCTAAAGCAATTTGTCATATTAGTGGAAAAGTTATTATGTGATGCATTGGAAAAGTGTAGTGATTTGCAAAAAAAAAAAAGGGAATAGTACACCCAAAATATCATTGTTTCATCAGACTTTCACACCAGATCATCGTACCACAACTAGAAACAAGGGGGAATAGTATATCCAAAATATCTAAAAACAAGTTGTAATTTGAATCAAACACCAAGATATACGATTTTTATCCACTTTATGATAAAGAGCAACAAGAACATTCAAACTTTTTCTTGAATTTTTTTTTAAAAAAATTTATCGATATTCTATGGTTTTCATCGCAATAAAAGAGGTTTTTATCGATTTTAACAACCCATAAAACATAACTTTGAACATGAAAAGTGAAAATTATATTAGATCCATAAAAATCCGTTTTTTAAAGTGGGTTTTCTTTAAATCTTTTGTTTTTAACAAATAGAACTGATTTTCAACATAAGCTCTTGATACCATATGTTGATCAATCCTAAACATAAACATAACAAAAAATAATTGAAGGAATGTGTGTACCCGTGAGTCCCTGTATGGTAGAGATTGTTGTAGCCATGATGTTCTTGGGTTCCCCTTAGGGTGTATGATATGATGGGGATTTGTTAGAGATAGATGGATGATATGTGAGTGGTGTTATGGAATGATTGTGAGCCAACCTTTAATCCTCTCCAATGAGCTTTATTTATACACCTAAGGGAAACCATATTCTTCTAGTAAGGGTAATTACGTCCATCAAATATTTACCAATTAAGTGATTAGGGGCATTAAGGTCATTGATCAATTATAATACAAATGATAATAATTTTCATATGAATATTATATATATATATATATATATATATTCTTATAATTTCTTCCGGTGGAATGGTACCATTAATATGATCCAATACCTTATATATATATATATATATAGTATATATTATATTCTTATAATTTCTTCCGGTGGAATGGTACCATTAATATGATCCAATACCTTGTATCCTTAAGCATGTCGTTTGAAAAGTTTTCTTTCTGAGTTGTAATTTAAGTGTTCATGTGATTGGATGATCCTTTCTGTATATCAATGAAAAACAAATTATGTTGTTCGTAGTCATTGGCTACAAATAGTTTTACATCCCTGACCATAACACGTCGGGACTTACATCTAGTTAAACCAAAGAAGCACATAACATCCATACTTTGCACATCAGAGTGTACAACATGTCAACACACTTGGAGAACAAGTAACCAATGAACAAGCCTTCGAACAATCCTCCTTATACTACATCGTATTATGTCAACACAAAAGAACTAAAAAACAAGTAATTCTGTTGCTAAGTTTTTTTTCATCAGAGGACAATTGTTGGGGATGTAATTCCTTAGAGCACAGGAAATAAGAAAAAAAGATACGTCAAGTTGCCTAGTTTTATAATTTATGGGTTACATTTAAATATAGTTTTTGATCAATTCAAAATAGGTAAAAGGTTTAAATACAAAAGATTGCTAACATACAAAGTGTAGAGATAATTATAAAGGTTGTGTAATTTTGATTTCTCTCATACGTAATCTGGATTTTCTTCATGTGTGATTTTCAATTGTTAATTTTTATGTGTAATTTTGAGGTTTTTTATGCGTAATTAGGTTTTTTTTTTTATCAACTTTGTACTTTAAGTTAATGTACAAAGTATACTTAACGTACAAAATGTAAAAAGTAATTACACATGAAAAACTCAAAATACACTAAATGAAGAAAATAATAAATGATGAAAATCAAAATTCTGCAACCTATAAAATCGTCTTTACATTTTACATTTTGTATGTTAACAATCCCTTATGTTTAAACATTTTACAATTTTTGTAATTGGATAAACTCAAGTTAAACTACGTCATCTCAATTCATTAACAGATGATCAAAGTACCGATCAAAGTACCACTGAAAAGAGTTTCAAACCGTCACTCTACAAAAGTACAGGGGTTAAACTGTAAAATACCACCTCCATAAAAACGCAAAACTCCTGCCGTTTTATCTCAAAAGGGGGCACGGGATTTCATCGTTCTGACGATTTTGCCCTAATTTTCCGTAAAACCCTCAATCGGATCAAAATCACAAAAAATCTCCAATCGACGACCTCCACAAAGCCGATTCACAAGATCAACTGCTGAAATACGATATTCGTTTCGTGTTTTCAACGATTTCTGCTTCATATTTCCAGATTCTCCACTATTCGAACCAAAATCGAACAATCGGAACGTAGATCTGTGAAATTGGAACCGAATCTGTCACTGTTTTCGAAGATTCAAGCGTCGGAAGAGGTTATTGCGGCAAGTTGAAGAGTTAGGGCTCGTTAATTTCTTCAGTTTTTGTTGTTATTGAAAGTTAAAAGTTCGTGTAGCGTGTTATTCGAAGAATCTACGCAGACTGATCGAGATTTTGTACGGATGAACGGATTCAGAGCGTGAAGATGTTTCGAGGAGCCAAGCAGTTGGGCAGGGGCACTGATTATGATCTTGTGGTTACAAACGCCCAGACTAATGAAGGTTGGTATTAAGTTCTGGGATTAGTCATCTTTTTCGTTCTTGAATTCAATTTTTTTTTGGCAAATTACACTGAAACATAAATGCATAAATGATTTTATAATGAACCTGATTAGAGTGAACATGATATGTTATGAAAACTTGTTTATTGTGTACATATGTTGGTAGCCAACTGGTGGTTCAGTAGCTTTGTGTGTTGGTGTTAAAAAAACTTAATGATGTATACAAATGTTCATTCATTTAACTAAACGAACGAAATCTCTTGTTCGCGTTCGGTCATTTATTAAACGAACAAACACCAAACGGTTCATGAACTGTTCGCTGAACGTTCAGTTCGTTTGCAGCCCTAACTCGCAGACTTGTATCATTGTAAAAATGAATTATATGAAAGAATGTAGAATATATGATACTATTGTTTAAATCTAAAAGAAAATCAACATTCTTGTTTGTATTATAGTTATGATTATTATACAACAATTATGGTGTTGAAAACCGAATTACACTTATTAACTTGTTAGGTCGGGGAGGCGGCGGCTTTGAGAGAAAAAAACCACCTCCAGGCTATGTATGTCACAGATGCAAAACGCCAGGTAGATTCATCGATCTTGATGATCGCTACTCAAGTAGAAATATATTTGTTTATAATTTCATAGTCAGAATCTTATAATTACTAAATTACCCTTTTGCCAGGTCATTTTATCCAGCATTGCCCTACAAATGGTGATCCTAATTTTGATATCAAGAGAGTGAAACCTCCAACTGGCATTCTAAAATCTATGCGAATGGCTACCCCAGATGGTTCATACGTGTTACCCAGTGGCGCAGTGGCAGTTTTGAAGCCAAACGAGTATGTCTTTTATGCTATAGTTACCCTCATGTTTTGTAAATCTTACATAACTAATTTTTTTTAATTATTGTAATGATAGGGCTGCTTTTGAGAAAGAGATTGAAGGTATGCCTTCTACGCGTACTGTTGGTGATCTCCCCCAGAGTTTCATTGCCCTTTATGCACACAAGTGATGAAAGATGTTTTAACAAGCAAATGTTGTTTCAAGAGCTCCATTACTAAACACAAACTGCTTTTCCATTGGGTAAACCCAGTGTACCAAGATGGGTAGGTGTTGACTAGGAACCACAAAGTAGGAACCAAGTCTTCGGCGAAGGATCACCCCTAAGGTGTTCACTAGGAACCAAAAAGTGGGAACCAAGTCTTCATCAAATAAGGTGTTCACTAGGAACCACAAAGTGGGAACCAAGTCTTCATCGAATGATCCCCCCTAAGGTGTTCATTAGGAACCAAAAAGTGGGAACCAAGTCTTCAGCGAAAGATCCCCCCTAAGGTGTTCACTAAGAACCAAAAAGTGGGAATCAAGTCTTCAGCGAAGGATCCCCCCTAAGGTGTTCACTAGCCTCTCTAACAGGTTTTTGATTCTTCTTCCTTTGTCCATGTAGCCTCTCTAACAGTTGTTTCTTCGATCCACCAGTCGAAACACCACGAAGAGACGCCTCATTTTCAGATTCTTCCCTCCACCATTCCAACCGTCGCTGACAGCTCCAAAACCCGTCCACGTCCTCTACCTTGCCAACCACCGCCACTGTCACCACCGCCACCACCCCAACTGTGTTTAAGAGATCCTAGTTACGGTTCGACGAGCCTATTCCAACGCCGCTAGAATGAGTCCAATCGAAGTTCGTTTGAGTCGGTTCACCACTGTTCCCCACGTTTTTAGTGTTCCCCAATGAACCTTCCCATATATATGTATATATATATATATATATATATATATATATATATATATATATATATATATATATATATATATTATATATATATAAATCTTTCTGCAACCCTCTACTCTGCTGTGCATACTCTCATCCAACATCCGCTGTGCATATTCCCATTGTAAGTTTTATGTTTATCAAAATTCTCTATATTTTAATTTTAATCCTACTATACACCATCCTCTCTGATATATTGGTATCAGAGCAAAGGCTTTCTTAAAATCTAAAAGACTAAGACAAGTTCCATTTGTGGCGTGTTATGCCTGTGTTTTTGGAAAATTCTCTTAGGTGAAGATTGTGGGAAAGAAGGCTGCTTTGATAACATAATAAAAAGAAAGGGATAGTAGTTTTGTTATAATTAATGTGAATATAAAATTTTATTATCTATAATCAGTTGGAATATAAGAAAATATTTAGAGAAGAACTGGAAATAAAGGATAAAAGTTAAAGAGTCGGAATTTATCAATCATTGATAACTCAAATTATTAAGCGCTTAGAATTTATAAACTTAGAATTTTCTGAAAAAGCTCACCGAAAAGATCTTATAACAGAAAATTTTACTATTGTTTGTAATATTAAAGATTCCTGTGAACACAATTTACATACAAATATCCCACAATTTTAAACACTCTAGTAGATTTACTTATTAATTTAAGTATCAATTTATTTACAAAAAGAAGTAACAAATACTAAACAAATACTAGAAAGTTTAAGAACAGATAGTAAAAAGATATCACAAAACCTAGACTATATAAAAAATCAATCTAATTTAAAAATTAATGAAACAGGAAAAAATAAAGATAATACAGAAAATAATACATCTTTAGAAGTTGAAAAAATCACAGAAGCTTTGCAAAAATTAAAAACAAATAATATCAAAAAACCTATTCCTTATACACATTGGCAACCAAGAAAATGAATAACAACAGTTTTTTAGGAAGAAGTAGAACTATACAAGAGGCTAGAAATTCTACAAGTAATATACAAGATACTATAACATCAGACAGTTTTTTAAATAGAATAATTAGAAGAGGATCAGGGTCTAACAGCAATAGACATATAGTATAGTTAGAAGAAGAAATAGATTTAGATAGAAATTTAGAATTATACAACCAACACCAGCTAGATATATTAAATCCAAGAATACTATATCAAACTGGAAGACTAAACATAAACACAACTTTAATAAGAAGTAGTAGAGAAGAAAGTTTAAGGGTAGTAGATAATATAGTAACTCTAGATCTATTATCACCAGAAACTATAAAACAAATTAAAAAGTCAAATAAAAACTTTGTACACACAGGTTTAATAGTAATAGGAGTAAAAGCCTTAGGAAGAAAAAACATAGGAACAAAATTATTAACTTTAATACTTGATAAAAGTAGGAAATCAGAAAAAAAAAAAAGCTATAATTTCAGGTATGGAAGTAGATTTGAGTCAAAAAAATAGCAATATTTTATTGTACACCAGATATCTTAAAAGATATAAAAGATTTACAAAACATAAAAATAGCTTTAAAGACAAAAGGATATGAAGATTATGAAGGAAACAATTTAGTCATAAGTACAGGATTACTAGGAAAAGCTAGTAACAGCTCAGGAAAATATAGATGGTATAGTAAAAACAATTGCATCAAAATCTATACAAATGATAGAACCAATAAAAATAGATCCGGAACAATTAACAGGGTTAGAATGGGATCTAAAAGATTTACAAGAAAATGAAGAAAATACAGTTTTAGTACCTAAGAAAAGTTATATATATGAGGAAATTGATGGAAAACAAAAATTAGGGTTTACAAATTTTAAAGAAAAACAAACAGAGAAAAATGATAATGAAGAATATTATTTTATGAATATAGTGGAAGAAAATGAAGAAAAAACATTTTCTACATATGATATAGATAATGAGGAAGAAGAAATAGATACAAATTTCTTAAAATTTGAACAAGTAGAAATAATGGATTATACACTATTAGATTATGAAGAAGAATCTATCGATTATTTTAAAATTGAAGAAATAAATAAAACAATAGAACAGATTATAGAAAGAAAATTTACAGAATTAAATATACAACAGGAAGTAGATGACATGATTATAGAATGTATGATAGATTTAGGAATGACTTACGAAGAAAGTTATAAAAGATTACAAGAATATTATAATCTACCATTAGTAGAAGTCATTATAAATGGAAAAACAATGATATCAGATTTTTATAAACAAGAACAAAGTTTTATGGATACACAAAAGCAAAATCTTTTAAAAAGACAAAAAATAGAATGGGGAGGAGAATATAGTGATACACAAGAAACTCATGGTAGAGAACCATGGACACAACCAACAATTAATTATCAACAAGAATCTAATTTAACAGGAAAAGGAAGAAGATTACCCATAGGACAAACATATAGTGGAAATATGTTATTATTAGAACAACAAAAACCACAATTATGGATAGACGAAGTATTAACATGGGAAAGTAAAATTATGGGAAACCAATAAGAAAGATAGCATGATATGTTTTCATATCTAGAAACTACATTATGACCTATAGCATTAGGGATATGGCAAAGTAAGAAAACACAGAATCCAGAAGAAATAAATAATCTTAAAGTATTAGGAGATAATCCTTACAATTTTACATCACAAATTAGAACTCTTATATTAGGAGTTGACCCAGCAAAAAATAGTAGTTTAATACAGGACACTGCTATAAAAATTTAGAACAATTAAGTATAGCAGATATGAAATTTATAAATGAATTCGCACTAGATTTTACCCATAGGACAAACATATAGTGGAAATATGTTATTATTAGAACAACAAAAACCACAATTATGGATAGACGAAGTATTAACATGGGAACAAAATGTAGTAAAATTATGGAAACCAATAAGAAAGATAGCATGGATATGTTTTCATATCTAGAAACTACATTATGACCTATAGCATTAGGGATATGGCAAAGTAAGAAAACACAGAATCCAGAAGAAATAAATAATCTTAAAGCATTAGGAGATAATCCTTACAATTTTACATCACAAATTAGAACCCTTATATTAGGAGTTGACCCAGCAAAAAATAGTAGTTTAATACAGGACACTGCTATAAGAAATTTAGAACAATTAAGTATAGCAGATATGAAATATATAAATGAATTCACACTAGATTTTACCAGATTATTATCACAAACAGGAAAAGCTATGGATGATAATCTTTGTGACAAATATTTTGTAAAATTACCAGGAGCTTTAGGAAAATCTATACATGAAGCTTGGAAAACAAATTATGGTACGCAGCAAAATCTAGGTATAGGACCTAGAATAACGTACACATTTAGTATTCTAGAAGAAAAATGTAAAGAAGTTGCATTGCAAGAACAATTAAAAAGAAATGCTTATGCATTTTGTAAAACAACAATTTATACATCACGGGCTTACGGGGTTTATGATAAAAAGAAAAAGATAAGAAAAAGTATGACATATAATAAAAACTACAGAAAAAATAATACAAATAAATATGTTAAAAAACCACAATCAAGAAAATGTAGATGTTTTACTTGTGGAGAAACAACACATTTGGCTAATAAATGCCCAAATAAAAATAAAAATATGGAAAGAGCTAATTAGTAGAACAATTACAAGATTACAAAATAGAAGCTTTAAGAACAGATGTTTATTCCGATAATGAATCAATATACAGTATATATAGCGAAGATGAAAACCCAACAGCAAAAGTAACATACACATATATGAATACAGAAGAAGTTTGTGAACATAATTGGATACAAAATAAAGGAAATAATCACATAAGATGTTACAATTGTGGATATTACCCTAGTATAGAAAAAAGTCACAATGTAATAAATGTTCCAACGAAATTTGTTTTAAATGCTCAAAGAAATTTATGATAAAGACATAGTTACAACATCTAAAACTAAGACAGTTTTTAAAAATAATGAAAACGAAAGAATAGAAAAAATAGAACTAACAATGGAGTTATATGACTTAAAAATAAAAAAATTTAGAAAATAAAATAGAAGAAATTGAAAAATTAGTTAAGTCAGAAGAAATAAGTAAAATGGCTACACAACAACTAGAAGATCAAACTTATATACAAACACAAGGATCGACAAATATGATAAACATCCAATGCCGTTTATGGTTAGATAATAATAAATACATAGATTAAAAGCATTAGTAGATAGAGGAGCCCACAAAAAGCTTAATCTCATACAGTTAAGCATCCATAGAATATCATAAAAAATATCATATAAACTAAGTACAAGGACGGTAGAAGACAGGTTAATAGATATTACACATTGCTTAGAACCGGTAGGAATACAATTTTTAGACTTTGCAAACAATTATAGCATTAAATATGATATGCCACAGGTAAATATAAATCCACCAAAAATAAAATCAAAGATTTTGTAATAGATTAAATTTTATATTAGGATTAAATGGGGCAGTAACAATTACAAAAAAAATTCATAACATTAAGTAAACAGTTATATACAATACCAACTCTTAGTATATAAATACAACAGAAATTGTTCAAAAAAGAGGGCATAAAGGGAATTTGGATTTTTTAAAAACAAAAACAGAAAAACTTAATAGAAAACGAATCATTAAAACTCTTAACAGATTTCTTAAGCTATGAAATAGAAAAAGGACAAGATATTACAAAAAGTATAAATCATCCTATGATATTACATTTAGAAAAAAATAGGATATATTGGAGAAGATATAACAAAATCAATATAAGTTATATTTGTAAATTTAAATTAAAAAATCCTGACATAATAATTAGAACAATTAATATAGAATATAGTCCATTAGACAAAGAAGAATTTAAGAAACAAATCCCTGAAATATTAATCAAGGATTAATTAGAAAATCAGAAAGTCCTCACAGATCTACAGCTTTTTTAGTAAGAAATCATAGCTAAATAAAAAGAGGAAAGGCTAGGATAGTCTACAATTATAAAAGTTAAATGACAATACAATAGAATGGATATAATATTCCTAATAAAGATAGCTTATTAAACCTTATACAAAATAAAAAAGTATTTTCTAAATTTGATTTAAAATCAGGATATAATCAGTTAAAGTTAGAAGAAAGTTTTAAACCATGGACAACTTTTACATGTTCTGAAGGGCAATATGAATGGAATGTCCTTAGTTTTGGACTAAAAAATGCACCTTCAATTTTTAAAGATTTATGACAGTATATTTTTAAAATTTGAATTTTGTTTGGTTTATATTGATGACATTTTAGTTGCAAGTAATACAGTGCAGGAACATGAGAAACACCTACAACAGGTTTTTGAGAAATAAAGAAAAATGGTATAGTTGTTTCGAAAAGAAAAATGGAGTTATTCAAAAGAAAATATCCTTTTTAGGATTAGAAATTGGTAATGGAAAGATAGAATTACAACCACATATTTCTACAAAAATTCTAAATTTTTCAGAAAAATTTGAAAACCTAAAACAAATACAAGCCTTTTTGGGTTTAGTAAAATATGCTCGAAAATTTATTGCAAACTTGTCAAAATTAGTTGGACCTTTATATAGTAAAACTACAAAAAATGATCAAATGTATTTTAACCAAGAAGACATTAAATTAGTTAAAGAAATAAAAAAAGAGTAAAAAATATTAAACCATTAGAATTACCATTAGTCACAGATTATATAATTATTAAACAATGGTTGTAAAGTATCATGGGAATAGCATGATATGTTGTCTCGGAATATAAACAAATGGTTTGTTTTAGATGGACAGGAAAAAAGATAAAGGGAAGACAAAGCTTATATCCCAAGTAGGGAAATTCTTCTTTAGATGAAGAAAGAGTTCAACAGTCATATAACATCAACAGAAAGATTAACAGTTCGTCTCAAACCTCACTACCACAAGTAGTGATGAAACCGAATGAGATTTCACAGTTACAGTTCTACAACTTTAGACAACAAAAACAACAATCAAAAGTAATGGGAAAACGCCCTTTACACACCAATTTCACACCCAAACCAGCGATTGAATTTGGAACATATGCTTTACAAATATGCAATGAAGCTGATAAAAAGTTTCGTCCTATTATAGGAATGAAACTTACAGATAAGCAGCAATGCTTATTAGACAACTTATGGCATATTCAAACCATGCCACAAGCTTCAACATTTAAAGTACAGGTTTTAAATGCTTTAAGCATTTTCTTTCAGGAACAGAGTTTAAAAACACCTGAAAAATAGTTTAAAACAAAACAAAATTTTACACATTATGTTGTATACAGAGGTACAAAGATTGGGTTTTTCAACAAATGGAATAGTGTTGTTCCTCATATAACAAATGTCCCTAGAAGAGCAACATGGAAAGGTTTTACAAGCTTCTCTGAAGCTCTAACAGATGCAAGGGAAAAATTTGGCATACAAAACTTTTATATAGAACCTAAAGAGGTTAAGAGTTTTTCAGAAATTGCCAAAACAAATCCTGAACAGTATATACATGCTCAACAGGAACTTATTTCAACATTAAAAACACAGTTAGAAGAAAAAGCAAAAGATACACATAATATACAAATAAAAATTGAAAATAACATGTTAAAACAAAAAATAGCTATACTCAGAAGCAAAAAATACACAGTTATTACAAAAGCTCAAGAAAAAAGAAGATAAAACAATGGAGCACAGGACTTTTGAATCTTTTAGAACAAGAATTCTTGACACACCCTGGTGGCAATGCTTGAAACCAGTCATAGAAAGATTCCCAGAATTTAAAAATCTTGTATCACATAAAGTTTGGGCAGAGTTTCCTTTAATTCTGTATAATCTACAGCAACTTATAGACATGGCCTTCAGATTTGACAGTGAGGCTTAAGGATTCACAGTGGTGGAAAGAACAAATGAAGCAGGAGATGGAACAGGTCTTCTGTTACTCCAAATACATCTTCCTACAAAATTAACAGACGAACAAATAATCCAATTTTATCATCATGGTATGATTGATTATTTAGAAATCAAGTTAAACAAAAGAACAGAAGATCTTCTTAACCAGCTCCGAGAAAAAATTATTTTAACAGCAGGAAATATTGCAACAAGGTCAATAACACCAATTATTGGTTGCAAAATAATTTCCTCATTTCCATTTACAGATTCTTACACATACAGACCAGCTAGAAAAAGAATCTTCATTGAACACAACAAACACAACAGAACAAACAGTTATCTCCAACAATAATGACAGAGTGGTATAGGTTTTGCATCTTTACCCTGGTTAGATCATACAAACAGTCAACCTACCACAAATTTCCAACAGTTCATTAAAAATCATCAAGAAACACCAGAAATTCCTGATTATTTTCCTTGGAAAAATTATAAATTAATAGGAGAAGACATTATATACAAGTATATGCAAAAGCAAACCGGAGTATGTTTTTACCATTTGCAGGGGAAGGAGATACTTTACAGTTACAACACATCATTAATCTAGAAGACGAAAATGATGAACAGGACTGTTCTAGCCCACAGTCGGTAGACAGCACACACAGGGATTTCTAGAAAAGACTGACAAATACAGTAACGACAAGTGACACAAAACAAAACAGATGACAAAAGCCACGACATTCTATGGTGCAATTATGCACATATAGAAGCCAATATAGCTCATATAGGAGCCATTTGTGAATAGTTTTTGACCCCTTCTTTTAGCTTATAGACTAGGATTTAGATTTGTTGTTTTCACTTTTCTTTGCCTATAAAAGAGGCATTTGTATTTCATTGTATGGTATAAAAAAAATCACCATTGAGAAATAATATTATTATTTTCATGGCACACTAAACTTTTCTCCGCAACTTTTTAGCTTTACTTCTTTATTATCCCAGTTTTCTCCAATCCTCAATATTATATATTCCAACATATAAAAAAATAAAAAAAAATCTTTCTGCAACCCTCTACTCTACTGTGCATACTCTCATCCAAAATCCTTTATGCATATTCCCATTGTAAGTTTATATTTATCAAAATTCTCTATATTTTAATTTTAATCCTACTATACACCATCCTCTCTGATACCCTCTACTCTGCTGTGCATACTCTCATCCAGCATCCAAAATATATAGGTATAGGGGAAAGTTTAAATGAGAATGCTATATATCGCGATAACCGTGAGAACGAATGAAAAAACCACGAAAACTTGGTAAAAAATAATTCAAATTCAAAATTTCTTTTTACAATTATCATTATTATTCGAATAAAATGTTAGAAATTTAAGTTACACGTTTAAATTTACGTTAATTCGTAAATAATTTTTTTTACACATGTGTAAGTTTGTCATTTACACATATGTAAATTTGTTATTTTTACACATGTGTAAAAAATCTAATAAGAGATTTTGAGGGTAAAAAAATGAATTATTTGATGTTATAAATTCTTAATTTGATGTTGTATTTTAATTACACTGAGGTTTGTATTAAAAATATGGTTTTGATTGCATTTTTCATTCGTTTTCACGGTTCTCGCAATATTTAGCGTTCTCAAGATAACCCTCCCCGGATATATAAATAAAATATATTATATATATAATATATATATATATACTAAAACTACTAGGATGGCAATGGGTCGGGTTTAGGTATTCCCAAACCCATACCGGTTATTAATGCTCTCCCAAACCCGTAGGGTTTTAATCGGTAATTACCTGTCGGATTTCGAGTTTCATATCGGTTTTGACAAATATCCGTTGGGTATACCCGCCCAAAACCCATCGGGTTTCTATCGTGTTTTGACAAAATATAACTAATCGATTAATCATAAAAATAAAATGTAATATAACATTTAAAAAAAGGAAATTTAATGAAAAATAATAAGAAAGGAAAAGTTGAACGACGCAGTTGACTGAATCCCGTTTACCACATTCAGTCGATGTTATCAGATATTCAGTCGATGTTACCGACAAAAATCCCCCGACGATTGAATCCCCTTTTACATTCCACAGAGTCAAACCACATTCAGTCGATGTTAGCAGATTCAGTCTATGTTACCGACTCTTAAGGAACAGACCGACGACCGAATCCCCTTTTACACTCCACAGAGTCAAAACCCTCATTCCCGCATATCGAAAACTTCAAAAATCACCAACAATCAGATTGCAAAACTTCTGTTTAGGATTTTCATCATTATCGCAGATATCTATTCAACTTCGAAAACTTCAAAAATCACCAACAATTCGATTGCAATTTTTTTAAAAAAATCTGAAGTTAGTATCCAATTCTTCTAAGTAAACTGATTTCTACCTTGAATTCTTCACTCTTCTATGATTAGCAGAATTTTTAGTGAACAAGAACTCACTAGTTTTTTTAGTGAAATACAGTTGAACAGAAAAGAAAAAAAGTAATATTTATTCGCAGAAAATTTAAATACAAGTTTATAAACTTCTAGGCCCACATAAAATAAAATAAAAAAATTATTGTTAAATTACGAAACCTGCAAAATATCCGACATGAGAACTATGCCCCGAACTGCCTAACACCAACAAATCACAACCAATTTCAGATATATAACACAAATGACAAATCGCAAACTAAGATAACCGCACCACAATGACATTATATGAGAACCTTACCTGAGACTGAACAGAGGCCCCTTTAAGTTGTTTCACAAAATTTGTGAATTCAGCAATTTTGGGATGAATAACCCAATGTTTCCCTATTAGACGCTATGAGGTCATAATCACCACTAGTTTTTGACAAGTCATGTTTATTGTCAGGTAGCAAACTGATTTTGTTCATTATGTGATCTGCTTTGGTTTCTTATTCTGAGATCCATGTTTCATTTAAGAAACACCTGTGAGTTAATGAAGTTTTACGCTTTTTAAGACAAAATAAATGCCCATTTTCAGCAACTAGATTGGGACTACCAAGTGAGGAACCAGATTGGCTAGTTGAAGTTCTTCTACGTTCGTAACTCTCGTACCTCCTGGCAACAGGTTAGACATAGTTACGCGAGTTCACTATACTAGGATGATATATGAGGCTAGAGTTAACAAACGGCTTTGGATAAGAATGCAAGAACACCAAAACCCACCAACAAAGGCGACACACTTACGGATTCTATAACCACAGGCTCTGTCGAAATGATTATTACCACTTATTGTAGACATAGTGTTGTCTGGTCAATACGAGGATGATCTTCGACCCAAACCGCCAATTGCAACCCCTTTCTATCTCTAAAACTTTTATTAAACTCTTGGAAATGGTTAGAAACCTATAACAAAATGATTATAGGTTAAGTGATGTCAAAAATATCATCAATCTCAAGAAATCATCATATGAACCCTAATTTTTTTTACCATCTTCTCAACTTACACTTAGGCATTTCATCATACACCTTAAGTGCATAGAGTTCTAGCTTCTCATTTAGTTAGATATATTAAACTCTTACACACAATTTTTCATAACATTATGAACATGCTTTCACTAGAGTCAATTCATTCATAAACACATGTCAACCAAGAGATTGCGGCCCACCCACATAAGATTCAAGCTCCTGCATTGTTGAAGAAGATTATTTTGCTGTTCAACAGACAATTTCCTGTATGAGTTTATCAATAAATTTCTGAGCGTAGCGAATTTCTAAGAATATACAGTAATATTAGAAAAAAGTAAAACCCATGCAATAAATGTTGTGTTTTGAAAGTTCTAGGTAAAAACAAAAAGAAAAAAACATTTTTGGGAAGAAGTAAGGGTTCAAGTGTGCTTTGTGTCACGGAGTTACTTATTTAACTCGTGTGCGGTCTTTGATCACGGTCTAAGCCTTGTCGACTTAGTGTTCTTGGGTTTTGGTTATGAAAGTTGCTAGAGGGAACGTTGGATCTCAAGAAGGTTGCTTGTAATACTTGAACACAAGTATACAAGATAAAACCTTTGTATTCTACAAAAAGAGCTTACAAGTGATGGATGTTTACATGTATTGAGGATGCCTCAAATGAGCACCCATGAAGCCTATTTATAGTGCTTGATCCATATCTAGAGTGTTCTTAATCTAGAACACTCTTTACAAAATATCATACTTAAATATCTAAGATATTTCCTACTAAATATCATGATATTATGTTGGAATCTAGAGACTTCCATGGCAGATTTTTATGTAGTTTTATCCAGCATTTTCTAGGCCCTTCTTGGCTGGTTCATGGTCTTTCTAGTGCCCTTTTGTTGCTGGAAAAATCTGGGTTGTTCCGGAGTCTTCCGGGCGGCTCTTGAAGCGTGTAGATGGCCCCGGAAGGTTCTAGAATGCTAAATTTTTGGGCTGGATTTTAGCAGGGCGTGACATTTGGCAAGGTTTTCTTATTTGCTTATTGTCTGGCCATTTTCCTATGCGACAGTTAGTTCTTGTTTTTCTTTCCCTAATCTAGGTGAGCTGATTAGTATTAAGACTTTTTTGAATTCTTTTTTTTTTGCAGGTTGCTTGGTTTTGGTCAGATTTGTGATTGTTTTTGCATAGTTATCAGTTTTTTCAGTGGTAAGTTTCTGATTTTATGTCACTGATGTTGGTCAAACAGTCAAATAGTTGGATCAAAGAGAAACCCAATATTTTGATCCAACTATTTGACCAACATCAGTGACATAAAATCAGAAACTTACCGCAGAAAAAACTGAGAACTACGCAAAAACAATCACAAAACTGACCAAAACCAAGCAATCTGCAAAAAAAGAATTAAAAAAAGTCTTAATAACAATCACCTCACCTAGATTAGGGAAAGAAAAACAAGAACTCACTGTTGCATATGAAAATTAGGGTTCACATGATGATTTCTTGAGATTGATGATGTTTTTGACATCTCTTAACCAATAATCATTGTGTTATAGGTTTCTAACCATTGCCAAGAGTTTAATAAAATTTTAGCTATAGAAAAGGGTTGCATTTGATGGTTTGGGTCGAAGATCATCCTCTTATTGACCAGACAAAGCTATGTCTACAATAAGTGGTAATAATCATTTCGACAGAGCATGTGGTTATAGAACCCGTAAGTGTGTCGCCTTTGTTGGTGGGGTTTGGTGTTGTTGCTTTCTTATCCAAAGCCGTTTTTTGACTCTAGCCTCGTATATCATCCTAGTATAGTGAACTCACATAACTATAGTTACGTAAGTCCATAGCCAATCTGGTTCCTCACTTGGTGGTCCCAATCTGGTTGCTGAAAATGGGCATTTATTTTGTCTTAAAAAGCGTAAAACTTCATTAACTCTCAGGTGTTTCTTAACTGAAACATGGATCTCATAATTGGAAACAAAAGCAGAACATATAATGAACAAAATCAGTTTGCTGGCTGACAATAAACATGACTTGTCAAAAACCAGTGGTGATTATGACCTCAGAGCGTCTAATAAGGAAACATCGGGTTATTCATCCAAATATTGCTGAATTCACAAATTTTGTGAAACAACAACTTAAAGGGGCCTCTGTTCAGTCTCAGGTAAGGTTCTCATATAATGTCATTGTGGTGCGGTTATCTTAGTTTGCGATTTGTCATTTGTGTTATATATCTGAAATTGGTTGTGGATTTGTAGGTGTTAGGCAGTGCGGGGCATAGTTTTATGTCGAATCCTTTGCAGGTTTCGTAATTTAACAATAATTTTTTTATTTTATTTTATGGGGGCCTAGAAGTTTATAAACTTGTTTTTAAATTGTCTGCGAATACATATTACTTTTTTTCTTTTCTGTTCAACTGTATTTCACTAAAAAAACCTAATGAGTTCTTGTTCACTAAAAATTCTGCTAATCACATAAGAAGGAAGAAGTCAAGGTAGAAATCAGTTACAAGAATTGGATACTAACTTCATAATTTTTAAAAAAAAAATTGCAATCGGATTGTTGGTGATTTTTGAAGTTTCGAAGTTGAATAGATACCTGCGATAATGATGAAATCCTAAACAGATGTTTTGCAATCGGATTGTTGGTGATTTTTGAAGTTTTCGATCGGCAGGAATGAAGGTTTTGACTCTGTGGAGTGTAAAAGGGGATTCAGTCGTCGGTCGGTTCTTTACCAGTCGGTAACATAGACTAAATGTGGTTTGACTCTGTGGAGTGTAAAAGGGGATTCAGTCATCGGTGGGATTTTTAACAGCCAGTAACGTCGACTGAATATCTGGTAACATCGACTGAATGTGGTAAACGGGATTCAGTCAACTGCGCCGTTCAACTTTTCCTTTCTTGTTATTTTTCATTAAATTTCCTTTTTTTTAAATGTTATATTACGATTTATTTATATGGTTAATTGATTAGTTATATTTTGTCAAAACACGATAGAAACCCGATGGGTTTTGGGCCAAGAATATATATATATAAATATATATTACGTTGAGATTTTACTAATTTGTTTTTTTCTTTTTTTAGATTTCTAAAAAAAGATTTTTACTAATTTTTTTTGAACGACCAACTAAGCAACACCGGGTACTGCCCCCATTGGCTAAAGATAGCCCCAGCTGGACTAGTATTAATGGTCTTTAATATTATTTTCATTCACATACATTACCCACAAACCTTATGAGATTACCATCCTTGTATTTTAGTAAGAAGATTTTTGTGAAATGATTCGGTATATATAATAATATGAAAGGTAGGTGAGCAGACTTATGGTGTGAATGCATGAAGGTGGGGTAGATGAAAAAGAAAAAATCTCAACGCACGCAGTAGTAAATCTGATATCCTAAACGATAAAATTATAATATCATGCAGTAGTAAATTAGATTTAAATTCAAGAGTTCTATTTCCTATGTGTCCCTTGATTTTCCTTAAGTTACTCACCTCTAAATCTCACCAATATATTCAATTTAACGCCTATATATACCTACATAAACTAGTTTTTAGCAAAACTAGTTTTAAAATATAACTTCTTTTTGTATTTGCACATATTCGTGATCGATCGATGATGAATGCTGATCATCAAGAACTTCCACTTAGTTTCATAGAATTAGAGATACTACCAAGGCTCCCGGCTAAATCCGTAGTCAGTTGCATGCGTGTCTGCAAACAACTCAAATCGTTTCTTTCGACGCCTACATTTGCCAGAAGGCACCTCCACCACGTAACCATCAACGACTTTATACTTCTCCTAGACCGCCCTAATCATCCTCGTGATGCATTTTTTAGCAAGTTTGGATGGCTTGGTATGTTTAGCCTTATGGGAGCGGTCTACTCAGCTAATGTTTTGGAATCCACTTACCGGTGCCTACAAGAAGTTGTCATCGCACCCTAGTTTTCGCTTTTCCAGGGTATCTATAACGATGTGGTCGGTTTCTATAAAGACTCGTCGAATGATTACAAGCTTTTGTATTTAATTAACGGGGCGATTTTGGGGCTTATATCTATTCCAACATATTGGATTCTTGGAAAGAGATTGAGTTTTCAGTTAAGTCTAATGACCCATGCACTTGGTCTGTGCCTACCTGGTCCCGGGCTACTTTCTGGGGCCAATGCCTTTATTTCGTCGTGACATCTAGGACTTTTGAATGGATTGTATGTTTTGACGTGAAGACGGAAACTTTTAGGAAAATACAACTTCCTCATGTTCCACGTGATGCAGGAGAATATTGTCATCATAAAAGTAAAAATAAAAAACCTAATCTAAATCAGACCATGGGCCAGATGCATACCCATCATCGCCATGGGCCTCCTCCTCCTCCGTCTCCGCCTCCACATCCGCCTCCGTCTCCGTCTCCACCTTGGCCTTGACCCGCTGCTCCCACTCGACCCCATTGGCATCCTTTGAATCATTTTTCAGGGGAATGTTAGCAAACTCTTGCAGGAAATCAATGCTGCAGTCGCCAACCAGCTTATCAGGAGAATACATTATGAAATCCCCACCTTTCCATGTAACTTCAACCATTTGCACGTTATCCAAAAACTCCCAAGAAACAGACTTGAGAGCTTCTACATTAAGAAGCTCTTCTTCTGGAATCGGAAATCTTCTTGAAAGAAAACGCCTCATGGTGTAAGTCTTCTCACTATCGCTGCCTTTCGGAATGCCGGAAGAATGTAGCTGTTGCAGCACTTCGTTGCTGCATCTATGGAGAAGCGCCCTGACGGAGGGATACCTCCGTTTTCTCCGGATTTCCCCGGTCTCGATGTATAGAACAAACTCCTTGTTGTCGTACTTCTAGAAAGTAAGTTGGTCTACCATTTGTGTTTTAGTTCTGAGAAGATTGAGGATGAGCAGCAACGAAGTGCTGCAACCGCTGTTAGGGCGCTTCTCTATAGATGCAGCAACGAAGTGCTGCAACCGCTGCATTCTTCCGGCATTCCGAAAGGCAGCGACAGTGAGGAGACTCACACCATGAGGCGTCTTCTTTCAAGAAGATTTCCGGTTCCAGAAGAAGAGCTTCTTGATGTAGAAGCTCTCAAGCCTGTTTCTTGGGAGTTTTTGGATAACGTGGAAATGGTTGAAGTTACATGGGAGGGTGGGGATTTCACAATGTATTCCCCTGATAAGCTGGTTGGCGATGCAGTATTGATTTCCTGCAGGAGTTCAAGGGATGCCAATGGGGTCGAGTTGGAGCAGCGGGTCAAGGCCAAGGCGGAGCCAGAGCCGCAGACGGAGGAGGAGGCGGCCCATGGCGATGATGGGTATGAATCTGGCCCATGGTTTAATTTAGGTTAGGTTTTTTATTTTTATTTTTATGATGACAATATTCTCCTGCGTCACGTGGAACATGAGGAAATTGTATTTTCCTAAAAGTTTCCGTCTTCACGTCAAAACATACAATCCATTCAAAAGTCCTAGATGTCACGACGAAATAAAGGCATTGGCCCCAGAAAGTAGCCCGGGACCAGGTAGGCACAGACCAAGTGCATGGGTCATTAGACTTAACTGAAAACTCAATCTCTTTCCAAGAATCCAATCTGTTGGAATAGATATAAGCCCCAAAATCGCCCCGTTAATTAAATACAAAAGCTTGTAATCATTCGACGAGTCTTTATAGAAACCGACCACATCGTTATAGATACCCTGGAAAAGCGAAAACTAGGGTGCGATGACAACTTCTTGTAGGCACCGATAACTGGATTCCAAAACATTAGCTGAGTAGACCGCTCCCATGAGGCTAAACATACCAAGCCATCCAAACTTGCTAAAAAAAATGCATCACGAGGATGATCAGTGCGGTCTAGGAGAAATTTAAAGTCGTTGATGGTTACGTGGTGGAGGTGCCTTCTGGCAAATGTAGGCGTCGAAAGAAACGGTTTCAACTGTTCGCAGACACGCATGCAACTGCCTACTGATTTAGCCAGGAGCCTTGGTAGTATCTCTGATTCTATGAAACTAAGTGGAAGTTCTTGATGATCAGCCTTCATCATCGATCGATCACGAATATGTGCAAATACAAAAAGAAGTTATATTTTAAAACTAGTTTTGCTAAAAACTAGTTTATGTAGGTATATATAGGCGTTAAATTAAATATATTGGTGAGATTTAGAGGTGAGTAACTTAAGGAAAATCAAGGGACACATAGGAAATAGAACTCTTGAATTTAAATATAATTTACTAGTGCATGATATTATAATTTTATCGTTTAGGATTCCAGATTTACTACTACGTGTGTTGAGATTTTTTCTTTTTTCATCTACCACACCTTCATGCATTCACACCATAAGTCTTCTCATCTACCTTTCATATTATTATATACCGAATCATTTCACAAAAATCTGCTTACTAAAATACAAGGATGGTAATCTCATAAGGTTTGGGAGTAATGTATGTGAATGAAAATAAGGTGGAAAATTAAAGACCATTAATACTAGTCCAACTGGGGCTATCTTTAGCCATTGGGGGCAGTACCTTGCATTGCTTAGTTGGTCGTTCAATAAAAAATTAGTAAAAATCTTTTTTTTTTAGAAATCTAAAAAAAAAAGAAAAAAAACAAATTAGTAAATATATATATATTTCTAAAACTACTAGAGATGGAAATGGGTCGGGTTTAGGTTTTCCCAAACCCATACCGGTTATTAATGCTCGTCCCAAACCCGTCTAGTTTTAATCGGGTAATTACCCGTCGGGTTTCGGGTTTTCCCATCGGGTTATGGGTTTCATATCGGGTTTTGACAAATATCCGTTAGGTATACCCGGCCCAAAACCCATCGGGTTTCTATCGTGTTTTGACAAAATATAACTAATCGATTAACCATAAAGATAAAATGTAATATAACATTAAAAAAAGGAAATTTAATGAAAAAAAAACAAGAAAGGAAAAGTTGAACGGCGCAGTTGACTGAATCCCGTTTACCACATTCAGTCGATGTTACTAGATATTCAGTCGATGTTACCGACTGTTAAAAATCCCACCGACGACTGAATCCCCTTTTACACTCCACAGAGTCAAACCACATGCAGTCGATGTTACCAGATTCAGTCTATGTTACCGACTGTTAAAGAACGGCCGACGACCGAATCCCTTTTTGCACTCCACAGAGTTAAAACCCTCATTCCCGCCGATCGAAAACTTCAAAAATCACCAACAATCCGATTGCAAAACATGTGTTTAGGATTTTCATCATTATCGCATGTATCTATTCAACTTTAAAAACTTCAAAAATCACCAACAATCCGATTGCAATTTTTTTTTTAAATTCTGAAGTTAGTATCCAATTCTTGTAAGTAAACTGATTTCTACCTTGAATTCTTCCTTCTTCTGTGATTAGCATAATTTTTAGTGAACAAGAACTCACTAGTTTTTTTAGTGAAATACAGTTGAACAGAAAAGAAAAAAAGTAATATGTATTCGTAGAAAATTTAAAAACAAGTTTATAAACTTCTAGGCCCCCATAAAATAAAATAAAAAAATATTGTTAAATTACGAAACCTGCAAATGCTCCGACAATGAGAACTATGCCCCGCACTGCCTAACACCTACAAATCCACAACCAGTTTCAGATATATAACACAAATGACAAATCGCAAACTAAGATAACCGCACCACAATGACATATATGAGAACCATACCTGAGACTGAAAAAAGGCCCCTTTAAGTTGTTTCACAAAATTTGTGAATTCAACAATTTTGGGATGAACAACCCGATGTTTCCCTATTAGACGCTCTGAGGTGATAATCACCACTGGTTTTTGACAAGTCATGTTTATTGTCAGGTAGTTTATTTTGTTCATTATGTGATCTGCTTTTGTTTCCAATTCTGAGATCCATGTTTCATTTAAGAAATACCCGAGAGTTAATGAAGTTTTACGCTTTTTAAGACAAAATAAATGCCCATTTTCAGCAACCATATTGGGACCACCAAGTGAGAAACCAGATTGGCTAGTTGAAGTTCTTCTACGTTTCCTGGACTTTTGTAACTCTCGTACGTACCTCCTGGCAACAGGTTAGACATAGTTATGCGAGTTCACTATACTAGGATGATATATGGGCTAGAGTCAACAAACGGCTTTGGATAAGAAAGCAAGAATACCAAACCCCACCAACAAACGCGACACACTTATGGCTTCTATAACCACAGGCTCTGTTTAAATGATTATTACCACTTATTGTAGACATAGTGTTGTCTGTAAATACGAGGATGTTCTTCGACCCAAACCATCAAATGCAACCCCTTTATATAGCTAAAACTTTTATTAAACTCTTGGAAATGATTAGAAACCTATAACACAATGATTATAGGTTAAGAGATGTCAAAAACATCATCAATCTCAAGAAATCATCATATGAACCCTATTTTTTTTATCATCTTCTCAACTTACACTTAGGCATTTCATCATACACCTTAAGTGCATAGAGTTCTAGCTTCTCAATTAGTTAGATTTATTAACCTCCTGCACAATTTTTCATAACATTATGAGCATGCTTTTACTAGAGTCAATTCATTCGTAAACACATGTCAACCAAAGAGGTTATGGCCCATCCACGTAAGATTCAAGGTCCTGCATTGCTCAAGAAGATTATTTTGCTGTTCAACAGAAAATTTCCGTATGAGTTTATCAATAAATTTCCGAGCATAGCGAAATTCTAAGAATATACAGTAATATTAGAAAAAAGTAAAACCCATGTAATAAATGTTGTGTTTTGAAAGTTCAAGGTAAAAACAAAAAGAAAAAACATTTTTGGGAAGTAGTAAGGGTTCAAGTGTGCTTTGGCAAAGTTTTCTTATTTGCTTGTTGTCTGGCCATTTTCCTATGCGACACTGAGTTCTTGTTTTTCTTTCCCTAATCTAGGTGAGGTGATTGGTATTAAGACGTTTTTAATTCTTTTTTTTTTTGCAGGTTGCTTGGTTTTGGTTAGTTTTGTGATTGTTTTTGCATAGTTCAGTTTTTTCTGCGTAAGTTTCTTATTTTATGTCACTAATGTTGGTCAAACAGTCAAATAGTTGGATCAAAATATTGGATTTCTCTTTTAAGATCTTGATAGACGGGGCATAACTAAAATGTCAAGACTAAGAATTTTGACCATTATAAGGTCAAAGTATAAATGAAATTTAGTCATAATTGACGATCAATCGACATCATAAATCAACAAATGGTATAAATTCAATTTTTTATACATCCTTATATAAACATAACTAAGGTAGTAAACAGTCATTCATTTTCCAAGCAAAGCCCTATAGTTTTAGTCTAAATTGCAACTGTACAGTGAAAGTCTTGGTTCGAGTAATGAATGATGTTATTGCTGGTGCATTGTTGAGTACTCTTTAGTTTTTCAATTTAAAGCATTTTTAGCGACCCTCTTTTAGGGACAAATGTTTTTGGTTCTATTCAGGTGTCCAACACTTCTTGCTAATTATCTGAATATAGAAGTTTCTTCTATTACAATTGGGGCCATAACTGGTCTTCGTCATGCCTATGCATGCACTCAGAATCACAGGTATTTTGTGCCACTTAAATTCTTCAGCAATAATTGAATATATATTAATTATTTAAAAAGTCTGATCATACTTAGCTAACGGGTCAATATATTTTAATAAATGAACGGGTTCTGTTTCTGTTCTTTTCTTTGCTGGGTCAAAACAGTATTTATGTTTTTTTCTCTGCTGACCCGTAACTCCAAGTGTTGCTATCTAATCTCAGTATCTTCAAAACAAAATGTATTTCTATCCAACAGTTTAGGACTAACAAAAATTAAAGAGTTTTTTTTTTATATCTAGAGTTAATAGTGATTTTACCATGAACCGTCAAACTTGTTGTTAGGTACCATTGCTTAATTCCATTGTATTTTGTTACACCAATAAAAATATGTTTATACACAGTGTGGGTGCTTTCTTGCTTTCGTGCCGCCATGAAAGGTATTTATTCACTTATTGATTTCAGTTGTTACACATTCACCTTGATTTGGGCGATGACTATGGGTCAAAATGGGTCATTTTATGAAAATAGCCAACATAGAATGCAAGATTTTTGGGTAACTTTTGACAACAAAAAAAGTTGATGTGGCTGGATGGTTAAGTAACGATCTCACTAAGGGACCAAATAAGAAAAAGTATATATCTGATCTAATCAAGGCTCAACCAGAAAAAGTAGAGCTGCAATTACTTTTGGAACTCGATGCACTTAACGAGAAATGTAAGAATATGATTGCTGCTTCTACTCGGAATGTTGGGGAAGCTTCTACTAGTGGAGCGATTCTTTATCGAACCGATTCTATGGTGTTTGAATCAACATGCTTTCCACATGCATCCGTCACATAGAATATGTTCTCGGCTTTACCCATTGTTGTAGATATTTCAGCGTGTATAGCATTTAGTGCGTATTCTCTAAATGTTTCTATAAATATGAGCATAAATTAGTCAAACCAACTTTCAGCTGCAAAAGGTGTTGGTGTACAGGAAGATAAATCCCTACAATACCCTTTTGTATTTAACTCCATTACTTTACTTTTTTAGTTTAAAAAAATATTAAAGGGTAAAAGTTACCTATCAAAACACACAAATGTAAATCCATTTAAATATATACTATTTCAATAAAATTCATAATACAATCAAACAAACTGATGAAGACCTACAATCACAAATCCTCAAATGCTTAAATTAAACAGAACGAATACATAAACAAAATGGTCAAATCAGAATGTATAATAGTAGATGGAGTGTATTGGGCCTAAATGAATTAGGCCAAACCTTACCCTTTTTGGTTCTATAATAAAACTTAATTACAAGCTTAGGGGGGGATCTTTCTGTTAAGAGAGAGTGCGTTACTGAAACTTCCGCGTGCTTTAAGGTCATAATGCATATGGGAGCGTATATATGTGCAACGGCAATATGCTATACGGATTATGATATTGCCTTGTGGTGTACGCGATGTGAGAGTGTATGAACAAGGGTAAACCAGAACTTGTCTACCGTTGATCTTAGTTTTACATCTTAGTCATATTTTGAAAGTTTATTTATAAAAATTCATTAAGTTAATCACCTAAATGTGATTACTTACCATTTTTACTCATTCGACCCGTTATGACTTACGCCATGATTACTTGCCATTTTTACTCATTCGACCCGTTATGACTTACGCCATTGGTTATATTTCAAAACTCTTTCTTTAATAGCCAACATGTTGTTCAACATAATTTCATTCGTATGACCCGTTATGATTTACATCATAGATTCTTCTTTTCAAAAACGCTTTGTCTACTCACAAACATGCAGTTCAATATAATTTATTCCGTTTTGATTTACATCCTAGGGTCTTATTTGAGAAAATCGTCCGATTTCTTTATTCATCTTGTTCTTAACCCATTACATAAGGTGGTTCTATTTAAAAGGTGTAAAAGTATTACTTACCTTGCGTCCGTTTAAGCTTCCATGCGTAATTCATTCGTTTGACCCGTTCCTTTTCAAGCTCCCACCTAGTTTGTCAAGAGCCAATCTATCATATTATATCCACAAGATGATTAAATTGTCATCAAATACCATGACCATCACCCTTATGGATTTATATACCACATTTACCAATCCCGCATCTTGATAACCAATCCCACTCCTCGATTTTCAAACCCGCCAAAGTCTTGAACTTTCGATTGACAAGGGACATGTAGTAGCCGGAACGGTGAAAATGTTAATCCAAATTTCGGCGAGAGTATTCTACTTATTAGGCCAAAGCATGCTTCCTAAACTCAAAAGACATTTCGACCACTTTGGTTTAGTCAAAGGTTCGTTTGAAAACAATCCAAGTTTTAGTCAAAACCACCATTACGCTATTATCGATTTTATGCATACCGTAGTTCGAACATTTTATTCTTTCAACATGACTACTCACGTATCATACTTATACCTTTCATTTATCTTGCACGCTATTTATATATATACATGATTTCAAAAACGTCACCCACAAGATAAACTCTACTCGTATTCCCAAAAATGGAATTCCTATCATCAAGATAGGAGTGGTTCCCTTACCTTGACGATTGACTCCGCACATTTCTCGAAGAAATCTTATTCTTGAGATAGGAGTGATGTCCATACCTCAATGAAAGATTGAATCACAACTCGACCATCTTCATGACAATCACTTGATTTAAAAAACTTATACTTAAACCTTTTATCATTGTGTCAATTTTCTCATTTATTCATGAATTTCGAACCTCATTATTTTACCGAATGTGTTTCTCACCCTACACGTTATTTGCGTAGACCAAGTACACGAAATTCTTAATCATACTTTGATATGCTTGTTACCCGATTTTCAATATTTTACGAAACGCTACCCACCAAGCTAGTCGGTCTAATGAATCTCTTGCTCACAATTTTCATAATGCAACAATTACTAAAACACACCCGTACTATACTATCATCCTGAATTCATTTTGATCCCATTAGGGAACCAAAGAAAACTCTCTCTCACATACGTGTGAATCTTATAGATGTCACTTCGTCAACCTCGCTTGGTTGGTAAAACGTAATCAACCCTTAGCCAACCGACAAACACCAATGGCCAACCATACACCCTCGAGACTTCGGTTTTCAACAATAGATCCTAAAAAGGGACTACCTCTCCTACTGGAAACTCCTTAACATCCCTGGGAGGCCATGCTATTCAGCGTGATGTTCCAAAATTTGTTGCATATCACTAAACGTTGATTTTCTCAAGTATTTTTTCTTGTATAGTTCAATGATACACTCACAAAAATTGTGAAGACTTTCCCTAGCTACACGGGCCGACATTTTTAAATAGTCGTCCATTATGTAGGAACTACACCCGTAAGCCGATTGTCTTAAGGCGGCCGTAACCTTTTGCAACGTGGTAAATCCTAAATTATCATGTGCATCCGGTCTTTGGCGGAAAAGAGTATAGTTATCGTCTAAGTACTTCGATATTCCAAAAAAATAAATTTTTACTCATACGGAAACGACGCCTAAACATTTTTTCATCATACGTTAGTTCAGGTGACAAATAATCGCTTACCAACAAATTGTTTGCCGTTTCACGTTCACGAACAATATACTTCCTCCGTTTGGGTGGACGTTGGGAAGTCCCTTCTTCTGAATCTTTAACGACAACTTGCAAAATTGTCGCCATTGTTGTTAATAATAATTCTGCGCCCCACGTCCAATGAGGACGACGAATTGTAACTCTTAGATGAAGATAAGACGATTCGCTTGAAGTTGAAGAAACCATTGCATGTATTTTATTGATGGTGGAAATAGAATTTCAAAGTTTGGATAGAAACTAACTAGTATTGTTGGTTTATATAAGGAATAATTTTTTTTAGAAATGGCCGTTGGCCAAACGGCTAGCACAACGGCTATATTCAGCAAGCCAATCATGGCCAACTACATCATCCCCCAAGACCGCCTCACGCCAGCGAGGTAACATCGCTGGCCACGTTGGCTCGGTGTGGCTGCAGCGGCGTTGCTTGGCTAGCCATGCCCCAAACCGCCGCCCACACCCCGCGGTCTTATATCAACTCATATAACTGAAAAAAATGTAATTATGTGATAAGTTTTTTTCATAGATGACGAAGAAGAAAAAAGGATTCGTCAAGGTGCCTAATTTATGATTTATAGGTTACGTTTGAATATTATATTTTTAGATCAATTTAAAATAGGTAAAAGGTTCAAATACAAAAGATAGTTAATGTACAAGATGTAAAAATAATTTTATAGGTTGCGTGATTTTAGTCTCTTTCATTCCTAATTTTCATTTATTATTTACCTCATACGTAATCTTGATTTTCTTTATGCGTAATTTTCAATTGTTAGTTTTTCATACATTATGTTTAGTTTCTTCATGCGTAACTATTTTTACGCTTTGTACATTAAGTGCACCACTTTGTACGTTAAATTGATGTACAAAATACACTTAATGTACAAAGTGTAAAAAATAAATACGCATGAAAAAACCTCAAAATTACACCTCACAAATAATATAACAAAATGAAAATTCCGCATGATAAAAATCAAAATTCCACAACCTATATAATCATCTTTACATTTTGTTCGTTAACAACCCTTTGTATTTAAACACTTTGCTACTTTTATAATCAGATTAGTTTCTTATGTTTATTTTTTTAAATTAAAATTTAAAAGGCCGTCGAGTTAAACTACGTCATCTCAATTCACTAAACACATGTACCATCTGAAAAAAGTTTCAAACCGCCAATCTACAAAAGTATAGGGGCTAAACTGTAAAACACCACCTCCATAAAATCGCAAAACCCCCTGCCCTTTTATCTCAAAAAGGGGGGCTCAGGATTTCATCCATCTGGCGATTTTGCCCTAATTTTCCGTCAAACCCTTGCGATCTTCATCAATCGTATCAAAATCACAAAAAATCTCCAATCAATGACCTCCATAAAGCCGATTCACAAGATCAGCTGCTGAAATCCGATATCCGTTTCGTGTTTTCAACGATTTCTGCTCCATATTTCCAGATTCTCCACTATTCGAACCAAAATCGAACAATCGGGACGTAGATCTGTGAAATTGGAACCGAATCTGTCACTGTTTTCGAAGATTCAAGCGTCGGAAGAGGTTTTTGCGGCAAGCAGAAGAGTTAGGGCTCGTCAATTTCTTCAGATTTTATCGCTATTGAAAGTTAAGAGTTCGTGTAGCCTGTTATTCGAAGAATCTACGCAGATTGATCGAGATTTTGAACGGACGAACGGATTCAGAGTGTGAAGATGTCTCGAGGAGCTAATTGAAGTTGTTTATAGTCGGTTTGATCTTTTTCAGAGTTATTGAAGAGTGGAAAAACGAAAAAAAAAATAGAAAAAGGAATTTATATTTTGATTGTTTGTATTGTTATTTTATGTTTTTTTGGTGTTGATTAAGGCGGTTGATATGTTTGGTTTAATATTGACGCCTTTATTAATACTGTTTTGTTCTTGTTTATTGATTTTTGAGGGAAAAGAAAAAGGAATTTGACAATATTAAGTTATGGCAGTATATTATAAGTTTAAAAGTGCTAAAGATTATGACTCGATTGCAATCGATGGCCATTTTATAACAGTTGCCTCTTTGAAAGAAAAAATATATGAATCTAAGCAGTTGGGCAGGGGTACTGATTATGATCTTGTCGTCACCAATGCCCAGACTAATGAAGGTTGGTATTAAGTTATGGGCTTAGTCATTTTTTATGTTCTTGAATTCGGTTTTTAGTCAGTCTTTTGGCAAATTTACATTAAAACTCAAGTGGCATTATGTATACATATGTTTAGGGGAAGTAAAATAGATATTTAACATTGTGTGTTGGTGTTAAGGGGTGGTTTAGTTTTAATAATATATGTTTAGTAGGATTGGATTGTCGTTAACTCATGCAAAGGGTTGTTAAAATAGGTTGTAATTATGTCGCGATAGGGGTTGTTCTTCTGGGTACCACTAGAGGGTTATATTGTAGTCTGTTGAAATGGATTAATCTATTAATGGTTCTATTTGCAATTTCAGAATATCTTGATGAAGACATGTTGATTCCAAAAAACACTTCTGTTTTAATACGCCGAATTCCTGGGCAGCCTCGCAAGCCTATAGTTGCAGCGCCAGTTACTGACCAGCCCGAGTACAGTTTCAAAACCTTTATATTTTAAATTAGTTAATAGTCAATGTTTCGGTTTCTTTTGATATGTCATATTTGCTGGGCTTAGGCTTGCTTTAACCGCTTGTTTTGGTAACGTAAACCAAACTATGGTTTATCAACCCTGCAAAAGTTTTGTGCATGTCGAATGGCCACATTATACGTGTCGAGTTTTAGAACATTCTTTTAGTTATTGTGTGTGATTTGAACTGCAGGCCAAAAGGGGCTAACGAGATGGATAATGCCCAACAGGCTAAGAGTAACTTTTCAGGAGCTGGTCTCTCTGTAACCAATTACGTAAGCTTTGTCTAGCACTAATATTTTCGTAAAACATAGCGATAGTTCAGTATTATGACAACTTTTTGTGGTTTTGTAGCTTGACGGTTCAGAATACGATGAATTTGGAAGTGATTTGTATGAGATTCCTGAAGTTGTTCCGGCTATGTCTAATAACAATCAACTTAACGAGGCGCCTGCTCCTAGCAAAGCTGACGAGGACAGCAAAATTCAGGCGTTGATTGATACACCAGCATTGGATTGGCAGCAGTGAGATTTATTCCGAGTTTTAGCTTCCTTTTGGTGATGATTTGATTTCATGATAAACGACTGCTGTTGACTTGCAGGCAAAATTTTGATGGCTTTGGTGGTGGTAGGGGCTTTGGGCGTGGAATGGGCGGTAGAATGGGTGCACGTGGTTTTGGTAATTATTTTTTTAGTTGATTTAGTTATAAAATAAAGTATATGTGGTGGTATATCTTCATTATGAATTGAGATGGCATGTTACTCTCAGTAGGGCTGCAAACGAACCGAATGAACATGACAAGACCTTGTTCGTGTTCGTTTGTTAAAGAAATATGTGTTCACGAACTGTTCATGAACACTTACCGAACGAGATTGTATGTTCGTGTTCGTTTGCTAAGGAATGAATGTGTTTGTGTTCTTTGTTAAATTTAGTTGAAGAACGTTCATGAACACAAACTAATGTTCATAAACACAAATGAAAACAAACGAACACAAACAAGCTGATGAACATAATATTATAATACACTGATACTTGTTAACTATTTTATTTGTCGGAATTTTGGTGTATTTAAATAAAATATAAAACTTAAAACTAAAAACACTAATGAACTACCGAACACGTTACCGAACATTCACGAACATAAATGAACGAACACGACCCCTCTTCATGTTCGTTCATTTAACTAAACAAACGAAATCTCTTGTTCCCGTTCGTTCATTTATTAAACGAACAAACACAAACGAACTTCCCACCAAACGGTTCATGAACTGTGCGTTCGGTTCGTTTGCAGCCCTAACTCACAGACTTGTATCATTGTAAAAGGAACTATATGAAAGAATGTAGAATATATGATACTATTGTTTAAATCTAAAAGAAAATCAACATTCTTGTTTGTATTATAGTTATGATTATTATACAGCAATTATGGTGTTGAAAACCGAAATACACTTATTAACTGTTTAGGTCGGGGATGCGGCGGCTTTGAGAGAAAAACACCACCTCCAGGCTATGTATGCCACAGATGCAAAACGCCAGGTAGATTCATCGATCTTGATGATCGATACTCAAGTAGAAATAGATTTGTTTATAATTTCCTAGTCAGAATCTTATAATTACTAAATTACCCTTTTCTCAGGTCATTTTATCCAGCATTGCCCTACAAATGGTGATCCTAATTTCGATATCAAGAGAGTGAAACCTCCAACTGGCATTCCAAAATCTATGCTAATGGCTACCCCAGATGGTTCATACGCGTTACCCAGTGGCGCAGTGGCAGTTTTGAAGCCAAACGAGTATGTATTTTATGCTATAGTTACCCTCATGTTTTGTAAATCTTACATAACTAATCTTTTTCTTATAAAAATTATTGTAATAATAGGGCTGCTTTTGAGAAAGAAATTGAAGGTATGCCTTCTACGCGTACTGTTGGTGATCTCCCCCCGGAGCTTCACTGCCCTTTATGCACACAAGTGATGAAAGATGCTGTTTTAACAAGCAAATGCTGTTTCAAGAGTTTCTGTGATAAATGTATGTTTTTTGGCCCTTAAATTTTGGCTGTATTTGAACATCTTTTCTTTGTCATAACTAGTGGATTACCACCCGCACTTTGCAGCAGGTTCGAAATGTAGATAAAAATAAGCAAATCCTGAGAGTTAAAGTTGTTTGATGTTTTAGTTAAGGGGCTAACACATGTCATCATTAAAAGTTGAGGGGCTAAAGTTTGTTATTAATATTGAGGGGCTTAAGTTGTTTAGTACTTAAAGTTGAGGGGCTAAAGTTTTTAATGTTTAAGGGCTAAACATGTCGTTATTAAAGTTGAGGGCTAAACATGTCATTATTAAAGTTGAGGGACTAAAGTTGTTTAATGTAGTTAAGGGGCTAAAGTTGTTTAATGTTGTTAAAGGGCTAAAGTTGTTTAATGTAGTTATAAAGGGGGGGCTAAAGTTGTTTAATGTAGTTAAGGGGCTAAACATGTTGTTATTAAAGTTGAGGGGCCTAATTTTTTTATTATTAAAGTTGAGGGGCTAAAGTTGTTTTAGTTAAGGGGCTAAACATGTTACTATTAAAGTTGAGGGGCTAAACATGTCATTATTAAAGTTGAGGCGGTAAAGTTGTTTGACGTTGACAAAAAAGCATATTATTTATACTAGTTATAATGAAATATTTGCCTTTTCTTTTTAAATTCTAACAGGTATACGCGATCACATTATCGACAAATCAGCCTGTGTCTGTGGTGCAACCAACGTGCTAGCAGACGATCTTTTGCCCAATAAGACACTACGCGATACGATAAACCGAATTTTGGAGTCGAATAATAGCAGTGGTGAAAATGGTGGCAGTGCTTATCATGTTCAAGGTTGTACATCTACAACATGTCAACCAAATTACTTCTATCAATAATTATATTTAATCCTCATATTTATTGATTATTAATCTTTATCTTTATTTATTTTATTAATATTATTTTATTTTTCAGATATGGAGTCTGCTAAATGCGCACCACCACCACAGCCCAAGATTCCGTCCCCTGCACCATCCGCAGCCTCCAAGGGGGAGCAACCGCCACTGCAGGACGACAGTAATACGACGATGCAACCGGGGCCCGCAGAACTTGATGCAGCTCCTGTAGTTCAGCAGGCGGTATCGAGAAAGGGAAAGTCAATAAAGCGCCCGATGTATCAGAAGCTACTTATGAGTCGAAGAGTATGATGGAACCGGCGTCACAGGGAAGTGCTCGGCCCGTTGATGATGAAGTACAGCAGAAGCAAGCTCCTACTGAAGCAGGTAAATTATAATAATACTTTAAATTTCAAAGTTCGGTGACCTTTGAAATCACCATTCACCCATCAAGTTTTGTGAGTTGTCAAAATTTACCCCTCACCCTCTAAATTGACAAAAATGACTTTCTAACTTGACAAAAATGACCCCCTACATTCTAACATGACAAAAAGGCCCCATACTTTCTAACTTTTCTTTAACCCTCAAATCTTTGACGTAAATTGAGTTCGTTTACGCTTTAATGTAATTTTTGTTTGAAAACAAGTCAGGTCAATTGTAAAATGTTTTTTTTAATCTACGTTTTGACGTAAATTTTGTTTGGAAACAAATCGGGTCAAACGTAGCACGTCTCAATTCGACGATATAAATTTGAGTTGGCGTATGTTTCGCGTAATCACGTCACGTAGTCTGGTCGATTGTAATCTATACGTTATCATGTCGCGTATGACGCCGCCGCAATGCGCGGCGGGTAAAAAAACTAGTATATGTAGAAAACAATGAAGAACCAAAAAGAAATTCCCATATTTTGTAAATATTCAGTTAGTGAATATATCTTGCTTACATGTTCCTTTCAGTGAAGAAGAAGAAAAAGAAGAAAGTCAACACGCCTATGAATGGTAAGAGTTCTTAGTGTTGTGTTTTGTATTTTTTTTTGAACTGGCACAGTTCATTATTAACTAATAGTGTAAATGATCCACCGTAAATAAGATTAAACGGCTACATTTTATATAATTTATTGTTATTTTTGAAATTCTTGCAACAAGCAGAGATGCAGTGGAGGGCCTCACAGGAGTACGCCCCCGAGAACTATATGATGCCTCCAGGCCCTAACCCTTACAATCCTTATTGGAACGGGATGCAACCGGGAATGGATGCATTTGTGGGCCCGTATGGTGGTGGCATGCCTTATATGGGTGGTTACGGGCTTGGGCCCATGGACGTTCCTTTTGGAGGCATGTTTCCCCAAGATCCATTTGGTGTACCATTGGGCCCATGATGCCCCCTTTCATCCCACCTCAGAGGTATTGTTTGTTGTTTTCGCTTTTCACCCTGCTTTTAGTAATTAACTAATTATTTATTCACTGGAGCAATTGATTATTAATTTTTATAAAATATGTTTAGGGATCTTGCTGAGCTGGGTATGGGCATGAATTGTGGTGGACCCCCCATTATGAGTCGTGATGAGTTTGAAGCACGGAGAGCTGAGTTAAAGCGGAAGCGGGATTTTGAGAAACGCGGTGGATCCGGAAGGTTAGTTTTTGAATCTAGTGTTATTGTATAATTTAGAGTAAAGTACACTGATGGTCCCCTGTGGTTATCAAAATTTTAGATTTGCTCCCTAGCTTTCCAAAACTACACGGATGGTCCTATGGTTTGCACTTTGTAACGTATTTATTCCCAAGCAAACAAATCTAAAGGTTCCTAGTTAGGGACTAAATGCGTTACAAAGTGCAAACCACAGTGACCATCCATGTACTTTTAGAAAAAGCTGGGGACTAAATGCGTTACAAAGTGCAAACCACATGGACCATATGTGTAGTTTTGGAAAGCTAGGGACCAAGTCCAAACTTTGGTAAAACAAGGGGCCATGCGTGTACTTTATTCTATAATTTATTTGAACATTTTAGCTTATTTTAGTTACTTTGTTACAGCAGCAGAGAATTACCAAAAGAGGGAATTCAGTCGAGAGGCACGCGGTAATGAAGACGGTCATCCAATGAAGTCAAAAACTGTATGCAGATATTTTTAAGTTTTATCTTACAATTTGTTTATTTGCGCTTTATCAAAATTGATGGTTTGTTTCTGCTTACAGAGACCGATTCCGCTGCCAAGCAGTGACGGTCACCGCCACAGATCTGAGAGACCGTCGCCGGACCGACTCGTTCCCGGGATGACGGCTACGATGCTCCTCCACACCCATCCTCAAAGAGGAAATCTTCAAGTGATCGTTATGATTATGACGACTACGATGACTCACACCACCACCACCACCTTCACATCAGCACAAGAGTCACCGCAGTCAGAATCATCGTCCACTAGAAAACAAGCTCAACCTCCACCAATCTCAGATTCCAAACCGTTGTGGCAGCAGAGGCAACTGCAACCAGTGGCGGTGATCGGAAACATAAGCAAGTGTCTTTTCTCGCATCAGCTTCCCTGAGGAAGAAGCAGCGGCGGCGGCAGCCGCTGTGGCAGCTTCTAAGAAACGCAAACTCACATCAAGTTCGTCGGAAGCAGTGTCTGTTGTGGATCTGCGGCGGTGTCTAGGAAAAGCAGCACCAACACTGCGGCTGCTGCGCCAGCGTAGATTATGAATCTAGTGATGATGATAGGCATTTCAAGAGGAGACCCTCGAGATACGAGTCGTCTCCGGTAAGGGAGCGGGGCCGTGACCGAGATCGTGAACGTGACCGAGAGCACTACAGCAAGCACAGATAGCTGAAATTGAGCAGTCGTGCAAGATGATCTCCCTTTTCGCCTGTTGAGAATCCAAACACGTTATGTGGTGGTGTTTTTTCTGTTTTTGTTCTTTTATGTATCACCGTAATTTTAACCTTTAATTTGATAAAATAAGTAAAATATTTGAGTTTTGCAATTTGCATTTCTGGGGTTTTCATCTTTCATTATTGTTATTGAATATAAAGAAAAAAATGGCTAAAGTATTTGAGTTTTGCAATTTGCAGTTCTTTGTTTTTTTATATATAAAAGAGTAAATTACGTTTTTGGCCTTGTGGTTATATATTTTTACTATATTAGCCAAAATAAGAATTTTTAACATATATGCCCCATGGTCTTTATAACTAACCATTTTGGCCCTAAGTCTAACCAAACCCACAACTCTGGTTAATTAATTAGGGGCCAAAATGGTTAGTTATAGATTATGGGACAGATATGTTAGACTTAGGGGCCAAAATGGTTAGTTATAGAGACATAGGGGCATATATGTTAAAAATTCTTATTTTAGGCTAATATAGTAAAAGTGATAAAACCACATGGGCCAAAAACGTAATTTACTCTGTATAAAATAACAACCTTTTAGTTCAATTCAAGCATGTTCAAAGCTCCAAACCAAAACAGGCATCATGTCACCAGTTCATAACCAAAATAGACAACTCTAGAGTTTGACCTTTTTTGTAAACTTTAAGTTGCAATGAGGTATTAACGAATTTTTTTTAATTGATGCATTTTCCTTATTTATCAACATTTTCTCAAATTTAAATCTCGAGTAAATTACCAAAATTGTCCTTGAGGTTTGGACATGTTTTTGCTAGTTTCATCCAAAACAACTTTTTGTACCTTCACTTTAGGATTTTTTGTCATTTTCATCAAAAGTGTAATTTGCTTATTTTTCTGTCAAATATTTGGATGAAAATGACAAAAAATACCAAATCTCAGAGACGATTTTGCCCAAAAAGTTAGACGTTTGGATGAAAATGGCAAAAAATCTCAAAAGTAAAGGGAAATATGGTACAAAAAAGTTGTTTTGGATGAAATTGACAAGCATGCCCAAACCTTAGGGACGATTTTGGCAATTTACTCTTAAGTCTTTGTAAACTCGTTGAAATATTTTTACAGACCATAGTGGCTACTCAAATCTTCCACATTTAACATACGGAAAATCGAAAGCTAAACATGAACAATAAGGCTTGGTTTTATGTTGCAGAAATGCAGAGCGTATCCGACACATCTATCTAGCATTTACATGAACAATAAGGCTTGATTTATGTATAAGCTGTTAAGCTCATGAGATAATCATAATATTGGAAATATTAACAAAACAGCCTGCCACATGATTCTCTGTTTAAAATTTGTTAGGAAAGAAAAGGGATGGAAGGAAGAAAAAGGTTGGAAATGAACAAGAAATTGTAATTACTCTCATTTGAAAAAAAATTTCTTATGAAAAATACATATTTATTTACTCGATGCATTTTAAAAAGCAACTTCATAATCATACATACATCATTATATATAGCATAACAAAATACCATCATACATTTATACAACATAGCATAGACACAAACGAAAGTGCCATTTTATAGCCTACTTCTTTTAAAGATCTATCCGTCACCGTTAAATGAAATCATATATGTCGGCTATCTAACGAACCCCAGTGATCGAGTTGCGGGTATTCCATATGTCGCGTCTCAAAGGGTGATACATACCACTACTAATCCCGTGCCCACAATCTGTTCATCTCGTCAATGCATGGTTCATATCAAAGCCATGTTCCCCACTTGCATGCATGTTTCTCTAAATTAGATAATAACGTGCACACGGGGCGGACCTAGGTTGAGCCATGGGTGAGCGGGCGCACCACTTGAAAAACAAAAACTGTAGTGTATTTTTTAGGAAAAAACCCCATGTTTCAGTGATTTATTCCATGCTATATATTGTAATTTGATTTTAGTTGAGTGAGCAGAGAAAATTGTTGCAAAAGTCTTATGTCTCTTATGTAATGTTTGAGTTCTTGTTCTTAATTCTTGGAGCGGATCTCTATCAAAAGGTCTCGCTCACTGTGTACAAGCGACGATCAATTGTTGCGCCAAAATGAATAAACTAAAATCAAGGGTACATGTATCAATTTTACTAGTTTCTTTTGAGCCAGATAGAACCAGAGTCAAACAAAACCAAGAATCTGGAATTAATCAACAGACTTGTTTGTTGGGTTTCAAGCTTCAATCACACAAAGAAACAACTTACGAAAAGAGATTTATTTTACTGCTTAAAACCCACGCTTTATTCATTCTCCAAGTTTAATATATATACGACTCAAGACCACTATTTGACTAAATAAAAACATAAAAAACATGTGACTAAATAACTTTCTGCTGTTCATTTGTACCGTATCCGATTACGAAGCTCCGTTTATCGTACCCGCTGACCGGATTAAAAACCCGTCAAGATTAATCCTACGTTGTTGCCAGTGACAAAGCTTGAGATTTCCTAACCCGGGGGGGGGGGGGGGAGTCGAAACGTATACACCCAAAATTTTCTATAAAATGGGGGGTCGAAAACGTATATATCCACCACTAAGCTAAAAGTTTGGGGGTTCGGCCGCCCCTTTCCAGCCCCCGCTATCCTACGCCCTTGCTTG
The DNA here is from genome assembly GCA_947069175.1 of Scalesia atractyloides. Lineage (NCBI taxonomy): Eukaryota > Viridiplantae > Streptophyta > Magnoliopsida > Asterales > Asteraceae > Scalesia > Scalesia atractyloides. Next base: position 9,560,336 of record CAMTDV010000018.1, read on the forward strand.
TTGGTGTGTAAAACCAAGAATCTGGAATTAATCAAAAGAGTTGTTGATGTGTTGTTTAGCTCTAGAAGTTATGTTTACCAGGTTTTCTTATCTGAATATAAACAAAGGTTAAGAAATAAGAATTAAGATGTACATACGAAAGTAAAGAGATCAATTGTTGGGATGTGGTTTATTACTAGTAAATATATGAAAAAAAAAGCTAGGTAAAAAACTATTATTATTTATACAATCGCCAGTCTTATTTTTATAAATGGTTTGTTAATCAATAATCTCTTCTCCAATCCATTTTAATTCACATGATGATGCTGTGTCTTTGTTTGCTTCACATGCATTAGGTGTATATAAATTTAATTCACATTTGTCACTCAAACCACATGGTGAGGGGATTGTGAAAAAATGTGATGGCTTACCTTTGCCTTTGATATCACTTGGTAGATCACTAAGGACAAAACAAGATGAGGATTCTTGGAGGGAAGTGTTAGAAAGTGAGATATGGATGTCAAAAGACGATGTAATTGTCCCTGCCCTTCGACTAAGCTATCGGGATCTTTCGGCATGTTTGAAGCAATTGTTTGCATACTGCTCCTTGTTCCCTAAGGATTTCTTGTTTGACAAGGAGGAATTGGTTTTATTATGGGCAGCAGAAGGTTTTTACACCCGTCAATTCCAATTAACTCAACAAAAGAACGTTTGGGTTACGAATACTTTGACGAATTGTTGTCAAGGTCATTTTTTCAACCTGCTCCTAATAATGATTCATTTTTTGTGATGCATGACCTGATGAATGACTTGGCGACATCTGTTGCTAGCGAATTTTTTGTAAGGTTAGAAAATGATAAGAAAATGAACATTAGGAAGGAGATGTTGGAAATGTACCGTCACATGTCATTTGCGCGTGAGAGATATGTAACTTACAAGAAGTTCGAGACATTCAAAATAGTTAAAAGTTTGAGAACATTCTTGGCAACATATGTTGGTGTGGAAGAAAGTTGGCCGTATTCATACTTATCAAATAAGATTTTGGTTGACTTACTTCCTAAGTTACAACTGTAAGAGTTCTATCTCTAAGTGCTTCTTGTATAAGTGAGGTACCACAGAGCATTACTAGTTTGAGGCACTTGCGGTATCTTAATCTGGCTGGAACGAAGTAACCGATTTACGAAAATGTTTGCAATCTCTACAACTTAGAGACATTGATTGTATGTGGTTGTCATCGTTTATCTAAGTTGCCTAACAACTTCTTAAAGCTTAAAAACTTGCGGCATCTTGACATCAGGGACACACCGTCTTTGTATCAGATGCCTTTTGGAATTTGTGAGTTGAACAACCTACAAACTCTCTCGAAAATTGTTATCGAAGGTAAAATAGGGTTTGAAATAGCCATACTTAAAGAACTCAAGAATTTATCTGGGAAAATTCAGATTGTAGGTTTGGACAAAGTGCAAAATGCAATTCCGGCTCGTGAGGCAAACTTTTCACAAAAGGGGCTTAGTGAACTGGAGGTTGTATGGAGTGATAAGCCATCTGATTCACGAAATGAAATGCTTGAAAAGGAAGTCCTAAATGAGCTAGAGCCTCGTAATGATAAGTTAATACAACTCAAAATTAGATCATATGGGGGCTTAGAGTTTCCAAATTGGGTTGGGAATCCCTCGTTTGTTCATTTGAAGCATGTGTCACTACGTGATTGTAAAAGATGTACATCTCTACCCCCATTTGGGCAGCTACCGTTACTTAAAGAGTTGTTTATTGAAGGCTTACGTGAGGTGGAAGTTGTGGGTTTGGAGTTACTTGGAACAAGCCGTGCATTTCGTTCACTTGAAATTCTAAGTTTTGAACATATGCATGAGTGGAATGTAAGACCCAGACATGTTTTAACCATAAAGACGCAGCGGAAATACGAGCCTTAAAATTTCTTTCTTTATAAACATCTTGACATACTTGAAAGTCCATTATAAATAACTCTTTTACAGTAAATACATTCTTCGTTCTCATTTATGAAATAAAACATAACTTTTGTTTACTAAATTACATAAACATACACTCCCGCACAATCTATTTTATGACTCGATCTTCAACCGCTTACATGTCGTGATGATGATCCGTGATCCCGTAAAACCTTCATTCACCACATATATTCACATCATTAGTACTTGGTGACATTATATATAGTCTAAGATTCATAATTATAAGATCACGTCGCGTTCTATCCTCATATACATTCCATTCGGTTATCTTTCTGAATTCAAGCGTTTTATCTCGGTGTTTAACCTTCAATGAATCAACAATAATGTACCTGCATTTCATTTCATTCTCAAAGGCAACCCTGTTAGTATTGTTAATACTCATACATACATACATGCATACATACATACATACATACATACATACATATGCATCCATGCATGCATCATCATACATACATACATACATACATACATACATACATACATACATACTCATACTAACAATTCTTAGTCACAAACTACCATACATATAAGTCTCGTACATACCAACCTACGCGTATACTCATTTCTATTCGTGTTTACTAATGGGTTCCATCTACTAACATACAATTAATCTATTCACACATTCTTACATATTTATTTCCTTCCCACACATACTTGCATACACACCCCATTCTTACCTGTGCCTTATAAACACTCTTTAATGAGTTTGGGTTACATTTTGGGAGCTTAAAAAATGAGTTCTATAATCACCCGTACCTCACAAAACTATTTGGTAAGGTTAGGGTGCATTATGGAAGTTTAACGGGGCTTGGGAATGGGTCAACGTAGTCCAAAATCGAAGAAAAACAAAGAAACGGAGCTGTTGGCATCGGCTGGCGCGTAGACAGCAAGTTAGAGCGTCAGCCAACTGCTGCAGCGTCGGCGACGCTGCTACCAGCGTCCCCGACGCTGCCTCTGCAGCACCGACGCCGGATCGTGTTCTTTTTGACGTATCGACCCCCGTTCGCGCATCCTGAACTTCCCAAATCGTAAAATAACATTATTCCAAGCCCCCAAATCATTCTAACACTTAACCCCATGTCTCCATAATCAAATTTATACTTTTATCATACATTCTCGCTTTTGACCCGTTTGGTTTTACCAAGTTATTTCCGACATAGTTAAGCACTTATGGCCCGCTACAACAATACTTACCTTAGTACTATGACTACCTAAACATACTTACATGGTTCCCATACCATAACATTCAATTCCACATCAGACACATACTTTCTACATTTTGACCCGTTTGAACTTAACGAGAGTTTTTATTTATAACTAATCCACATATTACCCAATACGACCTTACTTACTTTCGTTCTACCATTACTTACCATTCCTTTCATGATCCCATCTTTTTTGTAATCAAAACTCATTACATAATAATAAATTTAGTTCGGAAATTACTTACCTCAAACGTCCGTATTCGCATTCGCTTCCTTGCCTCCTTTTGACCCGTTAGCCTTCCATGCTTCCATCCATCTTGACATGATCCCTATACTTTCATGTCATCGCATCCGCATTCTTGTTAGCTTACGTGATTGTACCCGTTAATGATTATATCACATTCATATATCATATTTCATTAATCAACTTTTTTTAACAAGCATAAGGCATACACCCGCAATCATATCTTTTCAAACTCATATAATTCATCATGTCCTCACGTATAGGGCATATTAATATAACACGTATCATATTACTTTATATAACATTACAATTTAACCAAAAAGTCTAACCATACTACTTATGCAAGGGTTGACTTTCAGAACTCAACGGTCTATCATGTGGACTTTCGACTTAACCTTGTACGTTCGTGTCATCATAGTAGGCTATACTAGTGACACTCTATACATTTCATACTCATGATTCAATACACATACAATCACATGATCACCTAGCTTTATGCTCACACCAAGCATATTTAATTACTTCCATACTAGTAATCTTCATAATTCTATAACTAACCATAACCATGACTTGTTAATCCAATTTATCATCCCAACATTGTCCCTTGTTAGTACATTCGCGTTCTTTACAATTAACATCAAATTGTCCCCTAACCTCAACGAACAATCAATCAAAGCGCATAATGTGTACCATACCATTCAAGCATAAACACGAGCTACAAACACATAATTCTTACCAAATCACACAATCAACTATATTTCCATCTAAAGCATATTCCGCATGTTAGTTTACTATAAATCATATCATTATTACGTTCTTCACATGTGTATCCATTGTTAGCATACAAATTTCTCAAACTAACTTTTACTAGGCATTTCATCAAACACTTGGCGTGCGTACTACTATCTAAGCATAATGTACAAGTACTTCATGATTTTTCTTCCTACTTCTTGTTTTCATTCATCAATAAAGCAAAAGATCAATTTGATTTAATACCATATTCAACCTAACTAATAAGGATTCATTACATACAACATAACAAACAAGAATTGAACAAGGATCGGACATGTCGCCATCTTCACCACTAGAAGTGGGTTTCATCTTTAAACATCAAATTACTTAAATCATTCATAACCCAAGTTCTATTTGATGATTCTAATACCCATTCATACTTAATTTCATACTAATTCCAAGATTTATCATCTATTCATTTCTTGTAACATCACTAAATTCAAAATTACAACTTACATCATGTTTATTAGGGATGGATGATGAGGAATTTCATTCCATGCAAAAGATCAAGCTCCATTTCACCTTCAATTTATGGATTTTTGGATGAGTTAGGAGGACTCCCTTTTTCCTTTCCTTGTGTGTGTCGACACACACTCCACCCCCACATAACATTCTGCACTTTCTATTTTGTAAAAGTTTAATCAACATCTGCTTTCTATTGTAGAAAGTTTATCCAAAAACTCCCATTTCAGTCCCTCAAGTTTATTACTTGGTCACAATTGTTCCAATTTTCATTTCTTTCTATTCAACACATATTCTAACTAGGTTAATTAAACTAGTTAGACCACTTCATGCCATATACAAGAAACTTACTAGTAAACCAAACATTTGGGTTTTTGGGGTGTTACACCATCTTATTTTTTTTCTTGGTCATAACTTATCTATTTAGTTAACAATAACCCTAACCAAGTTAGCTAGTCTTACCTATTTATTTCACGCCATACCCCAAGAAGCCTTACTAGTTAATTAAGCACTTGGGTTTTTGGGGCGTTACATGGAAGAAATGGTCAACCAGTAGAGGGGTTGTTTTTTCCATGCCTAAGACAACTTCTTATAACATATTGCCCTAATTTGGTTGAAATCTCACTTGAAGCACTACCATCATTGAATGTTCTAAAAATAAACAGATGCCCCAATTTGGTTGAGGCCACACTTGAGGCACTACCTTCATTGAATGTTCTAGAACTTACTGAATGTGACAGTGGTATGTTAAGAAGGCTTATTGAAATAGCTTCAGCAGTCACTAAGTTGAAAATTGAATCCATTATTGGGCTTAATGATGTGGTTTGGAGAGGTGTTATATGGTATCTTGGTGCAGTTGAAGAATTAAAGATATGGAGGTGTAATGAAATAAGATACTTGTGGAAATCAGAAGTTGTTGCGAGTAAGGTTCTTGTGAAGCTAAGGAGCTTGGATGTGTATGAGTGTGATGGCTTGGTGAGTTTAGGAGAGACCGAGGAGGAGGAGGATAATTGTAGGAGCAACCTCTGGACATCTCTTAGGAGTTTGAGAGTAGAAAGTTGTAGGAATATGGAGCGTGTTATATGTCCTGATAGCATTCTGGTGTTGAGTTTGTGATTTTGTGAATCAGTTACAGTTTTCTCCTTACCAAAAGAAGGACAAAAGCTCAAGTCAGTTGACATTTTGGGTTGTAATAAGTTATCGGAAAGAGAGTGGGGAGTACAAAATATGAACAACAGTAGAAGCAGCATGCCAATGCTTGAAAAGGTACGGATAACAGATTGGACGAATCTGAAATCAATCAACAATCTGAATTACTTGGTTCACCTCACCACATTGTTTATAATGAATTGTGTAAATCTGGAATCATTTCCCGATAATGATTTGTGCGATTTGACATCGTTAAAGGAAATATGTATAACAGATTGTCCAAGTATGGACATGTCTTTTCCTTGTGGAATTTGGCCTCCCAAATTGCAATCCTTAAGTATAGGGAAGTTGAAGAAGCCCATCTCAGATTAGGCCCGCAGAATTTTCCAAACTCACTCGTGGAACTATCCTTATTGAGTGAAAATAGAGTGAGTAGTTGTAGTCAGTTTTCCCATATTCTTCCTTCATCTCTTACTTCTCTTCAAATAGAAGGATTTAAGAAATTGGAATCATTTTCAATCGGATTCCGCATCTCCAACATCTCTCTTTTAGCAAATGTCCAAATCTGAATAAATTGTCTCATCCCCATCACCAACCTCACTACCCTTCAATATCTCCTTTTTTCCAAATGTCCAAACATGATGGATCTACCAGAAGTGTTGCTGCCTTCACTTTTGAGTTTACAAATTAACTTTTGCCCACATCTCGTCTCCCATATCCCCTGTGTTTTTGAGTTAACATAAAGGTGTCACTCCCTCCCATCTTTAATGATTTAAAATCAAATAACTGATTTATTTGCCTCTCTTTAAACAAACAGTTTTAAATATATCTCAAATATATGGTTTATTATTCTGATCTATTGAACTGTTCAATTTAATATGGAAATTAATGTTTGCACTCACATGATAGTGCCAACTTATTATACAAGAAATTATTTTAGAAAGAAAAAGGTAATTTATAACCATAGTAGTTAGTAATGATTATTATTTTTTTGCTTTGCTTCTCTTTGCTTTCATTTGCATATGATATTAATTTGTTTATATGTAGACTAATACTTTAATTTCAAAAAGATATTTTAGCCTTACTTTTTAATATGACAACTTGATCTATAAGGAAAATGACAATGATTATATCCTTGGATGATTTGATGGTGCAGGCTCATGTGTTACAGGAAGCATTTTACTAGCGATTTTTATTTATAAATTGTGTTTGCGAGCAATGACAAAAGATGATGTTTTGGCAATTTATGCTACCAAAAGCAACGACATTGGTCGCACCAGCCCAACCCAACCCGTTTTGACCTGGATGGCTTCCGGAGAGGAATGTGTTCGGGAATGTCTCCAGTGATCTGCGCCAATGAGACAGAGTCTAGCACTGTCGGAATAAGGCTCAAAGCTTGCTTCAGCAACTAAGTAGCAAATGTTCCGTTATGGTACCAACACCTTTAACTCATGTTTATTTTTAATTGTTTATTATTTTTCTTAAGTCTAGTGTTAAGAAATTTGCCACTTTACACTGATAAAAATTTTAGGAGCATGCAATCAACACATGAGCCAAGAAAATAAAGTTTGATACAGCGAAGATTATTTGTTCTTGCGGGTCAATCCTACCCCTTCGTAAAAGAAAACGGTTGAAAGGTAGAACCACTGAACCAATGAAGCGTAAAGGGTGATCGAACTTGTATCACTTGAATTTATTGACATACTAATGCCTTCACAATTCTAGCATCACTTCACATTTTATACACTCTTTAAGTCTCATCCATGTTGATTTTAAATCATTCGCTACTCAAATCGTTGTACCATCATCGCTACAAAATATTAGTGTGTATTATTTTAGGATAATATATTAGAAGATTAGTATCATGTATTATTTGTGTTTACTGTTTCCTATTTTAGCTCCTAAGAAGTCGGTCCTAGTCCTGTATATATATTTTAGATATTACTGAATAAGAGATCAAGGAATTACGGTTAAAATCTCTTTTTTCCATGATTTTTGTCCTATTAAATTTGTTAAAGTTGGTAATGGTAAATCGAGTACCAATTCACGGATCCGGTAACACCACCATTACCTCACCTACCAAAAACTTTGTCCTTAACAATGTTCTTTATTCACCACACATCGTCAAAAACCTTATATCTGTCAAACAATTCACTAAAGATAACAATGTTTCTGTGAATTTGATCCGTATGGTTTTTCTGTGAAGGACTACAAGAGTGGGAAGATCCTAACCAGGCATGATAGCTCCAGCCCACTTTATCCTCTCACCAAGAACACTGCTTCAGCTTCCGCTTTTGTTGCTTCTTCTTCATCAACCGATTTTTGGCATGATCGTCTTGGACATCCAGGACATCATATTATGGATTTTTTTCATTCTAGTCATTTAATTTCGTGTAATAAGCGATCAGGATCGCTCTTTGTCATTCATGCCAATTGTCGAAACATAAACGATTACCATTTGCTAATTCAACTTCGTCTACTTTATTACCATTTGATATTGTTCATTGTGATTTGTGGACGTCGCCCTTCTTAGTAAATCTGGTTACAAATATTTTATGGTGTTGGTTGATGATTACACTAATTTTACTTGGGTTTTTCCAATAAATACAAATCTGAAACTTTTTTCAAATTTGCCCAATTCCATAAATATGTTAAAACCCAATTTCACATTGATATTAAGTCATTCCAATGCGACTTAGGGGTGAATTTGACAACACAAATTTTCGAAATTTTGCTACGGCAAATGGTCTTCACTTTAGGTTTTCATGCCCACACACTTCCCAACAAAATGGGAAGTCCGAACGCATGATTCGTCGTCTAAACGAAATCATGTTCTGTCTCTTAACTCATGCTTCGCTTCCATCCAATTTCTGGGTCGAAGCGCTTCATACAGCTTCCTATCTTCATAACATCCTACCGTCCGCCAAACTACGGTTTATAACCCCAATGGCTTCTCTCTATGGTCGTCAACCTGATTACGACCACCTCCGGTCTTCGGATGCGCATGTTATCCGAACACGTCCTCAACCCGACCCCATAAATTAACCCATCGGTCCTCCCTTTGCGTTTTCCTTGGATACTCCGCTCATTTCGGGGTTATCGGTGTCTCAACCTTTCTACCGGAAAGGTAATCCTCTCACGGCACGTCACTTTTGCGGAGACCGTGTTCCCATTTTCTAAACCCTCCTCACCTGTAGACCATACCTTTCTAGAAAGTGACATCTCACCACTTCTTTCACCACCCTACATCTTTTCCGTATGCCCAACACACCCCTACGGACCACCATCTCCTAACCAGCCTGAACCCAACTCTTCTCAGCCAACCTCGCCCTTGCTACATCGCATCAGCCGCTCCCTCACCTATTACCTACCAGCGACGAAACAAAAACCTTCCCCCACCAAAACCTGTCTACACCAGCCCTTCTACTCAGCCCGCTAACTCGGGTTCACCGTCTCCCGCAGCCCCTACACCTCCTCCGCCCCCTCCCCCACCCAGACACCCGATGGTCACACGCACTCGTGATGGAACCATCAAAACCAACACATCCTACACATTACATACTTCCGCAAACCAACCTATCTCACCGGTACCTAAATCCCATATTGATGCCCAATCGGATCCTAATTGGCTTGATGCTATGAAAACTGAATACAAAGCTTTACGGATAATAATACATGGGAATTAGTGATTAGACCTCCGGATGCACATGTCATCCGTTGTATGTGGCTGTTTCGCCATAAGTTCCATGTTGATGGCACGTTGGAACGTTATAAGGCCCGCTTAGTTGTGAATGAGAAATCCAGCAGGTTGGTATTGACTATGATGACACTTTTAGCCCCGTCGTAAAACCATCCACTATAGCACTGTCCTTAGTCTTGCGGTTTCGCGGGGATAGAAATAAATCAGTTAGATGTTAAAAATGCGTTTTTGTCATGGTGATTTGAACGAAACTGTTTATATGCATCAACCACAAGGTTTTAAGGACCTTCTAAACCACATCATGTGTGTAAGCTACAAAAGTCTCTCTATGGCCTCAAGCAGGCCCCTCGGCATGGTACCAAGGTTTGCAAAATTTATTACTTCTTGTGGTTTTATCAGCATGGTTAGTGACACGTCCTTATTTGTCTACAAACACGGTAATCAAATGGCTATCTTCTCTTATATGTAGACGATATTATACTCACAGCTTCCACTGATACATTACTTCGTCAAATTATTGGCTCACTATCCAATGAATTTGCTATGACGGACTTGGGCTCTTTGCATCAATTTCTGGGTATCACGGTCACCCCTAAACAAGGTGGTCTATTTTTATCGCAAGAGCATTACACACATGACATTATTGCTCGGGATAACATGACAAATTGTAAGCCATTTGCCACACCTGTGGACACAGCTTCTAAATTAAGTGCTTCATCTGGTCCCCCGCTTTCAGATGGTTCATTATACCGTAGCCTTGCTGGTGCACTGCAATATCTTACGTTTACACGTCTTGACATTGCCTATGCAGTCCAACAAGTTTGTTTGTTTATGCATGATCCTCGTGAACACCATTTTCAACTTTTTAAGCGTATTCTACGTTATTTAAAAGGCACGAGTGATCAAGGTATTCTTATTCGTCCCTCCAAGTCTAATGCTCTAATTGCATATTCTGATGCTGACTGGGGGGATGTCCGGATTCCCGGCGTTCTACGTCAGGCTATTGTGTTTTTCTTGGCGATAATATTGTGTCATGGTCATCAAAACGGCAAGCTACCATTTCTCGTTCAAGTGTGAGGCCGAATACCGTGGGGTAGCTAATGCCGTTGCTGAAACGAGTTGGTTGCGCAACTTATTGACAGAACTACATGTTCCGATTCGTACAGCCACTGTTGCCTACTGTGACAACATATCAGGTGTTTACTTATCTGAGAACCCGTTCAGCACCAACGTACTAAACATGTTGAGTTGGATATTCATTTCGTACGCGAAAAGGTCAGAATTGACACAGTTCAGGTCCTCCATGTTCTGCTGATTACCAATACGCTGATATTTTTACAAAAGGGCTGCCTCGTTAACTTTTCTGTCGTTTCAAGTCCAGCCTGTGCATTCAGCCTTCTTCCGCTCAGACTGAGGGGGTGTATTAGCGTGTATATTATTTTAGGATAATATATTAGAAGATTAGTATCATGTATTATTTGTGTTTATCTGTTTCCTATTTTAGCTGCTAAGAAGTCGGTCCTAGTCCTGTATATATATTTTAGATATTACTGAATAAGAGATCAAGGAATTACGATTACCTTTACTAAAATCATTCCACAACAACATACAGAAAATCGAAAGCTAAACATGAAACAAGGCTTGTTTTTATGTTGCAAGTGTATCTAACACATCTATGTAGTGTTTACATATGATGAGTATGTTGTTAGAATGTATTTTTATGTAGGGGAATTGGCCTGTAATAATCTCAACTAGACGTTATTGGCCATTGTCAGTCCCACCATTTGAATATTCCCCATGCCAGTCTCACCTTTCACCTATTTTTCCTTCACCACAAAACTTAACAGAGTTAAGTTTTTTTCCGAATTACAAACGGACGTATTAGGGCTTTTGACCAGAACGAAGATACGAGACTATTGATGTAAAACTTACCTCGAGATGGTGCTCCAAACGACTTAAATTTTGTTAATTGGAAGCTTAAACACCCGAATTGAAGCACCGTTTTCATCGTTTGGAGCACAATTTCAAGGTAAGTTTTACATCATTCGACTCGTATTCTGATCAAAAGCCCTGAAAAAAAGCTTGTAAATCAGAAAAAAACTTAACTCCGTTAAGTTTTTTAATTGAGGACTGGTGGAGGAAAAATAAGTGAAAGGTGGGACTGGCATGGGGAATATTCAAAGGTGGGACTGGCAGTGGCCAATGACGTCTAGTTAGGATTATTACAGGTCAATTCCCTTTTTAACAAACTAATTAAAGCCATCAATGATTCACAACATTTTAGTATAAACAACTTGACTCCGACCGTGGAGTGTCACGAACAAAACTATTCACAAATCAACCTAACTTTCTTATTTCTCTTAGATAACCTGAGTGATTTTTCAACAAGATGGAAAAATGCACTGAAATAGGTAACGGAAACATTTCTCGAATATATAGGACATAACCAGAATTTAATCACAGTCGATGTTACAAATTTACAAAACCGGAAATTTGTGCAAGTTTTAAATCAACACGGAAAAAACATTATACTACCCGCACACTCAGTTTCTTCACCTACATGCCTGGATATGTAGCTTTGAGATGATTCTTGTCCACAAAGCCGAGCCTGGTAGAGAATGAACAGAATACAACGACCTGCAAAGAGCTGTTCAGTGCCGTTAGATGTATGAAAAGATGAAAATGCCCATAAAACCAAGGTTATGATTGAAACTCAAACGTAATCTTATTATGGATTCATTTGAACTCGTAGGATGCAAATGTTAACATCATACCATGATTAAAGAAATATGAAAAAAAAAAATTGAAAACAGCTACAGACTTCATTTTGAGACCAAAAGATATGTACATTCAAGTATTATTCAACTTACCCAAGAATTAAGTCTTCAAATATAGTTTCAATCACATTATATACATACCCCTCAATCAGTGGCCAAGCTTGAGATTTCCGACCGGGGGGTCGAAAACGTATATACCCAAATATTTCTATAAATCAGGGGGTCGAAAATGTATATACCAAAAGTTTCTATACGAAAACTACACTCTCCACTACTGAGCGAAAAGTTCGGGGGTCGGCCGCCCCCTCCCGCCCCTTGTAACCTGCGCCCTGCCCTAATCCATAACATCAAGAATCTAGATCATCCAGTGACTATATGCAAAAAAACACACAAGGCTCTATGCTTGTACTCATCACGAGTTATATTGTCCTATTGACATTATCATATTCCAAAAAAAAAAGACAACATTTCATATAAATCTAGATGCTAATAAGTCTAGGATCTTGGTCTTAGAAAGCGTATAGCGATCTGATGCGTGACGTATGTGAGGTGTTCTATATCAAAAAATACTAAAAAATTATTTATAGCTAATATTTTAACTAGTGAACTTTTAAACACAAAAATCTAAGATATTTTCATCATTTGTAGTCAGATTTGTTTAATCAATAGTCTAACTTGTTCAAATACTGGTCAACTGTATAAAGCACCACATCAGACCACATCATGTGGTGCACGCATCATTGAATCGCATCACGCAACGCGATCTTATCATTGCATCAAGTAACGCGCGCATTATGCGCTATTGATGCGCGCATTAAAAAACCAAGTCTAATTCCAAAATGCACCATGATGATCACTTTCAAAACCAACACCTCATACCTTTACCGAATCATCCCAGTCTTCCTCGCATACGCGAAAATCCCACCAGCCTCAATCACCGGCCCGCATCACCAATCGGCTTCAACCGATACTGCTTCCCCGTTGTATGATTCACCAACAAACTCCCCTCAAGCTCAATCGTCACCACATCACCCGTCCTACACTCATCACAAATCCTCACCTCCGATTCCAACGGATAAACCTCTCCCGTCGCAACCGAATTTCTAAAAAATATCCTCGCGTATGACTCCGCCACCACTGCAGCCACCCCAGCGGCCCCCAACGCCACTGGAGCGTGCTCGCGTGAGGAGCCGCAGCCAAAGTTATCGCCAGCTATAATAATCGAGTATTTGGAAGTTTCTTCACCGGGTTCAACGAATCTTTGCTCATAAGATGATGGAAGCCCGATAAGGGCGTAGGATCCGAGTTTTTTGTACTCTTCGGGTTTTGAGGGGACTAAGGTTAAGTATTCGGCTGGGATGATTTGGTCTGTGTCGATGTTGTCACGAACGACGTAGCATGTGCCGTGGAATGAGGCGGTGGAGGTGGAGGGTGGTGGACTGGAGGATGCGGAGGTGGTGATGGATGTACGGCGGAATACGGTGGGGTTGGTGGTAATGGAGTGGGTAATTGTGGGTTTGAATGAAGGGTGTTTTGGGGAATTGAAGAGAGTGAAGGTGGGGATGGAGGAAGGATGGTGGTGGTGGTGGTGGGTTAGGGTGGAAAATGTGGTGGGGTTTCGTGAGGGATGCAGTGGTCGCCATTGTTGGTTGTGTGGTGGGTGGTTGAAGAAGTTGATGACGATGGGGTTTAAAGATTAAAGGCGGGTAGCCAGCCAGATTGATTGACTAAACCATTGTGGGCTGGTGTTTGGTGTGTTTGGTGTATTTGGGCTGAGTATAGCCTACTTGGGCCACATTTTGTCACCTCGGAAACGAATTGAAAATTTTGAAAAAATCCACTAAACTCAAATCATTCCGTACACCCATGTTTATTCTAATTCCGTTCTTTCTATCATCCTTCATGACTTCCATCACCACGCACTGCCACACGCCGCCACCAACACCTACCACCCACCACTCTCCATCACTGCCACCGCCAACCATGTCACCCAGTGCCGCCGCCACCTTTCACCACCACCCACCGTCGCCTCCACCACTCGTTGTTGTTGTCACCTGCCACCCTCCGTCGTCACAACCGATTTTATTCCTTTATCTTTTCTTGCCTACCAAATAACACAAAGTAATGATCGTGTCATTCCCACATGATAACCAAATAAGACCATGGAATTGTAATCATCTATTTCATTCTTTATCCACTCCATTTCCTTGTCACTTCATTACCTTGTCCACTCCATTCCCCCTTTCATTTCACTACCCCATACAATATTAGTTTAATTCGCAACTCGAATACAAATACGTCTGTTACTTGATCTATATTATGTTAGAGTAAACTGCTATTTTGGTCCCTGAGGTTTGGGCAATTTTGTCATTTTAGTCCAAATCTCAAACATTTTCCATCTGGGTCCATGTGGTTTTATTTTTATTACCATTTTGGTCCAAAAGCAAAATAAACTCAGAATTTTCAAAAAAACCTGCTATTTTATCATTTTCCTCAGGGTAAAATGGTCATTTGCAACCTTCTCTATAACTCTCCTCTATCTCTCTCTAAAAACTCTGATTTCTCTCCCCCTTTCTCACCACCGCCACCTCCTTCCCCCCTCCATTAATACCACCACTACACCACCATCCCCACCGCACCACCCCTACACCACCACCCCTGTCTCTCTCCCTTCTCTCTCTCTCTCTAACACCCCTATCTCTATCTCTCTAACACCCCTGAAAACTGTTCCTCAGGGGCTACGGCAAACTCGATCCTTACCGCCGTTCACCGCCAGTCTCCGCCACCTAACCGCCGTAAAACCTCACCATCGTCGTCATCGTTACTCTACTCCTCTTCGCTATAATAATCGCCGTCACAATCGCCGCTACAACGGTTCACAACCGGCAAATAAAACCGATGCAACCGTCGCAATCGCCGTCTCTCAAGTCATCGCCGTCATCATTACTCTACCCCTCTTCACCGACATTGTTGCCGTTAACTCCGTTAAAGCCGTCTATCCGGAGACGTGTGTGGATGGATTGGAGGAGATGGGATCGACGGCTATGGATGAGGTGAAGATGAAGGTGCAAAGATCGAGTGTGTGTATGAGCAACAGCTTAGAAATTCCCAGGGGTGTTAGAGAGAGAGAAGAGAGAAAGGCAGAGGGTTGAGGCAGAGGTTTGTTTAGTTATACTTTTTTTTAAAATTTTTAAATCAGAGTTTTTTTTAGAAATCTGAGTTGATTTCACTTTTGGACTAAAATGGCACAAAAACGAAACCACAACCCCTAGATGCAAAAGGTTTGAAATTTGGATTAAAGTGACAAAACTGCCCAAACCTCAGGGACCAAAATGGCAGTTTACTCATATGTTATAATACATTTCGGAATTGCATTTTAAAATACCCAAAAGTTAATTTTTTTTGAATTTCTGCATAATATATAACACTAAAATGAAATTAGTCTTTCAAACACTAGTTACACTTTAATCCTTCATCTTTAACCAAATTCTAGTTAATTAATTAGTAGTTACATTTCAATCCTCTCATCTTAAATTACATTTTAATCCTTTATTTTTAACCAAATTCTGGTTAATTGATTAGTAGTTACACTTTATCTTCCCTTATAAAAAAAACTAACCAACCCCGATTTTTAAACAATCATAACTTTTTTGTACGTTAACGGTTTTTTTTAATAAACCATGAAAACGAAAATTAAATCTCTTTATTTGAGTATCGTATTGCTATAGTTTTTCGATTAAAGATTGATATGTTACGTAATAAACAGTGTCTATATGTGAGCAATAATTGGATCGTTAACCAAAATCGAACAAAAAATAGAGGAAACCAAACCAAACTCAACAAAAACTAAATTAACCGAAAACCGAAATAACCAAAAACCTATTATCCGATAATTTTGTACACATGCAATTGACAATTACGACACGAGTAAATAAACGTTTCAAATTAGATTTCACTTGACAAAAACACAATACAAACCACACACACAATGGGGCTCTAAGAATTCAACACTTAAAAACTAATCTACGAGAATTCGAATGAACTGATATATACCAGTCTTTGTTCGCTAAGCAAAACCAGCGAATGAATACATTCAGCCCATTTTCGCTTGGATCAACCTAGCGAATGGGCTCTCATTCGCTTCCCTTAATACAAAAACCAACACATTGTAGACACTATCACAGCAATTACAATCTAAGACTTGACATGGCTATAGACATTTTACATCTACATGATCAATAGATGTATAATTTTGGGATGGTCCGGTTCCATATGAGAGTCAAAACAACATTTTTTAATCTTATTTTTCAAACTAAAGAAAATCCAGGTTCCTATTCAGTTTACGGTTTAGTTTAGGACCCAACTTGTTTAAGTAGCTCGGTTTTTATCGTATTATACTATTTCTAGTAATTCAATTTTTGTTGGTGATTGGATCCGAAACTCGCATTTGAAAAACTCTACATGTGTTAGGCATGACTGTAAAATGGACTTGTTTAAGAGTCTATAGTGTCTTAAGAACTCAGTTGGCATCCAATTTGTTAGAAGTTAATGTGGTAATAATAAGGAAAGGGATGTATGTGTATTCTTTTACCGATAATGGTGACTAAGATTAAGACTAAAAACTAATATTTAGATGCAAAAACGAGCAGGGGCGGACCTAGTGTATAACAAGGGGCAACCCTCGCTACAGTCACACCCCGACCCGCAGCGGAATAAGAGTCGGGGCATAATTGGGTTATCACCAAAGCTCATGATGTTTACTAATATGTTTCATATTTATTAAATTCAAATTACATCTTAAAGTTTCAAGTCAAATTCATACAATACAAGGAAAGGAAAAATTAACTAAAACAATCCAAAATCTAAACTGGTTTATTCTTCTAGGCCGCCCTATGTGTTTCTTGCTTCAACTTGATCACCTGTATCATGTGTAAAAATGGGGAATTTTGGGTCAACAAAAGTTGGCGAGTGAACCTTATTAAAAACATTTGTTATTGATTCCTTGTTGTATTTAATATGGAAAATTGTGCAATAATCATATATGAACAAACGTATGTAAACAAACAATCACAAACACCTTGCATGAGCATATGATATGAATGACAATGTACATGTTGGCAACGTCTCGTTCACGCTCATAGGTAATGGGGAACGGACGGCCTATGATGATGTATGTGAGATCAAGGCTCAATCAAACGGAGCCGATCTTATGTTGGCAACGCCTCGTTCACGCTCATAGGTAATGGGGAACAGCTCACGCTCATAGGTAATGGGGAGCGGCGGCCTATGATAATGTATGTACTGAAAATGATAACTTTAATCTAAACATTAACCACACAAACAATTTATATATATTGGCAACACATTTGATCATGAATATGATGGATGCACAAGTGTATAATTGAAATAAATAAATAGCGACACATGATACACCCCAAAATGTGATTAAAACGGGGAATTGGTAGAGGTTCACTCACATTGGGTGCGTTCGGTTGATGATGTTGAATGCGCACGAGTTTAGAGGATTGATCGACGAGGAATAACTAACCTAATTAATAACGAAAAGGTACGGTAAGTAAGTGGATTTTATTAACAATTTTAATAGGATTTTTGGATATATTTTTGTGAGTTTAAGGCTATTTTCTAACTTTAAAAACGTTATTTTTAAGTATTCTTAATTGATTTTTAAATTAAATAAACAAATAAAAATAATAAAAAAATGTTGACTTTTTGACTTTGACCGTTGACCATGACTGTTGACCGTTGACCGGTTCGGTCGTGATTATTATTGCACTGAGTGAGACTCGAACCCGCGACCTCCCGTACGCGTGCACGCAGCTCTACCAACTGAGCTACGTGTCTAACCCGAAATATTTCTGTTTTTAATTATATTTATATACTATTTAACTTAATCCGAAAATCATTTATTTAAAAAGGATTTAATTGTATCAAACCGGTGATCTCCACAGGTCTCGAACCCGGGACCTGTGGTTTAGTTTGGCACACAGTCCACCGCTGGACTGTGTGTCTAACCTGGTAAATATTCCGGTTTTTATTATACTTAACATCTTACTGTGAGTTAACCCGGTTCGGTTTAAAAAAAACATTTTTATTTCTGAGGATAGGGTCGTGATAGGAATCGAACTCGAGACGTATGTGTATTGTTTGCACACAGTCCACCGCTGGACTGTGTGTCTAACCCGTTTATTATCCTGATTTTAATTAATCTTATACACTAGTTCGAACTCATCTTCTTCGTTCAAAACAGAGACAACGGTTAACCAAACTGTTTCTTGTTTAATTCGATTAACGAACATTATAAGCAATTGAAAGGTAATGAACAGAGAGGGTTTGGGGAAAGGATGTACCGAACAGGTGTCTTTCTCAGAACTCCGGCAAGGATTCGTCGGCTCTGTTTTGTGAACTTCGTCTGTTCGGATCAATTAACAGTTTTGATTGATTAGATATGAAATTGAGTTACTAAACCATGATTATCAGGAGGTTTAGATGATCATACCGATTAACTGCGTGAGTTTGGAAATTCCAGCGATTTTCCGGCGAGTACAGAATATCCGGCAACGTCGTATGGGATTGATTCTGGGTGATGGATTGATGTTAGTAATAATCTAACAATGGACTGAAACAGAAAGAGTCGAGGTACTTATCGTGTTGATGTGAGTCTCGGTTTTCCGGCGAAAGTCCGGTGATGGCAGAAAAGTTCCGGCGAGTGAAATTGCGTCGAGAATTGGTGTGATTTTGAGCGAAAAGATTTCCAGAGGCTAGGGTGTGTATTTATAGGAAAGAATATCGATGAATTGGGTCCGGTTTCTGTCTTGATTCGTTGGTCAATTATTCTCCGGCGGTTATGACTGATGTCGCGGAACTGGACATCGGTTATAACCGATGTAAGAGTTAATACGCACGCTATGTCGAATGAAACCGATAATAATTGGCGAAGTCGTCGGGATTTCCGGCGACTGCGAAATGGGCGCGTCGTTGACTGTTTTTGAAATCGAGTTTTATTATATGAATTAATTGTTTCGATATATCATCAAAGAACACAAGTGGCGGAGTGGTTTGGTGTATGTGAGTTAAGACTTTGAGGTTCCGGCTGACCCGGGTTCGAATCCCGGCATCCGGTTTTTCTTTTTAATTATTTTATTTTTACTCTTTTAACAAAAATAGTTTATAAATTCTAATTTGTTTATTAATTATGTATCGTTTAAAATTAAAATAAGTCATAAATAAGCAGCAAAAATTTAAAACTGATTATTTGATTAATAAACGAAGCGGGTTTTGAAAAACCCGTTTTACGACGGATGTTACAGTATCCCCTACTTTTAGAAATTTCGTCCCGAAATTTAAGTAGTAGTGGTAACAGGAAATAGATGTGGGTATTTCTCGCGCATTGAGTCTTCACGTTCCCAAGTAAACTCAGGTCCTCGTTTCGACTCCCAGCGTACCCTGACAATTGGAATGCGGCTTCGTCTTAAACGTTTCTCTCCGAAGTCCATAATTTCTACTGGTCTTTCAATGAAATGCATAGATTCATCGACTTGAATGTCTTCTAGAGGAATATGGAGATTTTCATCGGCGAGGCACTTCTTCAAGTTCGATATGTGGAATGTGGGATGAATTCTGTTGAGTTCCTCTGGTAGGTCAAGCTTGTATGCTACAGGTCCTACTCTTTCGAGTATCTTGAAAGGTCCTACGTAGCGTGGTGCTAGCTTGCCTTTTTGGCCAAAACGAACCACTCCCTTCCACGGCGATACTTTTAAAAGTACTTGGTCACCAATGTTAAATTCCAAGGGCTTTCGTTGTTTGTCTGCATAACTCTTTTGACGACTTTGCGCCGCTAGAAGGTTGTTTCGAATTCGATGAATCTTGTCTGTTGTTTCTTGTATTAATTCTGGACCGGTGATTTGAGCTTCTCCAATTTCGTGCCAACATATTGGTGATCGACACTTACGACCATATAACGCTTCGAAAGGTGCCATGCCGATACTTGAATGATAGCTGTTGTTGTACGAAAATTCAACTAATGGTAGATGAGCGTCCCATTTCCCTTTGAAGTCTATGACACATGCTCGAAGCATGTCTTCAAGAGTTTGGATGGTGCGTTCAGATTGTCCATCAGTTTGAGGATGAAAAGCGGTACTGAGGTCTAATCGTGTACCCAAAGCGGCTTGTACGGCTTGCCATGTTCATGAAGTGAAACGACCATCGCGGTCTGAAATGATGCTTAAAGGTACACCATGACGGCTTACGATCTCGCTGATGTAGATACGAGCTAACTTCTCGTTCTTGAAGTCCTCGCGAATTGGAATGAAGTGAGCTGATTTTGTGAGACGATCAATGATTACCCATATAGTGTCATACCCACTGGAGGTGCGAGGTAACCCGGTAATGAAGTCCATGGTTATGTTTTCCCACTTCCATACAGGTATTTCGGGTTGGACTAGAAGTCCTGAGGGTCTTTGATGTTCAGCTTTTACTTTAGAACAGGTAAGGCACTTGGAAACAAAAACAGCAATATCCTTTTTCATGCCAGGCCACCAGTAGGTTATCGAAGGTCTTGATACATCTTGTCGGCTCCTGGGTGTACAGAGTATCGTGTTTTGTGCGCCTCTTTCATAAGGATATCGCGAAGGTTATTGTGATCGAGAATCCATATGCTATCTAGATAATACAGAATACCGTCGGATTTTGTTTCGAGTTTAAGTTCTGCTCCACAAGATAACTCATTGCGTATGTCGTATTCTGTTATGGAAACATGTTGAGCTTCTCGGATTTGATCTTTGATATCGGTTATGATTTGCGAACATAGAAGACGAATGGAGTTCGCATAACCCTTTCGACTGAGTGCATCGGCCACCACATTTGCCTTGCCAGGATGATACCGAATTTCACAGTCGTAGTCATTAAGAAGTTCGACCCATCTTCGTTGCCTCATATTCAACTCCTTTTGCTTAAAGATATGTTGGAGGCTCTGGTGGTCGGTGTATATTTCACATTTGGTACCATAGAGGTAATGTCTCCATATCTTAAGAGCGAACACAACGGCTCCAAGTTCTAGGTCGTGGGTAGTATAGTTCTTCTCATGCACTTTGAGTTGCCTAGAAGCATAGGCTATCACTTTTCCCCTTTGCATTAATACACAGCCTAGTCCTTGCCCTGATGCGTCGCAATATACTACAAAGTCATCGCAACCTTCGGGGAGTGTGAGAATAGGTGCGTCACAAAGCTTTTGCTTAAGGGTTTGGAAGGCTTCTTCTTGTTTAGGTCCTCATATGAAGGGTTTCCCTTTATGTGTCAAAGCCGTGAGTGGTACAGCGATACGAGAGAAATTTGAAATGAAACGGCGATAGTAACCAGCCAACCCAAGGAATGATCTTACTTCGGTTGGTGTACGTGGCGCTTGCCATTCTTGTACTGCTTTGATCTTTGAGGGGTCGACATGTATTCCCTTGTCATTGACGACATGTCCAAGGAATTGTACTTCTTTTAACCAGAATTCGCATTTGGAGAATTTAGCGTAGAGCTTTTCGGTTCTTAAGAGTGTGAGGATGAGTCGAAGGTGTCATTCATGATCAGTCTTAGACTTTGAGTAAATGAGAATGTCGTCGATGAAGACTATAACAAAACGATCGAGATAGGGTTTGCAGACTCTGTTCATTAGATCCATGAAGACAGCTGGAGCGTTGGTTAGACCAAATGGCATGACCATGAATTCGTAATGACCATAACGAGTTCGGAATGCGGTCTTTGGGACGCCTTCTTCATGTACTCTGAGTTGATGATAGCCAGAACGAAGGTCGATCTTTGAAAAACAGGTGGCACCCTGGAGTTGGTCTAGTAGATCGTCGATGTGCGGTAATGGATAGCGGTTCTTGACCGTTAATTTGTTGAGTTCTCTGTAATCGATACACATGCGAAACGTTCCATCTTTCTTCTTTACAAACAGAACAGGTGCACCCCAAGGCGATGAGCTAGGACGTATGAATCCTTTGTCGGTCAGTTCTTGTAATTGACTGGCCAGCTCTTGCATTTCGGATGGGGCTAACCTATAAGGAGATTTCGCGACGGGTGTAGCGCCAGGTATAAGATCAATGCGGAATTCGACTTCTCTCATGGGAGGAAGTCCTGAGATGTCGCCGGGGAAGACTTGTGGGAATTCTTTCACTACAGGTATGTCTTCGAGTTTCTTCTCCTTATTTCCCTTCTTGATAACGTGAGTTAGAAATGCGACATAATTCTTGCGAAGATATTTTCGGGCTTGAAGACAAGACATCAGTTTGAGTCCTTTCGAAGGGGTTTCTCCAAATATTCGTAGGGTTTGACCGTCTGCAAGAGGAATGCGAATGAACTTTTCGCGGCAAACTACTTCCGCATGATGTTGGCTGAGCCAGTCCATGCCGATTATAATGTCAAAACTTCCCAACTTCATAGGAATGAGGTCAACTGGAAAATCGTGATCGTTTAGAGTGAGAGTACAGTTTCGGATAATGGAGTTTAGTGAGACCGGTTTTCCGTCAGCAACTTCCACCGTTATGGATTCCATGAGTTTATCACGGGTTTGGTTGAGGATGGGTTCAAATTCTAAGGACACAAAACTCTTATCCGCGCCAGTATCAAATAACATGGATGCATAACTACCATTGATGAGAAACGTACCATTAACCACGTTGTTGTCGGCCCTAGCTTGGTTGGCGTTGATGTTGAAAGCTCTTCCTCTAGCAGGTGGAGGAGCTTGGTTAGCTTGATTCACCGGGTTTGCTTGAGCTTGAGCATGTATGATGTTCACCAAGCGTGGACAAGTGTTTCTAAAGTGGTTTGGGTCCCCACAGTTGTAACAAGCACGCATGGGTTGCATCATGGGGTAGTTGGGTTAGTAGTAGGTTTGGGCCGTATGTTGTGTAGGTGGTAGTAGCAGGGGTTGTTGGGCTTGGCCCATTATTTGATGGTGGGTTTGGGTTGTGGGTTGGTTACGGTTCATTCGCTGCAGTGAGCGGCAGGTTTGGATGGTGTGACCTGCACGGCCACAGCTGGTGCAATATTGACAGGGGTGTTCGGGAGAGTGATGGTATTGGCAGCGGGTGCATTTTGGGTAGGGGCCGGAGTATGGCCTTTTGTATGGTGCGGGTGAAGGGGCAACTTGAGTGATGGGTGCAGCAGGGATAGGGAAATTTGTTTGGGTAATAGCAAAGTTTCTGGTATCTCGTTTCCTCTTGTTAGAAAACTTTGAGGAGGAGGTGGAATGGTTTGAAGTTTGGCCCTCAACGGGGCTTTCTTTTTCTCCTCATTGAATTTACCGTTTCTGATGCGATTCTCGGTAAGTTCGGTAGCCAATTCCATAGCAGCTTCAAGAGTTGCAGGCGAAGTGCTGAGGACTGAGTCTTGAATTTTCGAGGGGAGGCCTCGAATGTAGTGTTCAACCAAGTGGTACACTGGGGTGAACAAGTTAGGAACCATCTGGTTCAGCTCAAGAAATCTTTTGTTGTAGGAAGTATGGTCTCCTTCCTTTTGCTTCAGCGAGTGGAATTCGTCTTCCAACTTCTTGAGTTCGCTTCTTGGGCAGAAGCGTTTTGTCATTATTTCCCTTAACTCTTCCCACGTTAAGGCCATAGCGTCTTCAACTCCTCTCTTACCCTTCTCGGTGTTCCACCAGGTCAGGGCTACCCCAAATAGTCTCCCGGTTGCGTAACGTACCTTGCGATCCTCGGGACAATCGCAATTTAGGAAGGTGTTTTCCATTTCCTCAAACCAGTGGAGGAGAGCGGTGACACCTTCGGTCCCTTCATACTTTGGGGGATCGCAAGACTTGAAGTGTTTATAGGAGCACTTCTTGGAGGAAGGTTTGTCGATGTTTTGATCCTCTTGATTGGGTGGGTTGATAGGATTTGCGGTGAGAGCTTGTTGGACTTGAATTACAATATCAGGAAGCACCGCGGCCATTTGTTTTGCAATTTGAGTGGCCAAGCGTTCGCTTGACCTTCCTGACTTTCGACCTCCACGTAGCTGCCTAGCCGACATCTACATGAATATACATAGGAAGATGGTGAGTTTAAGGAGTGTTTAGGTTTCATGTGTCGTTTAAAATAATAGAATAACATAATCATCAATAATGCACTACATCCATAGGATGTCTTGGGTTTGCTCATGTTTGGGCCTCCAATGTCCCCCATACCATCGCCTGTATAGTCATGTGGGCCCCCATGACTATTGGCTTAGTAGGATTCACATTGTATTGGCGGTTTAACACTCGCATCACCTGAATGAAAACCATGAAATATGTTTGCGAGATGTATGGTCGGAGGGTGTCCAGGTGTAGACACAATGACAACTCAAAGTGGTGTTAGCTCACACGACGTTTGATATAGCATGCTTTGGCCTAATAGGTCCTTCGTACTCTCATCGTTAGTCCCCAGGTAGGCAAACTGGTCCTTTATTTTGGATTTATACGAATGCCAAGCCTAGACAGGACGTTCCGACTACCGGTACTCGTACCCTTCCAGTTACTACATGCCCGTCATGAGAACTCACTTTGATGTGATTTGAAAATACAAAAATCGTTGTAAAAATCATATGAATTGTGAGGTGTGTGCTCCCATGGATATGATATGTTATGAGGATATGATTCATGATAAGCATTGTATAATAGTATGTATTTATGAACATGCTTGCATAACATTGAATGTAACAATAAACATAAAGCATATAAACATCATGAATTTTGCATGTAACACACAAACAATTTAAAAATTCTAATCAACTATAGTATAGGCTCTAAGGGTCTAATAACCTATCCTATATCCCTATAGTCATGGCTCTGATACCAATCTGTCACACCCCGACCCGCAGTGGAATAAGAGTCGGGGCATAATTGGGTTATCACCAAAGCTCATGATGTTTACTAATATGTTTCATATTTATTAAATTCAAATTACATCTAAAAGTTTCAAGTCAAATTCATACAATACAAGGAAAGGAAAAACTAACTAAAACAATCCAAAATCTAAACTGGTTTATTCTTCTAGGCCGCCCTATGTGTTTCTTGCTTCAACTTGATCACCTGTATCATGTGTAAAAATGGGGAATTTTGGATCAACAAAAGTTGGCGAGTGAACCTTATTAAAAACATTTGTTATTGATTCCTTGTTGTATTTAATATGGAAAAATTGTGCAATAATCATATATGAACAAACGTATGTAAACAAACAATCACAAACACCTTGCATGAGCATATGATATGAATGACAATGTACATGTTGGCAACGTCTCGTTCACGCTCATAGGTAATGGGGAACGGACGGCCTATGATGATGTATGTGAGATCAAGGCTCAATCAAACGGAGCCGATCTTATGTTGGCAACGCCTCGTTCACGCTCATAGGTAATGGGGAACAGCTCACGCTCATAGGTAATGGGGAGCGGCGGCCTATGATAATGTATGTACTGAAAATGATAACTTTAATCTAAACATTAACCACACAAACAATTTATATATATTGGCAACACATTTGATCATGAATATGATGGATGCACAAGTGTTTAACTGAAATAAATAAATAGCGACACATGATACACCCCAAAATGTGATTAAAACGGGGAATTGGTAGAGGTTCACTCACATTGGGTGCGTTCGGTTGATGATATTGAATGCACACGAGTTTAGAGGATTGATCGGCGAGGAATAACTAACCTAATTAATAACGAAAAGGTACGGTAAGTAAGTGGATTTTATTAACAATTTTAATAGGATTTTTGGATATATTTTTGTGAGTTTAAGGCTATTTTCTAACTTTAAAAACGTTATTTTTAAGTATTCTTAATTGATTTTTAAATTAAATAAATAAATAAAAATAATAAAAAAATGTTGACTTTTTGACTTTGACCGTTGACCATGACTGTTGACCGTTGACCGGTTCGGTCGTGATTATTATTGCACTGAGTGAGACTCGAACCCGCGACCTCCCGTACGCGTGCACGCAGCTCTACCAACTGAGCTACGTGTCTAACCCGAAATATTTCTGTTTTTAATTATATTTATATACTATTTAACTTAATCCGAAAATCATTTATTTAAAAAGGATTTAATTGTATCAAACCGGTGATCTCCACAGGTCTCGAACCCGGGACCTGTGGTTTAGTTTGGCACACAGTCCACCGCTGGACTGTGTGTCTAACCTGGTAAATATTCCGGTTTTTATTATACTTAACATCTTACTGTGAGTTAACCCGGTTCGGTTTAAAAAAAAACATTTTTATTTCTGAGGATAGGGTCGTGATAGGAATCGAACTCGAGACGTATGTGTATTGTTTGCACACAGTCCACCGCTGGACTGTGTGTCTAACCCGTTTATTATCCTGATTTTAATTAATCTTATACACTAGTTCGAACTCATATTCTTCGTTCAAAATACAGACAACGGTTTACCAAACTGTTTCTTGTTTAATTCGATTGACGAACATTATAAGCAATTGAAAGGTAATGAACAGAGAGGGTTTGGGGAAAGGATGTACCGAA
The DNA here is from genome assembly GCA_947069175.1 of Scalesia atractyloides. NCBI lineage: Eukaryota > Viridiplantae > Streptophyta > Magnoliopsida > Asterales > Asteraceae > Scalesia > Scalesia atractyloides. The sequence goes on from CAMTDV010000018.1 coordinate 9,587,162, forward strand.
CAGGTGTCTTTCTCAGAACTCCGGCAAGGATTTGTCGGCTCTGTTTTGTGAACTTCGTCTGTTCGGATCAATTAACAGTTTTGATTGATTAGATATGAAATTGAGTTACTAAACCATGATTATAAGGAGGTTTAGATGATCATACGATTAACTACGTGAGTTTGGAAATTCCAGCGATTTTCCGGCGAGTACAGAATATCCGGCAACGTCGTATGGAATTGATTCTGGGTGATGGATTGATGTTAGTAATAATCTAACAATGGACTGAAACAGAAAGAGTTGAGGTATTTACCGTGTTGATGTGAGTCTCGGTTTTCCGGCGAAAGTTCGGTGATGGCAGAAAAGTTCCGGCGAGTGAAATTGCGTCGAGAATTGGTGTGATTTTGAGCGAAAAGATTTCCAGAGGCTAGGGTGTGTATTTATAGGAAAGAATATCGATGAATTGGGTCCGGTTTCTGTCTTGATTCGTTGGTCAATTATTCTCCGGCGGTTATGACTGATGTCGCGGAACTGGACATCGGTTATAACCGATGTAAGAGTTAATACGCACGCTATGTCGAATGAAACCGATAATAATTGGCGAAGTCGTCGGGATTTCCGGCGACTGCGAAATGGGCGCGTCGTTGACTGTTTTTGAAATCGAGTTTTATTATATGAATTAATTGTTTCGATATATCACCAAAGAACACAAGTGGCGGAGTGGTTTGGTGTATGTGAGTTAAGACTTTGAGGTTCCCGGCTGACCCGGGTTCGAATCCCGACAGCCGGTTTTTCTTTTTAATTATTTTTTTTTACTTTTTAACAAAAATAGTTTATAAATTCTAATTTGTTTGTTAATTATGTATCGTTTAAAATTAAAATAAGTCATAAATAAGCAGCGAAAATTTAAAACTGATTATTTGATTAATAAACGAAGCGGGTTTTGAAAAACCCGTTTTTCGACGGATGTTACAGCTACGGCTTGGCGCTCCGGCGGTAGTGTAAAATTAGTGTAAATTTTGAAAAAAATTGACGTTTTTTCGATTTCGTTACCGTTTTTTTATAAAACGTTACTGCTTGGCGGATTTCTAGATCCGCCACTGAAAATGAGTCAAGTTAGGGGTAATGAACGAGGCGTTTGGTTTATAAATAAGACCAGATAAGCGTTTAGAGAGAGAGATTTGAACTTTGAAGGACAATAAACAACAGTTCATAGCTTCAACGGTCAAATGAACATTTGACCTTGTACATGGCTACATGTACAAATCTTAGCATGTACATGATTATGGGAGTGCCCATAGTTATGTTTCACATGGATGAGTTGAAATAAATATAAGATAAATAACTATGAAGTGACTTCCTTAATGCTAACAAATCTTCCCATCTCAATTGAAAGTTGTGCCGCAACACCAATAGCCACCGCGGTCAAGCCATCATTTAGATCCACCGCCGGAATTTTCTTCCCTTCGGCCTTGACCGCGCTCAAAAAGTTTAGATGTTCCAAGTAGCTTGAACCATGGTGAAGCCCATCATATCTGACATATAAAAAACAGCGATTAGAATATCATATTTTATCCCTAACAGGTCAAACGAAAAAAAATACAAGTTTAGCATAGTATCACAAATGCATAAAACCTCATAAATCTTTGTTCAAAAGATAATATTACAATTGAAGTGATATAATTTTTGAAAATTCCAAAAAAAAAACTTTGAAAAAACACTAGTTATGGCTAAAAAGATTTAATATTTTAGGTAAAAAGTGTTTCAGATCAACCTAACCTGACCAAATATTTGGTACACTAGACATGTACCAAATATTACACACTTTATTGAAACCCAACCTGCCTGACCCACCCATTTTGCCACCTATGAAGGATAGGAAATATGGATAAACATACTTAATTCGATGATCTTCAGCTCTCATGGTCCGTACACAATCTCTTCCTTCAACTCGTAGACCATAGCGAACAATATTCTCAGGAACAAAGGCTTCACCCTGCAAATCAACAATCCAAAATATTTAAAATTAATAATAATCACAAACAAAATATCAACTATTTGCCTATATTAATAGCTGCTCTTAGGATTCTACATACATAGTAGGTATATCACATATAAAATGTTAATAGAGTGGTTGCAAAACTTTGTTATTCTGATTTATGACTTTGACTTTGAGTTGGTAAAATTGTAAATAACACTATTAGCAGTGGCGGATCTAGCCATAAAATTCAGGGTTACTCCAAAAAAAATTTTTTAGGGGTATCCTCGTATTTGTTTAGTAGTCTCCTTTGTATAAAACCGAAAAATAAATTTACACTATGGAGACGGAGTTGAGGGGTAGCCCGTGCAACCCTGTTTATACACTACCTCCGCCCATGCTTGTTAATCATATACAATGGGAAGGTAGAAAATTTGTGGTATATGTGCATGTACCGTACCTTTCCAATTTCACCAACAACGGAAATTTCTTGCTCGTTTTTACTTCCTTCGGCAAACATACAAAGATCAAGCATGCCTCTCGCCCCATTCTCAAATTCAACGATAACATATGCGTTATCAATAATATCAGGCACCTGAATTGAAAATACAATATACAGGTTCAATCACAAAAATAGCATAATTTATATGCAAACTCCAAGTTAATTTAAAGTATTAAGTTTAGTGTTTTGACTTTTGACCCAGAAAGTCAAACTGTAATCAACAACACAAACAGAATACAAAGAGCACAACACCATACCTTCCCATCATACATTTCATCTTTGTGATTCAAATCAATAGCTCCAGACGCCATTACTCGAACTGGATTCGAGCCTACAAACAGCCTCATCAGATCGAAAAAATGGCAGCATTTTTCAACCAGAGTACCTCCGCTGTTACAATTGAACCTGTTCCAGTTGTCCACCTATAAAAACAAATAGGTGATCAACTAAAGAAACCTAGTACAAGCAAACACCGTTGGTTACGACAGAACCTACCTTAACTAGGAACGGAAACCGATGTTCTCTAATCGAAACCATTTTAACATGTCCCAGTTTTCCACCGTTGACTATATCTATCAGCTTAGCTACAGGTGGCATGTATCTGTACTCCAGTCCAACTTGTACCAACATATCTGGTCTCTTTTTAGCAGCTTCTATGACCTGAAATATGAGCAAATTTAGCCCTTGATAACCGTTATATAGGTCTTATTTTCGGCTCTTCATGTGTCATATAAATGAGACACAAAGGATAGCAAGCAACAAGCAAAGTAGTATATTCAAGAAATTGTTTCTTTGCAAACTGCAAGGAAAATGCTTATTGAATAACGAGTATAATTCACACATCCACGTCAAGAAAAGGTCATTTCGAGGAAAAAAAGAAGGAAAGAAAATAATCAACTGCAAATTTGGGGGGGGGGGGGGGGGGGGGGGGGGGGGGGGTGTTTAAAATCCAATATTTTATGCTACAAAAAAAATCGGAGTTTTCAGGTAAAATTAACACTACAAAGCGAAAAAAAAAAAACAGGGGATGGGGGGAGGCCAGGACCAAGCTACACCATAGCGACTATGTGTGTAAAATGTAGGAGTTATGAAAAATGGGACCCACGAAACGAAAAGATGATTTGTGTCACGAGAAAGTGAATATAAAACTAAGATTTGAATCTAGCTTCTCTGGTTTTCTGCCTTTAATCCCATAGATGAGGCCATCTGCCAGCGCAAGTTGCGTTTTACCCGATCCCATTAATGGGTTATCATGATTACCAAAAACAAAAAGTGAATTTACAATGCTAACCTGTCTACAGTGTTCTACAGTTGTGCACAAGGGCTTCTCCACCAATACATGATGAGTTTTAGGGTGGTTGATAATATCCATCAAGATTTCATAATGAGTCATATTAGGAGTTGAGATAACCACAACATCACAAAGCCCACTATCCAATAGTTCCTTGTGTCCTGAAAACACCTGTTACAATAATACAATAAAATTACAAGCTCATTTTCATAGAATATTATGCTCTTAAAGACCAATATTATAGACAAGGGACCCAGGCCCAAAAAGTCAAAAGTTATAGAAATTCATGTTGATGTGGTGTACACACGAATAGTGCCCCTACCTATGGGCATTATGCAACACATGTCCTCCCAGTCAGCAAAGGGGCATTATAGGTGTTTTTCACAAATGGGCGTAGTCGGATAATGCCCTAGTCCATCAATGATTACCCAATTATTATATTCTTGGTTTTTTTTAATTTAAAATTAATTGTATTTGACATGGAACAATCTCATTGGCCAAACACTTTGAAAGGGGGACATTTGAGCGTGTTTCAAATCACGCGGGAGGGGGGTTTGGGGAAATAATGCCCAATAATGCCATGGGGGTGGGTGACGGGCGTGTGTGGGCGTGTTTGAAGGGAAAAACGCGGAAAAAGCAGGGTGGTCTAATAAGGGAGCCCATCTTTAAAGGTACAAAAGCCTATAGGGCCCATTTAACACTATGTGAAAACTGAAAAGACTAAAAGGGGCTAATTGTGGGCTAAATTTTAACTCACATCCTTTGTGTTTAAGATTATCCAATACTATAAAAGGTAGCATAACAATTAAAGACTCAACCTTTTGAAAACAGCTAATAATAAGCTTTAATTTCACCTCCTAAAATAGAAATTTCTTGCACTTTGTAGGACCCACAACAAATTTGTTGTTATCTCTTAAAAAGGACATGAATTTGCAATTCATAATCTTTCTAGTGATTCACCTGCAAAAACTTTGATTTTGTTTGCATTTTTAATAGGACCACACCAATTTTTTTTGTCAATTACTTAAGCAAGAATATGTTACAGTGTGATTCATGGACACCCTATACAAATTTGCTACAACATCATACATGTGTACGTCTACATATACACACACATGATATATGTTTGCTTATTGATATGTTGGAATTAGTTGAGGTATTTAATATTTCTTTTTTACATAAAATTGTAATCTAAATAATTATAAAAAAGTTGTAATCAATTTGTAAACTTCATCCCCTTCGTTACAATTTATGCAAGTGTACAGATTATAAACAGAATGATAGGTATGTCATGTCAACATATACATACATAGATACACTTCTATACCTAGTTAATAAGTAATTGACTACACCACTTGTCACACTTACGTGAGTTCAAAATTGTTTTTTCCGCTTCTCTTATTTCCCCTTTCATTTTCAATTTCTTATTTTTGTAAATATATCTTATCTCAAATTATTATTTGTAATTCATATACCTTTATTACTAACCATTTAATATTTCTTTTTTTATTATTACACGGGTTTCTAACGTAATGTGTGTGTATGCGCGCACGTTTCACTCACTTAATTTTTTATTTTATTTTTTTAACGGCAAACAGAATAAATCCCGAGCATTCTCGGGGCACCCACTGGACCACATGGAGTACTCTGAGAGTAACCCGAGTCCACCACCAATTCTGGGGAAAACCCGGTAACACACCCACCCGTAGGCACGACGGTAAAATTATTTTGTGCAGAATGAGGCACTAGTAAGCAATGATAGGAGACCCAGATAAAATCTGTTTCGCTCACTTAAATTAGTTCCAACTTTTAATATTTTAAAGCCCAGGTAAAAGCCATTCAATCTTTTAAAGCCCAACTCATCACCATTATTCTGTCTGAAACTAAGCCGAAACCTACCCTTTTTAAAACTAAGCCAAACCAAACCGAGCTCGAGCTCAAATTTTCTGCTTGTTTTTTTTATCCAAGCCGAGGTCAAGCTCGACCTAGCTAGCTCAGCTCGTAAACAACCCTAATATGCCTCGTTAGATAGTTGTACATTTATGTAAAATGTAGACCACACGTACTGCATGTATGTAATATAGAGTTTTTTTTTTCTTTTACCTTAAGCGGCCATCCAAACGACTCAGCAACTCCATGGATACCTTCTGCGAAGGAAGATGCGGATCCGCGACACAAACAACCGCGGCCCCTTCGCTTCGTAGATGATAAAGATTCAACAAATGCTCTCTCCCCATCATACCGGCACCGATGATCCCATACTTGACCATCTTCTCTCCCACTTTTTGCTCCAAATTTTTGTAATTCACACCCAATCCCATCCCAATTGCGTTAAGATCTAACAATTGCATTCTTGTTGTTTCGGTTTCACGTTGAGAGTGTAGCCTGCATTGATCGGTTTATATGTGTATATATATATAGGGGGGATGATGCTTTGGAATAAAAGTATGAATGGTTGAATATTCCACGAGTAGTGTTGAATTTATATGATATATGTATAATAATATTGGTATTTAATTCACGAATCACATAGAAGATTGTGGAAATAGGATAGGGATGATGACAATGGAGATATGAATAAAGTCCGAAATAGGGTTAGATCCACGTCAGGGAAAACTCGCCAGGATTCAAATATATTATTTTCTTGCATATTTGGTGGAAAAAGTTGTTTTCGTTTCTTCACTTTTTAACATAATAATGATAATATATAAATATAAATTTAATAAATTAAAACATGTTTCATACCCGGTTCCATACCCATCAGATACCAACTAGTTAGTTACCCAATACACATCAGATTTGTAACATCCCCCTTGTATCACCAATATTGTTCACGGATTTGTTTTTTGTTGCAGTGGTGGAGACTTCGTAGAATGTTACCCATCCTGGTACTTGGGCTGCAAACAAACTGAACGTTCAACAAACAGTTTGTGAACCGTTCGTCAGGAAGTTCGTTTGTGTTCCTTCGTTTATTATATGAACGAACGTGAATGTAGGTCGTGTTCGCTCATTGATGTTTGTGAATGCTCGATAACGTGTTTGTTTATATATCTTATGTCCGTTTGTTATATTTGTTTGCTATGTTTGTTTATGTTTGACGGTTCATTAGGTTTAAATTTTTTATATATTATTTAAATATATCAAAATTCTTACTAATATAATATTTAATTAATATTAGTGTATTGTGTAGTAAATACCTTTTAATATATGTTTGTTTGTATCCAGTGTGTTTGTGAATGGTTTTTGTACTCATGTATGTTCGTTTGTGTTAATGAACACATTCATTTCCTTAACGAACAAACATGAACAAAGCCTTGTTTTGTGCGATTCGTTCGCAGGCCTACCTGGTACAATTTTCACCTTAAGCTTAATTGTGAAGTTTTTATCTGCACCATAGCTAACGCGTCCAAAAGGTGTTGGTGATTTAAGAGGCATGACATTCTCTTTTAACCAAGAATCTTTCATTACCACTACCGATGTAGGATTTTCTTATAGTATTACAATGGTTGATGTTAATTTTCTCTGTTTCCAGGTTTTTAGATATGCTTGTGAGTATTAAGCGTACTTATTGTCTTGTGTGATTAAAAATTGTTCCTTTGAATCACCGGTATCTAAAATTTGGTCTTATATTTCTTGTGTAAAAAACCAACTTAAAATATGATATTTCAATCTATCTTAAAAGACAAAGTCGGTGGGGTTTTCACCGGCTCTGTCTCCCACCCCCTACACTTTCATAATTTTCAAATTTAGACCCTCGACTTTAATAGTTTTTTTTTTAAAACCTAAGCTTTGTTAAATCTTCTTTTCACCATTCTTAGCCCTTAAGTTTAGGAGATGTAATTTTCAACCCCTTGCTTTTTTTTTGTGAACTTTGAAAAATATAACTTTAACCCCTCGAGAATATATATAATCTGATTTTTTTTCCATAATATTTTCGTTCGTTAACTTATAAAACTTTAATTTGTTATGTGCTTTTTTATGTACGCGTTGGTATAAATTCAAATTGATCTACGTTTCGATGTAATTTTATTTGAAAACACGACGGGTCATATAATATGGTTTTATGCTTACTTTTTCGGTACGCCTCGACATAAAGTTTGTTCTCATTTATAGTACTTTTTCAAGCTTATTTTTTTATGTACGTTTCGGCGTAAATTTTGTTTGAAAACAAGTGTCGTCAAAATTAGAGTTGGTCTGTGTTTTAACGTAAAGGCTCGATAATAAGTCATACATAATCATGCTGATAATAAGTCATACATAATCATGCCACATAGTCGGTACAATATTTGAGTTTGTCTTCGTATACTTTTTTTTATAAATTGAGTTTGTCTACGTTTTTGACGTGAATTTGGTGTACACTTCCATGCTTTATTTTGTACATTTCATACGTATGAATTGGGTTGCATATAATACATCTTGACTTGACGGTATAAATTTGAGTTAGTCCGGTCGCATATAATACGTTATCATTGTACGGTAAAATATTTACTTTACGTTTTGATGTAACCGTAATGATATATAGGTGACATTGAGTTCGATTGAATACGTTGAAATGAACGTTTTTATATGGTTAACGCATCACATAACGCTTAGAACTAATTTGTTCGACATTTACGATGTATCCACGCCGCAACGCTCGTGGGTCTTATTAGTAGTATCATCTAAAGTTGTAACAAATCTATGATTTTGATATACTATTTATTATATTTTTAAGGAAGACATAATATTTTAGTATAATTAGATTTGATGCAAGTAAACAAATTCAAGTAATAACTGTGTAAGTATAACCTAATACCATAGTTAACTCAGACCCATGAAATTGAAACCAAGATCATACATAGACCTAGTCATACACATAACTCCTCCCTGATGTTTCGAAATAAATCATATAAAAAAAAACTAAAATACATTAAATAATTCAGGAGCCTAATAATAAAATTACAAAATTTTCTATAATATATTATTTAAAAATAATTGAGATCTTTTACATTAGCATCACAACGCCATTTTAAAAGGTGTGTAATGGTTAACGTCTCAAATGCCTTTTAATTATTACTTTCCAAAAAAAATGTCTTCTTATTTGGGGTTAATTAGAAACATCTCTCTCTCTCTCAAACCCCTTCAGGCTCCTATAATGTGAATGTCCATTACGCATGGTCTAAGAGACTTTCTTATTCGGTCTTAGTCCGCCTAATGCCCTAACATACTACATAAAATAGTTATAAAAAATTACTGGTGACATCTATATTTAAGAAAATATATTGATTTAAGTTAATACAAGTATATATATTGTTATCGTTCAATTATGTTTTAAAATCAATATTTTGGATACAAAATTGTATATAAATATAAATATATCTAAAAATGTTATTTAGATAATTGATAATTAATATTATATTTTAAAAATAAACGTATGATGGCTTAAAATTCTATCAGTCTAATTCTATATCACAAAATTAGGTACGTGTGTTATTTAATTTAAAGATGCGACGTACAAAGTTACCAAACGTATTGATATTGTTTATTTTTGTTAAATAGTGGTTACTTGTCAATAGTAGAACATATTACGTGTTTAAAATACATGCTATGCTATGTTCCATTGTGAAGAAATTTAGAATCGAGTTAATCATGTTTCTCGTTTTGGTAGTTTATTGAAAATAAACATTACAATCCATTAGTTTAAAAATTGCTAAAACAGTCCTTGTATTTTCGCTTTTATAACAATTACAGTCCACCCTCACTAACGTCATCCCGTTATTCTGTTAGTTTATTTGAAATGACCATAATAACTCAGTTATTAAAACTACAAAAAATAAATAAAGAGCTAATTACATTTTCGTCCATGTGGTTTGTTGAAAATAATCATTACACTCCATTATGCTTCATGTTACTTTTCACTCTGTTATTTCTTCAAATCCTGCTAGAACATCACCTGCTCCGACTTGACAACTCTTTTCCGTCGACTTAGTTTCACCACTGCTCCCCTCTGCAGTATCACCATAAATTGGATATCCTTCGTCACCTCCACCGGCGTCGGATCTGTCTCCATCAACTAGTTACACCACCATCGAAATCGGCGACCACCGAACTTTCCACCATCACAATAGAAATCGATGGCCACCTAATTTTACCCATCACAATCGACGGCAGTGTAAAATCTTGAGCCCTACTCGATAAACTTGGGGGGGGGGGGGATAAGTCAGGGTGGTGCCTTGTGTAGTGGTCGGAATTGGTTGAATTTAAAAGTAGAAAAGAACTGGGCTGATCATTTGTTTGAAGAGAATGGCCATGGGGTGTGGGAGTAAGGGTGGGTGGTAATTTTGATGACAGTGGTGGCTAGAATGAGTCGTCAGGTGGTCATCGTTCAGGTATGTGTATGTGGTGGTGGGAGATGTTGAAGATTGATGAAGTGGAGATGGTATGGAGCAGAGCAGGTGATGTTACGGTTAGATCTGAATAAAAGAGAGATTGAAGAGTAGAGTGAAGGATAATAGACAGATGAAGTTGATAAACGCCATTTTTGGTGAGTTGAAGGTGGAAGTTGTGAAAGTATTGGTACTGTTTTGGCAATATTAAATTAATGGACTGTAATAGTTATTTTTAACAAACCACATGGACGAAAAGTGTAATCAACTCTTATTTCTTTATATTGTAGTTTTAATAACAGGAGTGTTATGGACATTTCAAATAAATTAACAGAATATCTAGGTGATGTTAATGAGAGTGGATTGTAATTGTTACAAAAGTGAAAGTATATGGACTGTTTTAGCAATTTTTAAACTAATAAATTATAATGATTATTTTCAACAAACTATAGGAACAAAAAACGTAATTAACTCTATAGAATCCATGCTATGTTTCATTGTGAAGAAATTTAGAATAACAAGTTAAACACATAATAAAAGTATAAGTAAATATGTTGGGAAATAAACTCCGGAATATCGTATTTTAAGTTATAATAGTATTGTTATTTAAAATTATATTATAACGATAGTTGTAGTCTATTATATAAATCACACACGTAGTTTGGTGAACCTTGCATTTCTGTCTCTCCTCAAATCAGTTCAACATCTTTTTCGGCCTAAATCTAATAAACATCGATTTATATCATCATATGGGACGTTTGATAGGTCGAAAATAGTCATACAAGTCGTATGACACGTCATTGATATCATCATATGAGTCATATGACATGCCAAAAATAGTCATAGGGGTTGTATGACATGTCAAAAGTGGTAATACGGGTTGTCTGTGTTTTCAAGTTGTCACGTCAGTTACTTTTTGTCAGCGTATCCATCATATGACCCGTATATTTTGGTGAAAACCAACTTATATGACTCGTATAATATATTATGACACGTATGAAGTGTTAGCCTAACGTATTATACAGCCTCATATGACTATTTCCACAATGTCATACGTAATTCACGCCATCAGTGTCCGTATAACGTGACAAAGATGCCTTTTTTTAAAGACAACATAATATAAAAATAATTTTTTTTTTCTTTTTTCTTTAGAGTGGAAGATGACTAACTTTCTAAGCTTTCGAAGTTGATTGTAAGTTACACTTTTGTTTTTGTTTTGTTTTATTTATGTTAATACCATCTTATTTTGCTAGCCAATCGTAATAAAATCTTTCTCGCAGTTTATTAAAAAAATAAATAAAAAGATGATATTTTATGAGTCAGAAGTACGTAATGGCGGCTTTTTAAATTTTCCAGTTGGGAATCACGTTGATAGTCAATGTCACCTACTTTAATTCCCGATTTTCCTAAGTGTCTAAGTTCATTGAATCTACAGGAAAATGTCTAGATTCGTCAATTTCTTCATCACATGTCAGTTGAGGAAAATCGTGAAAACGTAAAACTGATTTGACATATCAAATTATTTGTATTACCAAATGTGCAAAAAACTATTCCATTTTTAGGAAAACATATTAGGTGAGCAAAAAAATAAAGTGGAAACTCAAAATTTAATGTTAATGATGGCCGGTTTAACTGGTTAGAGGTAGAAGGTTTACCCGCTTTGATAAGTTTCCTTTCTTGAAGGTTATGGGTTCGAGCTTCACTCCTGGCGGTTTCTTCCAGAGAGGGGAGTTAACCTTTAGCAAATGGGAAGTTCGAGGTTCGAATTCAGGTTGGTGTGTAAGGGAATCTCTTTATCGTCTTCATTGGTCGTTAAAAAACGCAAAAGTTAATGCACAAAAAGGATTACGATCATAAAAAAATCAAACATATTTTCTATTTTTCATACAAAAAGTTACTCATTATAATTTGAGTGATAAAAGAATCTTCACATATTATATTACCTTCTCCATCCTTGTATAGAACTAGAATTTTGACTCGTTGCGTGTTGCGTCGACGTCGAAACTTAAAGTAAATCGAATTTGTACCGTCAGATATCATGCTTAGACTTGTTTCCGAATAAAACTTATGTCAAAACATAGACTAACTAAAAATATACATAAAATAAGTACGAAAACGTATTATATTTGACTTGACTGTTTGCCGAGATAAAATTACGTCAAACGTTAACCAACTTTGATTTATACCGAAACATACTTAAAAAAGTATGTAAGAAAATAGTATTTTTAAGCTAAAGAATGGTACTATGCGTTGCGTGGCAGCGTTGAAATGGACTAACTCGAACTTATATACCGCCTAGTGAAAACGTATTATATTTGACCCGATTCATTTTTGAACAAAATTTATGTCAAAACATAGCCACTTACATCAAAACGTAACCCAACTTGGATCTTCACCGACACATACTTAAAAAAGCACGTAAGAAACTAGTGTTTTTATGTTAAAAATGGTATCGCGCGTGGCAACTTGAAACGTAAAGTAACTCAAATTTATACTAACTAGTGAAAACATATTATATATGACAAAACGTAAAGCAACTGAAACATGCGTATAAATAAGCTTGAAAACGTATTGACAAATATAGACCAACCAAAAACATACATAAAATAAGCACATAAATGTATTATATTTGACCTACGTCCATAAAAATTAGCATGTAAAACTCCATGGATCAAAATAACATTTTACAAAGCTTTTATAAAGTTAAAAGGTGTAAATGACAATGTTGAATGTTGAGGGTATGAAAAAAGAAAAGAAAAAAAAAAGCAAATCACCTTCGCTACAGCTACATGGACTCACCTTTTCACAATTGTTATATATAGAATGAGAGCACGAGCATTCACATCCCTTCCACCATTCCACCCTATAATTACACTAAATTGAAAGTAATACTAGGATTATTATCCAATTTGTATAAATATTAACAAGATCGTCACGTGACATCTTAACATCTAGGATAAACGTTCGTTCATTCTCTTGGATTTCTCCAATCCTTATTCATGCGTTATTTCAAGAACCTATACGCAACCTAAGATGAGTATACTCGATCTCCTTTTTGTTTTATCACTTTTGGGATGCAACATGTATTCTATATCAAGACGCTTGACACTTGAAACTTATTTGAAACATACTCTATCCATTTAAACATGAAACTTGTGATACTTGAGACTTTGATGCTATGTGAATGTTTAATCCTTGTGTGTAGTTCCAACTTAACAATGGTAGTACTATGCATATGCTATAGGGGTAATGCACCTCCCCGTTAGTCTTTGGGATATTGTTAGGATGAGACATGTATACTTCCCGTTAAAATTTGGGAAAGGCACTTAACGCATTGGAAACTTGGTCTATCACTTGGACTGCGTTAGCTAGCATGGTGAAACTTGTTATATGTTTTCATGTTGAAATGAGTCTTTTTATTCTATTATACTATGTATCAAACTTGTATACTCGCTCAACATTATTTATTGATCATATTTTAATAGATGTTGCAGGTTGTTAGCCAAGATGATGTGAAGAAATCAAGCTAGGACAAGCTTTAGAAACACGATTTAAATATTTGTTATGTTTGTCGTTTATTTGAACCTTGTATTGAATCTTAGTCTTTAATGAAATTGATTTAAATATATTGTCACAAATAGTGTTATGATGCTTTTGAACGATTTGTTCATCTCATCCCGATGTTTCCGCCATTGGTTGCGGTGTGACAGAAACGGCCCGGGTAACTATGGAGAGTATGGTGGAACCGTTGACTAACAGCATGTTGTGGATGCAGCAACATGGAGTTGTTAATGTAAGCGTTTCAATTCCTTCTTAGAAATTTACACTCTATATTATAACCATCTTCGAATTGGCTGCGCAGATTGCAAACTCCATTCTGAATTTCACTTGAGCTGGATGAGGCTGTGGCGAAGTTAATGGTAACCGCACGCAATGACGCATATGCACAAGGCTACGGTAATGCGCTTTACATGTGACAGAAGCCTTAAAGGTAAAGTGGGACACCAGCCGGTCCGCCACTCATGGTGTTGACACGAATAATGTTTTTACCCTAGCCAAGCGTGAGTATGATAACCCTCAAGTGCCAATGATGGAGCTAGTGGATGAAGCGCTACAACATGATGACTTTGTGGATCATTTTAAGGAGATCTTCCCAGAGAATGCGGAAGTCCCAAAGGCTAAGGCTCTGTAAAGGAGTAAGCGCACCGAGAGTTTGTTTTGTTTAACGTTGAAATAGTGGGATGTGGAACGTTGTTTTGCTTGTAATTATCTTGCGTGAAAGCGCATGTAACTTTTGTTTGAAATGATATTATATTTAACTACAATATTTGCATGAGTACAATTGCTTTGCTTAGGTGAGACGAATAATATGGTATAAAGCTCATGTGTGAACCAGGAATCGCTATCCTAACTGACAATTTTGTCACCGTTCATGAGATTTAGAATAACCATGATGTTTTTGTGTCCACCAAAAGTAATTGCATGCATTTGTAATAAAATATAAGAAAGCGAAATGTAAGTAACGACTCTTGTATTAATGGTAAGGCGCAAGGCGTTTTGATACAACATCGGTAAGATTACATAAAAATGAAACTATTGTAAATAGCTATCTTCTGCACATATATGGATAAAGCGCAAGGCCTGTGCGTTTGAAGATGCTAGGATTACATATAACATCTACGAAGCTGTTGGCAATTCCAGGTTCTGGGAACGCTGGTTCCATCTAGGCGCTTAAGAGTATAAGCACCTTTCCCCAACACTTCATGAATGATATATACGGTCCTTCCATTTTGGCTCAAGTTTTACTGGTTTTTCTGCATTAGACACTTCATTGTCACGCATAACGAAATCCCCTGGGAGAAAAGTACACACACGGACCCTAGCATTATAGTACTTCTCTAGCTTGGATTTGTATTAGCTTCTTTGATAGCAGCATTTTCGCGCCTTTCCTCTAACAGATCCAGATCCAAACGATGCTGCTCTTCGTTATTTTGCTTTTCCAATGCAAGCATGCGTGGGGATGGAAGACCGATTCCGGCAGGGATTACCGCTTCAGTTCCATAGACAAGGCTGAAGGGTGTTTCACCTATGCTGGTTTTTGGCATGGTGCGATGAGCCCATATAATACTAGGAAGCTCATCCACCCAACCTCTGCACGGTACACATAGACGTGCTTTAATGCCTTCGAAAATCTGTTTGTTAATGCTTTCAACTTGACCGTTGCCCTGAGGTGCACAACGGAAGTGAATACATGCTCGATTTTCAACTCTTTCATCCATTTTTGTAGATCCTCCGAGGCAAAATTTGGACCATTGTCAGTAACTATGCGCATTAGAAGACCAAAACGACAAATAAAGTGTTCCCATATAAATTTGCATATCACCATTATTTTTATTGAAGTGAGTGGCTTTCCACCCATTTCGTAAAGTAATCAACCGCCACGACGATGAATTTTACTGCACCAAGCACATCAGGAAATGGACCCACCAAATCAATTGCCCATTGCTGAAAAGGCCAGGCTGTGGTCAGTGGGACCAATGGGTTTTGGGGCGCAGGGATTTGGGAGCATGGCCTGGCATGAGGAGCATTTTCGCAAGACTTCAACAACATCCAAATGTATGCCTGACCAATAATACCCTGCGCTCATGATTTTAGCAACAATTATGCGTGGACCAGCGTGTATCCCACATAAACCTTCATGGATTTCTCGAACCAAGTATTGAGCATCTTGTTTATCTACGCAGCGCAAAAGAGGACCCATATGTGACTTTCGGTACAGAATTCCATCCGCCATTTCATAATTTAGTGCTTTGTTTTTAATTTTACGCTCTCAGCTTTTCCCTCTGGAGAGACCCATGTTGCAAAAACATGATGATCGGGGACATCCATGATGGATTCCCGATTTCCACTATATTAACATGACGTAATGGTACATATGGGTTTTTAAGTACCTCGATGCGTACTTCTTTGGCGAGATGCTTGAAACTAGTGGCTGCTAACTTGCTAAGCGCGTCCGCACGCTTTTTTCACTACGGTTGATATGAGTTATTAAACGTTTGAAACTTGGTAATTAAAGATTTTGCTTGTTCCAAGTATAAAGCCATTGTTTCGCCTTTTGCATCGTAGATGCCGTTGATCTGACCAGCGACTAGCAAAGAATCAAT
The DNA here is from genome assembly GCA_947069175.1 of Scalesia atractyloides. Classification (NCBI taxonomy): domain Eukaryota; kingdom Viridiplantae; phylum Streptophyta; class Magnoliopsida; order Asterales; family Asteraceae; genus Scalesia; species Scalesia atractyloides. The sequence continues at coordinate 9,603,441 of CAMTDV010000018.1, forward strand.
GTGTGCTTCAAGATTTTTTGCACCTGACAACTAAACGAAGTCCAGCAAGGAAAGCTTCGTATTTTGCTTCATTATTGGTGCTTTTGTAGTCAAGTCTAATGGCGTAAGTAAATTCGTGATTCTCGGGACTAACTAAGCGTAGACCAGCCCTTGCACCATCATCATTATATGCGACGTCAGTGGTAAAACCCACACACTATCATCAACTGTTGGGACCGGGTTTTGAATTACTTCACATTCTGGAACCTTATCCACTGGTATTTCAGTAACAAAATCAGCTAAGACTTGGCCTTTTATGGCTGGGCGTGGTTTATACATGATGTTATGTCCCCCCTAAATCTATGGCCCATTTCGCAGTGCAGAACATCAGGTTTGGATAATCTGACCCAGATGAAATTGTAGAACATTTGACATGTCCAGAAAAATACTGCGCAGTCTGTGCGAGCATGAACAAGTGCCAGAACCACTTTCCATATCGGTATCGAGTTTCTGGATCAGTTAGCGTTGCTGACATAATAGATCGGGGTTGACTCCATCTCGTTCAACTAACAATACTGCGCCGACCGCGATATCGGACGCAAAGAGATATAAAATCAACGGTTCCGCCTTCCGCGAGGCCGTTAGAGTCGGTAAACGGATTAAGCATTCTTCATGCCTTTGAAAGCTTTTTCCGCCATTGGGGTCCACTGAAAATGGATTTTTTGACACAATTGCGCAGCGTGCTAATGAAAGGGAATGATTTAGTAGCATGATTGGCCAAAAATCTATTGAGCGCATCCAGCCAACCAGATAATCGTTGCATTTCTTTGATATTTGATGGAAGACTCGCTTTCGCTACGGCTCCAGTGATGGCATGCACTGTATAGCTTCTACTTTTTCAGGGTTTACTTTAAAACCATCTTTAGTGACAATGAAACCCAAGAATTTCCCTTCTTCTATACCGAAAGAACATTTTCCAGGATTAAGCTTTAAATTAACCTTACGTAAAGATGTGAAGGTGCGCTGTATATTTTTTAACATTAACTCTTCATCAGGGCTCATGATGACCAGATCGTCAATATAGACTTCGACTGTTACGCCGATATCTTCATCAAAAACTGTATCCATCAATCGTTGATACGTTGCCCCCGCATTGCGGAGACTGAAAGGAATTTTCGTGTAGCAAAATATACCCTTCTCCGTGCGAAAAGCCGTTTTATCTTCATCCTCCTTTTTCATTTGCACCTGATGGAAACCTTTGTAACAATCCAAAAGCATTTCCAGCGGAAAGAGGCCAAGGAATCTACCTCCTTGTCAACCTCTGGAAGAGAATAACAATCCTTCAGGCAGGCTTTGTTAAGATCTTTGAAGTCGATGGACATACGCCAACCACCATTGTGCTTTTGAACCATTACAGGGTTAGCCACCCATGTTTGGTATCGAACTTCTCTTAGGATTCCAGCTTGGAGTGTAATGCCTCGCTTTTCGCAGCTTTCCGTTTTTAGAAAGATTGTATCATATTTCTATTTTCGGAAACTCTTTTCTTTGTAATCGTATCTCATCTTGAATCATTGTAAATTCGAGTTTTTGATCGTAATGAAATTAATTTTTATGTGGAATATACATTACTTATACATGTTTATATATCGATTCATACACACGTTTATTAACATACTTCGTATCATAAATTAACTCGTAAACAATTCTCGTGTAATCGTAATTATTAAAGCATTTCATTCATATAAGATACTTGGTTATTCAATCATGGAAATTATAATCATTCAAATCGCGAGAGTTACACTTATTTGACACTTCGTTATGTGTAACAAACTTGTTAAGTGTTAGTCTAGATTAATCTTTTCAAAACATGTTATTTTTGCTTATAAAACCTTAGGTTATAATAACCAAACATTAGGAATATCATGCCACACCTTATTACAAGTTCACAACCGATTAAAGGTAACAAATTAACCAATTAATAACCTTTAATTAGCAAAAAAAATAAAAAATAAAAAAATGACAGCCCACTTTTAAGGGTGTGTTTGGGCTTGTTTCAAGCCTTAATGCCCACTAAACACTCCCAAAGCCCAACCCAATTAAACCCTAATCCATCCCCTATATAACCCAAGACTTCTCCAAGCATTTTTCACTTTCTAAACACTCCCCATTCACTCTCAAACACTCCAAATCGCGGCTGAAATCAAGAGTTCGAGCAGATTCAACACCCCTTACAAAAGTGAGCATAACTCACTCATTTCTTGGCCGATTTACTTGATTATTTTTCCTACTTACTTGGATTAACCTTGGGTATGATTCCATGGTCTCTCCTTGGAGAATCCAGACCTGGAAGTTCCCCGAAAAGGACTCCAAACTTTCTGTTTTGAACAAATCTTTTTAAAACTTATGTTTTACCTTCAACAAACTTGAGTTCTTGTGCTCCTAATCACACTTATGATTAAGGAAGCCTAACCAAGCTTGTTTATATGAACTAAGGGCTGTTCTAACACCCTAAAATTTCTGTTTTCAAAGAGATTATAGCTAACAAGTGTTGCCAAGTCTTGAACTTGATGTTAGTGAGACTACAAGGTTAGCTTGGGCTATCCTACATAAAAGTCCACACAACACTTGATGATTTCCTATACCACTAAGGCCTATTCGACCTTCATAGAGTAACAAGGCTACGCCACGTCCCCGAAGAAGGATGTATGGGATGCACGACCCTAGTTTGGTTACTCGGTTGATATGAAGATTTAGTGAAGAATTCTTTATTTTATGTAGTTTATGTAATTCTATGTTCATGACCCTCCTTGTGTCTATGAAACTTGTGTAGTGGTGAATCCAATCGAGGTTCCAAAGTGGATGGTTAATCCTCCCACCTCCTACTTGACTTACATGACACAAAGAGGTTCCAAAGTGGATGGTTCATCCTCTCACCTGCTACATGACTATATAACTATATATAAATCTATGGACTATATAATATATCAAACCGAAACCTTGATAATGAATACATAATCACCTATCAAGTTAATAAGTTTTATCACTAAAGTGTGTAGTTCCTCGTTACGATTCTAATAGGTCCCGAACCTATGAAATCACATCAAACCCATATGGGTTATCATAGTGTCAAAAACGAGTGCTGTACCTAGTGAATATTTTTATATATCTTAATACTTATTATTCTTTATTCCGTAATCATGCTCGATAATCCTAATCTTCCGTTAAAACTCATACTCATACCTATGTTCTTCTTGTAGAAGGACAAGGTGCCAAACCATAATCACAACAAGCTCGCGGGATTCTCTAAGTGGAACACTTTAGCAAAACCGTGAGTACACCCGACCCATTTACCGCTTTCTCACTTTTGGGTTGTAACATGTTTACTTATCAAAATACACTTATCACAAATTCATGCTTTTACATACTCAACCCTTAATACATGATGCTTTTTATGATTAGATACATGCTAGAATTATACATGCTTGATCATTAACTTAGCTAGCCCAACTTGACATATATAGCGCTATAGGAGTAGCAATGACTTACAATTTTTAATAAAATCCCTCATTCCGCGTATTCGATTTTTCACAAAGTTATACCATCAAGTAAGGAGTGATATCCACACCTTGATGGAAACTTCCATTTCATAATCTAGTGGATCTTACAAACGAGTCGGAATATGCTCCTCGTTTAGTAAGAAATAACCACACTTAGGGTACGAAATCGTCAAGTTAGGGGTGAAACCCGTACCTTGTCGATTAAGTCTCGTTCCTCGATTTTCAATCTCGCCAGAGTCTCGAATTTTCGATCGACTAGGGACATGTAGTAACTGGAAGGGTAAAATGCCGTTAATCGCTCCTCGACGAGAGCGTTTTACCTATTAGGCCCAAGCATGTTCCCTAACTCGAAAGATCTTACGAATCATTTTGGAATAATCGACGTTTCTCTACTTGAAACAATCCCATGTTTTATTCAGCCAATCTTTTATGTCATCTCAACTTTTATGTGATTTTATACTTGTTACCTTATTCGTTTCGAACCGTTACACAAATTCGCACGCCTCTCGCAATCAAAAACAATAATAATCCTCGAGAACAAACTAAATTTACGCTCTTTATACGCATTCATACGCGATTATACTTGTTGAATACTCTTTAAATACTTGCTAAATACATGCAATATACGTGAATTATCCATGCTTATACATGCAAAACTTATTTTTACATTATGATCAAGTCTCATCCTTCTTCCTTTCTATTTCAGCCCTAGATGTCTTCTCCAAGTTCTTCTAAGAAATCCAAGGGCTCCAAGAGGGGTTCAAACAACCAAGGAGACTCTATCTCCAAGCAAGAATTAGTAGGGTTAGTAGCTGAACAGATGGCTAAGACTATCCCAAACATCATAAGCCAAATCCAAACCATCCATGAAACCCCCAAGTCCTCCGTTGACTCAAAGGTGGATCCTCCCAAAGCATCGTTCCAGTTCAAACAGTTCATGGCTTGTAAGCCCATGGAATTCACTGGTAATGATGGCGCTATCGCCATGATGAACTGGTTCGACGTGATCGAACTCACCTTTTTGCAAAGCGGATGCCCTGATGAGCTCCGAACCTTGAACGCCACAGTGGTCTTTCATGAGAGAGCCCTCGAGTGGTGGACCACCGAAAGAAACAAGCGTCGCAATGAATCATCCCACGCGTTACCTTGGGAAGAGCTAAGGCAGCTCATGAAGGACTAATTTTCTCCTCCCCACGAGTCCCAGAAACTCGAAAACGAATTCTGGAATCTCACCCAGCAGGGGAACGACGCTGAAGGATTGATCGCGCCCTTCAAACAATTGAGTATCCTTTGCCCTAGGCAAGTGGATACCGTCCCCAAGGCAATCGTCAAGCTCATTCGTTGCCTCTCGCCGGTATTAATGAACCATGTCGCCGCCGCAAGCCCCAAAACCCTCAAAGATGCTTATAGCATCACGATTGAAATGAACCACAATTGCATTCGTCATGGGGCCTATGACAAGGTCTCCACGAAGCATGCACACCAAGCCACCACCACTACTGAATCACCTCCCTCCCAAGCCAAGAAACAAAACAACAGGAACAAGAAGCAGAAGGCTTCTGTTCAGAACAACGCGGTTGTTACTCCGCTTGCCCCTTCACCACTAAACGTTGTCTCCTCTACCCAAAACACCGAGCCACCCAAGCGAAACTACAACGGTACTTGGCATAGATGTGAACGGTGCACCTACCACCATCTCCCATCCACCCCGTGTTGGAAATGCGCCAACTATAATAGGATGGGGCATTTCGCTAGCCATTGTCGCCAACCCCAAAAAAATCAAGCCATCATGCCTAACCCTAACCCAAACCAACCTCAACCCCAACGTCAGAATGCTCCTGTGTGAGCATGTTATAAATGTGGCGATCTCAATCATCTCGCCAATGTTTGTCCTCTACTCAACCAGCAGCCTCAACTTCAACTTTAGCAGCAGCCTCAGCCTGCTAAAGGACGAGCCTTCATTCTTACCTCTGCACAGGCTCAAAAATCCAATGACGTCATACTGGTACGTTCCTTGTCAACCATATTTATGCTTCATGTCTATTTGATACAGGTGCCGATAAAAGTTTTGTGTCTGTCGAATTTGAACCTTTACTTATCTGCGAACGTTCCAAATTGCCTAATCCTTTCGCTGTCGAAGTCGCTAACGCGAAATCCATCACCGTTGATTCCGTTCTTTCTAATTGCTCCTTGAATCTTAATGATCATACGTTTTCGATTGACCTCATTCCCATGCAATTGGGAAGCTTCGATATCATAGTAGGCATGGATTGGCTTAGGCGAGTTCGTGCCGAAGTTGTTTGTTCCGAAAAGTCCATTCGCCTTCTCCTTCCTAACGATGATTCATTACACGTCTATGGCGAGAAACCTTCCAAAGGTTTTAAGCTAATGTCGTGTATCCAAGTGAAGAAGTACTTACGTAAGGAGTACTTTGCCTTTCTTGCCCACGTTGTGGAGAAGAAAGACAAAGGCCCAAGCATAAGTGATGTCCCCATCGTTTGTCAATTTCCCGATGTTTTTCCTGAGGATCTTCCTGGTCCTCCGCCTCCTCGATCTGTTAATTTTTGTATTGACCTCATCCCTGGCGCAACTTTTGTTGTGAAGGCTCCCTATCGTTTAGCACCCTCGAAAATGCAAGAGCTATCAAGCCAACTTCAAGAGCTTCTTGATAAAGGCTTTATACGCCCTAGTACTTCTCCTTGGGGCGCTCCCATTCTATTCGTCAAGAAGAAAGATGGATCCTTTCGGATGTGTGTTGACTATCGCGAACTCAACAAACTTACAGTAAAAAACCGATATCCACTTCCTCGTATCGACGACCTCTTTGATCAACTTCAAGGTGCGACTTGTTTCTCGAAAATCGACCTTCGTTCTGGCTATCATCAACTTCGAGTTCTCGAAGAAGATGTACCTAAAACTGCATTCCGCACACTTTATGGATCTCATGAACCGCGTGTGTAAGCCTTTTTTAGATCGCTTCGTAATCGTATTCATTGACGATATTCTCATCTACTCCAAGATGAAAGAAGAACATGGGCGACATTTGAAACTTATCCTTCAGCTTTTGCTTACCAAACGTCTTTACGCCAAATTCTCCAAGTGTGAATTTTGGATAAAAGAGGTTCAGTTCCTTGGTCATACCGTCAATGAACTCGGTATACATGTTGACCGCAAAGATAGAAGCTGTGAAGAATTGGATTGCACCTAAATTGCCTTCTGAAATTCGTCCGTTTCTTGGCTTAGCTGGTTATTATCGTCGCTTCATCTCGAACTTCTCTAAAATCGCCGTTCCTTAACATCTTTGACCCAAAAAGATAAACCTTTTGTTTGGGGTCCCGAACAAGAGGAGTCTTTTCAAACCCTCAAGGACATGCTTTGTAATGCTCCCATCCTTACACTCCCCGATGGAAACGACGATTTCGTCGTGTATTAGGATGCTTCAAACCAAGGTCTTGGTTGCGTTCTTATGAAATGGGACAAGGCCATCACCTACGCGTCGAGACAACTCAAAATTTGAGAAAAACTATACTACGCATGACCTTGAACTTGGTGCAGTTGTTTTTGCATTAAAGATTTGGCGACACTACCTTTATGGTACAAAGTGTACGGTCTTCACCGACCACAAGAGCCTCCAAAATATCTTTGATCAAAAGGAACTCAATATGCATCAACGTCGTTGGGTAGAATTATTAAACGACTACTACTGCGATATTCGCTACCACCCTGGCAAAGCGAATGTTGGGGCCGATGCACTCAGTCGTACGACTCATGTTAAGAGTGTTCTTTGCTACCAAATTGTGGGAAAACTCAACGAGTTAATTCGCCAAGCACAATTTTCCGTTATTCACGAGGGTAACCTCGATAAAAAATTGAATTATGGAGTCGAAAACCCACTCGAAGCTAAGCTCGATGGTATCCTTTACTACCATGGTCGCATTTGGATTCCCGATCGTCTCAACATTCGAAACACCTTGATGGACGAAGCCCACAAATCCTGATACTCCATTCATCCTGGCACTGACAAGAAGTATCATGATCTTCGAGCATCTTATTGGTGGCCTGGGATGAAGAAACATATTGCCCTTTACGTCTCAAAGTGTCTTATGTGTTCCAAAGTCAAGGCCGAACATCAACGTCCCTCTGGTTTGCTCGAACAACCAGAAGTCCCTGTCTGGAAATGGGAGAGCATTGCCATGGATTTTATCACTAAATTACCTCATACTTCATCTGGTCATGACAGCATCTGGGTTATCATTGATCGATTGACCAAATCCGCTCACTTCCTCGCCATTCGTGAAGATTACAAAGTCGAGAAATTGGCTCGTATCTACACGGATGAAGTCATCAGTCGTCATGGTACTCCACTCGATATTATCTCTGATCGCGACGCTCGTTTCACCTCTCGCCTTTGGCAAACGTTTCAATCCCACTTGGCACTCGTTGAACCTTAGCACCGCTTTTCATCCTCAGTCTGATGGTCAAACCGAGCGTAAATCCAAACTTTGGAGGATATGCTTCGTTCTTGCGTAATCGATTTTGGCGGCAATTGGGATTCGCACTTACCTTTGGAAGAATTTCGTACAATAATAGTTATCACACCAGTATTCAAATGGCTCAATTTGAAGCATTGTATGGTCGTAACTGTCGTTCGCCTATTTGTTGGCACGAGATTGGAGATGTTCAGATCACCGGTCCCGAATTGATACAAGAGACAAGGACAAGATCCTACAAATTGTGAGAATCTTCTCAAAGCTCGAAGCCAACAAAAGAGTTATGCTGACAAAAGACGCAAGCCTCGGAATTCAACATAGGTGATAACGTACTTCTCAAGATATCCCCTTGGAAGGGTGTTGTTCGATTTGGTAAAAAAGGCAAACTCGCTCCTCGCTACGTAGGTCCTTTCAAGATTATCGAAAGGATTGGCAAGGTCACGTATCAACTGGATCTACCTCAAGAACTCAACAACGTTCATCATGTCTTCCATGTTTCAAATCTCAAGAAATGTCTAGTGAAGAAGGTCTTCAAGTTCCACTCGAAGATCTTCAAATCAACGAGACATTGCACTTCGTGGAAAAACCAGTCGAAATCATGGACCGAGGAATCAACCGATTGAGGCGCAGTCGAATTCCTATCGTCAAGGTTCGATGGGAAGGTAAACATGGCACCGACTTCACTTGGGAACTGGAAAGTGATATGAAGACTAAGTATCCGTATCTTTTCGTTGCATCTTCCTAAATTTCGGGATGAATTTCCTAAAGGAGGGGAGAGTGTAACGCCTCGCTTTTCGCAGCTTTCCGTTTTTAGAAAGATTGTATCATATTTCTATTTTCGGAAACTCTTTCTTTGTAATCGTATCTCATCTTGAATCATTGTAAATTCGAGACTTTTGATCGTAATGAAATTAATTTTTATGTGGAATATACATTACTTATACATGTTTATACATCGATTCATACACACGTTTATTAACATACTTCGTATCATAAATTAACTCGTAAACAATTCTCGTATAATCGTAATTCTAAAGCATTTCATTCATACAAGATACTTGGTTATTCAATCTGGAAATTATAATCATTCAATCGCGAGAGTTAAACTTATTTGACACTTCGTTATGTGTTACAAACTTGTTAAGTGTTAGTCTAGATTAATCTTTTCAAAACATGTTATTTTTGCTTATAAAACCTTACGTTATAATACCAAACATTAGGAATATCATGCCACACCTTATTACAAGTTCACAACCATTTAAAAGGTAACAAATTAACCAATTAATAACCTTTAATTAGCAAAAAAAATAAAAAATAAAAAAATGGCAGCCCACTTTTAAGGGTGTGTTTGGGCTTGTTTCAAGCCTTAATGCCCACTAAACACTCTCAAAGCCCAACCCAATGAAAAACCTAATCCATACCCTATATAACCCAAGCCTCCTCCAAGCATTTTTCACTTTCTAAACACTCCCCATTCACTCTCAAACACTCCAAATCGCAGCTGAAATCAAGAGTTCGAGCAGATTCAGCACCTCTTACAAAAGTGAGCATAACTCACTCATTTCTTGGCCGATTTACTTGATTCTTTTTACTACTTACTTGGATTAACCTTGGGTATAATTTTCCATGGTACTGGAAGTTCCCCGAAAAGGACTCCAAACTTTCTGTTTTGAACAAATCTTTTTAAAACTTATGTTTTACCTTCAAAAACTTGAGTTCTTGTGATCCTAATCACACTTATATTAAGGAAGCCTAACCAAGCTTGTTTATATGAACTAAGGGCTGTTCTAACACCCTAAAATTTCTGTTTTCAAAGAGCTTTTAGTTAACAAGTGTTGCCAAGTCTTGAACTTGATGTTAGTGAGACTACAAGATTAGCTTGGGCTATCCTACATAAAAGTCCACACACACTTGATGATTTCCTATACCACTAAGGCCTATTCGACCTTCATAGAGTAACAAGGCTACGCCACTCCCGAAGAAGGATGTACGGGATGCACGACCCTAGTTTGCTTACTCGGTCGATATGAAGCTTTAGTGAAGAATTCTTTATTTTATGTAGTTTTATGTAATTCTATGTTCTGACCCTCCTTGTGTCTATGAAACTTGTGTAGTGGTGAATCCAATCGAGGTTCCAAAGTGATGGTTAATCCTCCACCTCCTACTTGACTTACATGACACCAAGAGGTTCCAAAGTGGATGGTTCATCCTCCCACCTCCTACATGACTATATAACTATATATAAATCTATGGACTATATAATATATCAAACCGAAACCTTGATAATGAATACCTAATCACCTATCAAGTTAATAAGTTTTATCACTAAAGTGTGTAGTTCTTCGTTACGATTCTAATAGGTCCCGAACCTATGAAATAACATCAAACCCGTATGGGTTATCATAGTGTCAAAAACGAGTGCTATACCTAGTGAATATTTTTATATATCTTAATACTTTATTATTCTTTATTCCGTAATCATGCTCGATAATCCGAATCTTCCGTTAAAACTCATACTCATACCTATGTTCTTCTTGTAGAAGGACAAGGTGCCAAACCCTAATCACAACAAGCTCGCGGGATTCTCTAAGTGGAACACTTTAGCAAAACCGTGAGTACACACCCGACCCATTTACCGCTTTCTCACTTTTGGGTTGTAACATGTTTACTTATCAAAATACACTTATCAGAAATTCATGATTTTACATACTCAATCCTTAATACATGATGCTTTTTATGATTAGATACATGCTAGAATTATACATGCTTGATCATTAACTTAGCTAGCCCAACTTGACATATATAGCGCTATAGGAGTAGCACATCACCCGTCGGGGTTATGTTAAGATTATCATACTCATTTTAGCTTGTCGCTTTTGCGACGAGGGAAACTCGATCTCGTAAACTTTTGTGGAAACTCGGGTTTGATCTAGTAGTGCAAGATTAGTATAGTCTTTGCTTACAATTACCATGTGGATTCGAGTTATACATTTTATACCTATGCTATGTATTCGCCAAATTTGTGTACTCGCCTTTGTTTTTGCATTGAACTCTATTTTAAAACATGTTACAACTTGATGAAGATGATGCCATGAAATTGGAGTAGTGTTGATGACTAGATACACTTATAGACGTTAGGTTTATAATTGTTGTATCAAATTTTGCCTTGATTATTGTTGTATTTGAATTTCCATGTATTGTACTCGAATATTTTACTTATGAAATGTAATCCGGGTTAATTAAATATTGTCGCAATTAGTATAATGAGCAATGAGCAATCTCTTTCGTCCTGCCTCGATGTTTCCGTCATCGGTTGGGGTGTGATAGATTGGTATCAGAGCCATAACTATAGGGAATTAGGTAGAATTGCCATGTTCGACCTAGTCTATAGTTTAAGTGTCCCGTTTTGACCATTCCTACATCATGCTTAAAACTTTATTCTTCCTCATTGCGTCTTCCTTTCTTTTGGTCTTAAAACTTACATACTGTCTTTCCTATGACATTTACACAATACACTTGAAGACTTGAAGACACTCGTGATGCAAACGAGTGGATTTTCACCAAGATAGGTCCAATGACTTACAATTTTTAATAAAATCCCTCATTCCGCGTATCGATTTTTCACAAAGTTATACCATCAAGTTAGGAGTGATATCCACACCTTGATGGAAACTTCCATTTCATACTCTAGTGGATCTTACAAACGAGTCGGAATATGCTCCTCGTTTAGTAAGAAATAACCACACTTAGGGTACGAAATCGTCAAGTTAGGGGTGAAACCCGCACCTTGTCGATTATGTAACATCCGTCAAAAACCGGATTTACCAAACCCGTTCCGTTTATTAACCGAACAATCAGTTAAAAATTTCGTGGCGTATTTAATGCCCAAAATTAATTTTAAACGATACATAATTAATAAGTATATTGTATTATAAAAGTTATATTTGAAAAAGTATTAAAATTAATGAAATAAAAATAAAACAATGCTGCCGGGTTTCGAACCGGTCAGCTGGGTAAACTTCAGAGCTTTAACACACACACATCCAACCACTGCGCCACTTGTGATGTTTGTTGAATTATTGAAACATTTAATACATATAATAATACTGGAAGTCGAATTCAGTCACTCAACGCGCCCAAATCCGCAGTCGCCGGAAAATACGCGGTTTTCGACCGTTTTCATTTGACTCCGGAACCAAGCAAGTATAACGGATGTTAAAGCGCCGGTTATAACCGAAGACTCGATTCAATTTCATTCATGAGTCGTAAAGTTCATAACCGAAAACTTAATTTCACATTCACGTAAAGATACTTTCAGTCAGGAAAATCCCAATTCGTTATTCACTCGAATCAGCCCTCTATACACTCGTAAACCCCTCTACAAGCCCTTAATCGGCAAGAACAAACTCGCCGGAAACTTTTTGCAACTCGCCGGAAAACCGAACCCCTTAACCTTTGTGCCGTATTCTAAAAACAGAACACCTAGAGCTCATACCGAAGTCACCCACACTCACCTCAAGCTTCCTGAAGACCTTCTGCCGCAAGTTAAACGTCGCCGGAAGAACCTGCTGTTATCGGAAATTTCGCCGGCGAAACAGAGGATCTCTGTTCGGTATATCTTACACCTAATCTCTCTCGTTTTTATTAATCTCACATGTAATTAATCACAACACGCTAAAGAACTTGATTAAATCGTCGAACCAGTCGGACATTGAATCTGGGTTAAGCTTAACGAAGAAGACGAAGTTCTGATATGATATAAGATTAATTAAAAACAGTTTTATGAACGGGTTAGACACACAGTCCAGTGGTGGACTGTGTGCAAACAATATGCATAACGTCCCGAGTTCGATTCTTGACACACGCACCTTCACAGAAATAAAATGCCTTTTTTTTTAGACCGAACCGGGTTAACTTCAGTAAGATGTTAAGTATAATAAAAACCAGAATAATTACCAAGTTAGACACACAGTCCAGCGGTGGACTGTGTGTCAAACCAAACCACAGGTCCCGGGTTCGAGACCTGTGGCGAGCACCGAGCCGATGCATTAAAATCGTTTTTAAATTAAATGATTTTCGGATTAATTCAATTAATATATAAATATAATTAAAAACAGAAATATTTCGGGTTAGACACGTAGCTCAGTTGGTAGAGCTGCGTGCACGCGAACGGGAGGTCTCGGGTTCGAGTCCTGCCCGGCGCATACATTTACACAATAAAACCGGTCAACAGGTCAACGGTCAACAAGTCGACGGTCAAAAAGTCAACATTTTTTTATTATTTTTATTTATTTATTTTATTTAAAAATCAATTAAAAATACTTAAAAATAACATTTTTAAAGTTAGAAAATAGCCTTAAACTCACAAAAATATATCCAATAATCCTACTAAAGTTGATTAATAAAATCCGCTTATTTACCGAACCATTATGTTATTATCTAGGTTAGTTTCACTCGTGGTTAAATCAAACTTCGTGCGCATTCAACATCATCAACCGAACGTACCCAATGTGAGTGAATCTTACAACTCCCCTTTTTAATTACACGTTTTGGGGTGTGTCATGTGTCACTAAAATTAATTCGTTTATTCAAACTCGTGCCATACCATATTATGACTTCAACTTAGAATGTAAATGTTGTTTGTAGTTATGTATTTCATATTGTCAAGTTGTATGCAAATCATTCATTAGGCCCATCAGTTCCTCGTGGGAGACGAGTTGAGCAACGCGTGCCTCAAAACAAATCTATTATTGTATGTTGTGCATTATTTAATATTAAGTGTTTTGTGAATAAGTTTACATCCATATTTACTCATATGTGGTTACGCACTTTATTTTATCAATTCAATAAACTTGTACAAATGTTTTTCATAGGATTCACTCGCCAACTTTTGTTGATCCAAAAACCATTTTTACACATGATACAGGTGAACAGGATGAAGCAAGGAAAACATAGGAAATGCCTTAGAAGAAAATAATGAAGTCTAGAATGATGTGTAGGACATGATGTAATTATGATTGTATGTTTCCCTTTAAATTGTAATAATAAATATGAAACGTTATAATAAATGTCATGAGCTTTGATGATAACCCAATCATGCCTCGATCACCTTTTCCGCTGCGGGTCGGGGTGTGACAGATTGGTATCCGAGCCATGACTATAGGGATATAGGATAGGTTATTAGACCCTTAGAGCCTATACTATAGTTGACTAGATTTTAATTGTTTATAAGGTTACATGCAAACTTATGATATTTATTTGTTTCATATTTGTTTATACTTACAGTCAAACGTACATACTTACATACACATTCATCATACATATTTCAATGTTCACATATTCAAATCATCTTCATACTTTCGTTATTCAAAGATTTTGTCGCATTTTTCATTTTTCAAATCTCATTAAAGTGAGTTCTGCGACGGGCATGTAGTAACTGGAAGGGTACAAGTACCGGTAGTCGGATCGTCCTGTCTAGGTTGGCATTCGTATAAATCCAATATAACGGACCAGTTTGCCTACCTGGGGACTAACGATGAGAGTACAAAGGACCTATTAGGCCAAAGCATGCCACACCAAACGTCGTTTGAACTAACCCCACTTTGAGGTGTCACCGTATCCACACCCGGATACATTCCAAATATCATACGTTATATACATATTTCTCGATTTTCTCCGGGTTTTAGTGTACGTAACCAGGCTAACACATGCGAACCATATGAAAAACCCGGTATTCATGGGGGCCCACATGATTACGAAGGTGAAGTAAGGCGGCATGCAAGGCCGAATTACGAGCAAAGCCCAAGACATCCTATGGATGTAGTAGATTTATTATGTTATATTTATTTTATGAATGTTCATTCCTAAATACGACCCATAATCCCAAAAACATCCAACTCATATTCTTGATATGTATTCCTTGTAGATGTCTTCTAGCCTCGCTCGTAGGAAGATGAGAGCAGGAAAAGCCCGCGAGCGCATGGCTGCCCTAATCGCTCAACAAATGGCTGCCGTAATACCCAACATTGTAATTCAAGTCCAACAAGCCCTTACCGCTAATCCTGTCAACCAAGAAGATCAAAATGTTATCAACCCTCCCCCAAATACCACCAAATGCACCTACAAGAATTTCAAATCATGCGACCCTCCAAAATACGAAGGGACTGAAGGTGTCACCGCTCTCCTCCATTGGTTTGAAGAAATGGAGAACACTTTTCTAAATTGCGATTGCCCCGATGATCGCAAAGTGCGATATGCTACTGGTCGTTTATATGGAATAGCACTTACCTGGTGGAATACAGAGAAGGCCAAACGAGGTGTTGAAGACGCTATGACTTTGACTTGGGAAGAGTTGAAGGAAATCATGACAAGACGGTTTTGCCCAAGGAGCGAAATCAAGAAATTAGAAGATGAGTTCTATTCGTTGAAGCAAAAGGAAGGCGACCACACCACCTACAACAAAAGATTCCTCGAGTTAAATCAAATGGTTCCCAACTTGTTCACTCCTCTTTATCGTTTGATCGAGCACTACATTCGAGGTCTTCCGTCAAAGATTCAGGACTCTGTAATAAGTACCACGCCTGCAACTTTGGAAGCAGCAATGGAGTTAGCTACAGAGCTCACCGAGAACCGCATCTGGAACAAAGATTTCAAGGAGGAGAAGAAGAAGGATAAAGCATCAACTAAAACTTCAAACTCCACCCAATCCGAAACCCCTTCTCAACCCATTTCTAAGAGAAAACGAGACGGGCAACTTTTCGCTACCACCCAACGCAACCAACTAGCCTCACAAGCCATACCCATCCAAGCTATCCCAATCACACAAATAGCACCCAACTCAACTTACCCAAATAAGAAACCATACCTTGGACCTCACCCTCAATGTAACATCTGTTTTTATCACCATCCATCTACCTTACCTTGTCGACTATGTGCGAATTGTGGACGCTATGGTCATTTGAGCAAGGTTTGCCGCACCACTCAAAACCAAATCTCACCCCCTACCCAACACATGATCCAAACCTATCAACAACCCCAATACCCCATGTTCCCATATGTTCGAACTTGTTTCAATTGTGGCGACCCTACCCACTTTAGAAACGCGTGCCCTCGATTGGTTAACATCATAAACGCCCAAGCTCAAGCAAACCCAATTAACCAAGCAAATCAAGGAAACCTAACCACTAGGCCACCAGAAAGAGGAAGAGTTTTCAACATCAACGCCAATCCTGTTGAAGATAATGACGTCCCAAACGAGACCACTCAACTAGTCCCCTTCACCGAAAATCAAGATTCAACTCCAATCGTTTAGTTTTATGTTTTTCTTTATGTTATCTCAAGGCTTGGTTGATTGTGTTTGTTTATGTTTTAGAATCACATAGAACCAATCATAACTTAAGGATAAAGCCAATGAAAATTTGACAAGAATATGGTGGATACGCCGCTGGTACTTCCTATATATAAGTATTTTTGTCAAAGGATCAGAGGCATTATCAGGCAGTTATGAGAAGTTCCATGTAGGATTTAGTAATGTCTTGGTCGAAGTTTGTTCATCATACATTTCAACGTATTTCAATTTCATCATTTAAAGAAGTTGAGCTATGTCTCACTTCCACAAGGACTAACCTCTCCATCATAACAAACGAGAGAGGTACTGTCACCATTCAAACATGTATACTATCAGAATTAAGACTCAAGCTTTGGTTGATTGTGTTTATTTATGTATTAGAGTCACATAGAACTAATCATAACTTGCGGATAAAACCAATGAAAATTTGACAAGAATATGGTGGATACGCCGCTGGTACTTCCTATATATAAGTATTCTTGTCAAAGGATCAGAGGCATTATCAGGCGGTTATGAGAAGTTCCATGTAGGATTTAGTATTGTCTTGGTTGAAATTTGTGTTACATTCACTGATTTAACATTCATATCATATCATCATCTAAAGAAATTGGATTGTGTTCCATTTCTACATAGACTAACCTCTCCATCACAACAAACGAGAGAGGAACTATCACAAATCAAACATGTATGCTATCAGAATTGAGACTCAAGTTTTGGTTGTTGTGTTTGTTTTAGAGTCACATAGAACTAATCATAACTTGCGGATAAAGTCAATGAAAATTTGACAAGAATATGGTGGATACGCCGCTGGTACTTCCTATATATAAGTATTCTTGCCAAAGGATCAGAGGCATTGTCAGGCGGTTATGAGAAGTTCCATGTAGGATTTAGTATTGTCTTGATTGAAATATGAGTTATACTCACTGATTTAGCATTCATATCATCTCATCATTGGATTATGCCACCATTCAAACATGTATACTATCAGAATTTGGATTCAGATATTGGTTGTGGTGTTTATTTATGCTTTAGAGTCACATAGGACTAATCATAACTTACTGATAAAACCAATGAAAATTTGACGAGAATATGGTGGATACGCCGCTGGTACTTCCTATATATAAGTATTCTTGCCAAAGGATCAGAGGCATTATCAGGCGGTTATGAGAAGTTCCATGTAGGATTTAGTAATTTCTTGGTTAAAGTTTGTTTTTATATTCACTGATGTAGCATTTATATCATCTCATCATTTAAAGAAATTGGATTATGTCACCAATCAAACATGTATACTATCAGAATTAGGACTCAGACATTGGTTGTTGTATTTGTTATGTTTAGAGTCTATCATAGAACCAATCATGACTTACTGATAAAACCAATGAAAATTTGACAAGAATATGGTGGATACGCCGCTGGTACTTCCTATATATAAGTATTCTTGCCAAAGGATCAGAGGCATTGTCAGGAGGCTATGATAAGTTCCATGTAGGTTGTAGTATTAGAAGTTTTGTTTTAGGATATAACCTTATCTTTCCAAACATATCAAAACTATTGCATGAAATTACTCAGTGAATCAACTCCGCTTATCAATATTTTTACCGTAGGCAACAAAAAGCGATTCCTGTAGCAGGGTACTCAACCCTTACAAGGAACGTTACCGCCTCAAACAAAAATTTAAACTCTTACTCTTTTTCTAAGTATGTAATTGTCAAATTAAACACCATCCTTTTTAGACAAATATGCCACTACTTAAATTTCGGGACGAAATTTCTAAAAAGCAGGGGATACTGTAACATCCGTAAAAAACCGGATTTACCAAATCCGCTCCGTTTATTAACCGAACAATCAGTTAAAAATTTCGTGGCGTATTTAATGCCCAAAATTAATTTTAAACGATACATAATTAATAAGTATATTGGATTATAAAAGTTATATTTGAAAAGGTATTAAAATTAATGAAATAAAAATAAAACAATGCTGCCGGGTTTCGAACCCGGGTCAGCTGGGTAAACTTCAGAGCTTTAACACACACACATCCAACCACTGCGCCACTTGTGATGTTTGTTGAATTATTGAAACATTTAATACATATAATAATACTGGAAGTCGAATTCAGTCACTCAACGCGCCCAATAGACACTATCAATTAATTCTTAATAATCGAAATGAAAATTTTGGGCATTATATATAAAAAGATATTTTGTTAATATCAAATGCATTCGTGGATAAGTTTTTGGATTGTATAATATAAAAATAATCCACAATGTCTAGTGACAGAAAATAAGTGCAGATAAGATTTTGGAGATTGGATTGCCAACTCAAATACGAATATTGTCAAAATCGAACTATATAAATTAGGTAAACAAAGACGAGCTAAATAAGACGTGGTTATTATGATGCTCAAAAAGATAAAAGGATATTGCTTTTTTTATTTTTTTGTTTTTATTTTTCCTTTGAACGACAAATTTAGATCACTGACGGACCATTGAAGCTTATCGTGCCACCAGCGGAACCATCCGATCATATCCATCTCCATTAGGCATAATGCATTTACATCAATTCAGGGAGAAACCCAATAAATATGGGAAAAAACCCCAATTGTGAGAATCAAACCCAGAACCTATTAGTCTTAAAGCTTTATCCCACCCTCAAGATCCTATAATTCCTATTGCTTTTTTTATTATGAATGTTTTTAATTTATTATAATTTATTTTTAATAGATAAAATTAAAAGTTTTGAATAAAAAGAAAATGGTTTAAAATTCCCTAAGGTGTTATATAAAACCCGACTTTAAATCGGTAAAATTAAAGTTTTGAACAAAAAGAAAATAGTTTAAAATCTACTAAGGTGTTAAATAAAACCCGACCTAACCCATGCTATATCATATAACTTAACTATTTGTTTTGATATTTATACAATTCGTGTCACCATCCATATTGTTGTCTCTTTTAGTTTTGCATGTTTAAATAATAAAAAACACATTTATTCAATTCACAACATTCACCATCATCGATGATTACAGATGTTCCAAAATGATGCAAACCTCATCACCACTACCAATTTAAAAAAGATAGCAAACAAAAACAAATGTTGCCTTTAACACCTAACATTTGTTCACATACCAAACCCAACATGTGATATGTTAGATAAGGCAAAGAAAAGAAGAAATGAGGAGGTTCTTGCGGACGACGACGAGTTAGACCTAGAGAGGGAAGAAAAAAGGTTATCTTCTAGTTGTAGATGGTCTTACGATGGGGTTACATGTAACGAGGTAAAATACAAAACAAATAACAAAGAAGTAAACACAACAAACTTAAAACTCATGACCGATTATGATAACTAAGAACTATGAGTGAAGCGGTAATAATGACCGATTATGATAACTAAGAACTATGAGTGAAGTGCGCACTACTATAGAATGAGATCATCTATGTAACTTTATACATTATTAGTAGGGACTGAGGGAGATGGAGGTTTTTGGGTGACGATGAAGTTGTTATGAGAGAGAAAGAGGGTGTGCTTTTGTGAGTGCGACCACTGGATAAAATACGGAGGCGAGGGATAAAAAAGCTCACTTCTAGCCCTAGATGATGAAGAACGACAAAATTAAAGAACGGTTAGAAAGGGGAGTTCCTAGTGACGATGACATTTCTGTTGATTGTTACGATGGGCTAGTCGAAGAATTGAAAGTTAGTAAGAGGCAAATAGGTGATATAGGTTTAGATTTAAGGTGTGTTTACGATGGGTTAGCCGAGGAATTTAAAAACCGGTTCAAACCGGCCGGTAGTACCGATTAACCCGTCCAATACACCTGCTTAAACCGTTTATGAACCTAATCCGATACGGTATAATAACCGGTTTTTAAAACATTGTGTGTTATTATCATATTTCTTATGTATTTAGTGATCAAAAGAGTAATTTTACAAGTCAGAGGGTGTAAGTGTAACTTTTTAAAATTTGAAGAGTAAAATGCTCATTTTGTTGGACTTAGCAAATGGTTGTTAAGTTTAACACTTTAACTACTGTGGATAACATTACAAGCCAACAATAAAAGCTGATTAGATTTGTAAATAATTTGAAGTTGAACGAGAAAGTTGATTAGGTTTGTAGATAATTATAAAGTTGAACAATATTCACGATTTAGACCTAACCATATTTTCAAAAAAAAAAAAATCAGATACACAAAATGAATTGAAAAGCTTCAAAGTTGATCACTCATAATCAAGTGGTTAAAGCCCATTAATTTTCTATTTAATACTTGATTCATCTTGCGAATCAAGCCTAACAACTAAGAATATGAGAAAGAGATAGTCATGCACTCAGATAGAAGCAAATATTAAGATGTGTTATACAATAAGATACAATAAAGTATATATAAGAGAAGATATCTAATCTAATTTAGGAGTTGATAAAATAATAACAACAGCAACAACAATAATAATAATCATAATAAATATATTTATAACACCCATGGTTATCAACTTCATACGCTTTGGAGATGTTGTCTCGCTAAAAACCATGTCAGGAAAACCTAATGAGACAAAACCCTAGTTAAGGAAAAAAATGTACAACTCGTTTCCCACGAGCTCATGGGATTATATTTTACTAATTCATCAAGACAAGTTTGGTTAGTTTTGTAAATGCAATGAATATAACAAAACATAATGGTGTATCTCATAGTTATTTACGATAGGAGGCACCAAGTATCATATATATGAAGTCATAGAACATTACTCAACATATGGTGTATCTTATAGTTATTTACGATAGGAGGCAAAGTATCATATATATGAAGGTCATAGAACATTACTCAACATAGAGAATAACATATCAAGTGATCAAGTGACGAATTATTGACTACAAACGTTTTATTCAAATTTATTAGAATATACATGTTAAATGGGGGGTTGATAAGATTATAATTGCACTCTTTTATCATTCACAAAGTTTTGTGTCATTTCGTTTTCTGACCAAAAAACTCATTTTATTAATGGAACTTATCACATACATTTTGTTATATAGTACTATGAAACCCTAAAGTATGTTTAGCCAAACTCCTAGACATTTCTAAGGAAACGCCTGGAAGCCACATAAAATATTGAGTTATATATCATATGTCATAGTTATTGGGTACAATTTATTTATTGGTGCACAAGAAGTACATCTTTAAGGTGTTTCAATTAACCTTATAAGCGCTCTACTACTTTCGGAAACTCATCATGAGTTTCAATAACATATTAAATTCTATAATTAAATACAACAATCAAAGTATTCTCGATAATTTACTTTATATAATTTTGATACTTTAAATATATCAGGGACTTTGATGTAAACTTTTAATATCAACTGAATCACATAATTTGTTAGAAGTATATCAATTACTCTTGTATTATGAACTAATAGGATATTGGAAAGTCATTGCATCTACCACTACATAATACATCTTTTCATAATCAATTATATGTCTTTACAAAAATTTTTGTGCCACCAGATTTGCCTTATACCACTTAATTTGATTATCACATGATTCACATAAAAGACCTATTTGTATTCAACATTTTTTACAACTTCACTTGTATGGACTACTAGTCCGAATACTTTTCGTTTAATTAGAGAATTCAACTCTTTAGTATTTGTGTCTTTTTACAACTTCAGTTGTATGGATTACTAGTCCGAAAACTACAATACGCCCTGAAGAGAGTAATGTAAACCCCTCCTGGGTTTCTTCTCCTTTCTTCGTGTCTTGCTTACTATCGCTTCATTTCTTGTTTATCTTTCAAATAGCCTCCATTGAGCTCCAAGCACTTGCAAATCATATCATACTCAAATTAAACATATTTCATATGATTAAACAATTAAAACCACATAATTAAACATGTTCGAATCAAGTTAAATACCCTCATATCACATACTTAGTAGTAGTTTTTTTAGTCATACTTAGTATTCCAAATATTTATTTACTTGCCTCATAAGTTAGCCATAATAACATCTAGTTACAATTTAACATTATTTTACCCTACGTTTTTTGAACAACAAATTTTTTAACATTAATTCCACCTTTACGTGAACTTGTAAGGATTAACTTACTACCTCATATTTGTAAGAGGGAACATCACACCGCCACTAGACTAATTGGTCATGAGTTTTCACTCCACGTACCTATCTGCTTTCTATAATAACAATTCAGTAAATACACATATATTCTATAATAAAAAATAGTAAATACACAAATGGACTATTGGACATATATGACTAGAGGTTAAAAGGTATATTTAATTAATCTTAAATAAAAAATATAAATATACATAATGATTTTTTTCATGCATGGAAGATAATCTTATATAATAAGTAAGATAGAAAAACATACAAAATTGTATTGTATATCATATCTTAAACAATATGTATTAATATCTATATTGGGGAATCATCCACTAAAATGTGGGTTTTGCCTAAGTAGCCTAAGAAAAATTATGGAGATGACATGTGTAATTTCTTAGACCCACCGTAGTTGGGGCGGTACATCGCGTGGATGAAGGCCATTGCGTCCCATAACGCTCGACCACACCACTATGGTCGACGCTATGGGTGAGAAAAATCAAAACCCGGTGAAAATTATCATGCCATGCCTCTTCCTCCCCCACCCACACACATATATTTACATACACATGTATGTATAATTGAAGGGGTTATATAACCCCCTTACCACTATACCCTCTTGTGATATAACCATCCATAACGCCCCCTCTTGCACTTTTTCGCCACTTGTTGTATAATCCCCACCAAAGGGCTTTATAATTGAGTAGGATGGAATGACATTTGGTCCTACAATACAAACTTTCACTCTTTTGTTTTCTAAAATATACTACAAAAATTTAGCCCAAGAAAACTAACACAAAAAAATCCAGCACAATAATGTAGCACAAATAGTATGAAAAATCTAGCACAAAAATGTTATACAACATAGAAATAACATAATTTTTTGGTTCTTTTTAGTTGTCATATTTTATATAGCAATAGGATACTAAAATTAAAGATAAAAAGATGTTCGATTTTATGGTGCAATTTTTTTCTTAATAATGTCGTATAAAAAGTTATGAACGTTTAAAAATGTAGATGAAATATTCATGATCTTGTATGTGGGGGAAGAAAGTCAAAGAATATGTTATTAGAAAAAAAAAACCCCTAACACCCTTTTTTTCTTATATTTTTATCTTAGCTATTGGTTTGAGAAATAAAAAAATTTAAAAATTATTCTTGTTCTAGTCAAATAAAATATTTTTTTTATTTGATGATACCCATCTATATAGTTTCTATATTGGTTGTGTATTTAATTTCCTATATAGTAAACTATATAGTTTTATTTTAGGTGTAGACATCTATGGAAATTAAATTAAGAAATTATTAGTCTGACTTTTTAATTAATATTTTTGAGACTCAACACAATTTATCGTTTCATGATTTGAGACTAATATTTTTGAGACTCAACACAATTTATCGTTTCATGATTTGAGATAAAGAAGTGTAAAGGAAGATGAATGTGATGCCCCGCATATTCTTATATGGGTACGTTTCTGAAGTCATCATATTTGTAAATTAACGTAATATTTTATAGCTAAAAAATACTAAATTGTAAAAGATAGTGTTGGCGATGAATTTTTATTTAATAAAAAAAATCATTTGAAGATTCGTTAAAGATAAAAAAAACATATGCAAGGAAAAAATGGTATAGGAACATTTTTTTAGGGGGGTGGGGGGGGGGGAGGAGGGGTTTCCCCAATTTGTCATCGGGCATCCTATCCCTACCGGATTGGTAACATCGTCGCCAGTCATTTGGGTAGGGGCTCTTGAGTAGTCTCAGTGGGTGAAGGTTACCAGTAAAGTGCACATGTGTTTTTTTGAACGGCCACGAATCCTTCAAATGGGCTACTGGATAAATTCACCACATCGGGATACACTAGCTTCGAACCGAGGAAAACCCTCACATAGGGCCGAAGCCCGTGAACACTCGCCCGAAGGCATGACAGTACAGTGAGGTAAAACCCGTTGAGTTCAAGGATCGAACTAGCGATCTCCGTCTACTTGCCTGGTCTCCCATCATCACCAAGTATTGTAGAAAATAATGAGGAGAGCATGAAGCGAACTTGTGTCCCTTAAAACACCAAGTCTATCATTTACTACTCATGAGAGAGACAAAAAGACATGAAGAGTAGAGTAAAATTGTGGAATCTATGGTTTAAGGTAGTATTACTATTTATTAAGGTGTTTTAGTATTGTATCCGGTAAAAAAATATGAAATTACGAGATTGATGGAAGCTTAGGTATATTAGAGCTGCACCCCATCCCCTATTAGGGGGAAGGGAGTGGGCGGTAAACTTGATCGGCAAAGGGGTTTGCCGCGCGGTAACACCGTCGTCGTCCCCCTTTGCCGATCGGCAAAACATGATGCGCGGCAAAGCTTTACCGATTCGGTGAAGTTGATTGTCTGCTGCTGCTGTATTTAAAAAAAAAAACAATTTTTGAAACCAAAAAAATACACACACATGCTGCATTTAAATGGGCCTGGTTTTTCGAAGCTGCATTCGTGTCCGCAGGATGTGCACGAGCGTAGCCAAATCCTGGATGGTCTGCACCCCCCTGCGCGCGGGTAGGACTTATGGTAAAACATGGCACAAACAATTAAATGGAGCGTTAAGGATCTTATCTATAAACAACTCCTTAGTTTCTTCCCACATCAATGTGGGACAAAGTAATTTCATTGAATTTTATGTTTTTTAAGTTAGATTTTAATGTAATGGTTTTTTGAAATTAATTTTGATGTTTTATTAGTTGTTTTATTTAAACACACAATTTAAAAAAAAAGTTTACCAATTCATCAAGTGTCTAACCATTGCCAACACTTTTGACCAAAAGTTTAAACACTTTAGGTAGATTGAGGTGGCACGCTCTCATTGGTTGATTTTGAAGTTTAAACCCTTTAAGTGTTTAACCACTCCCTTTCCCTTGTAAAAAGAAAAGCTAACTCACATCTTTTCTCACGAGTTTAATTTATAAAAGTTAGTGTCAACTTTTTTATCTAATATTAGAATTTTGGCATATATACCCTATCATTTTTTGGGGTAACTTTATAGAATAGTAACCAAGTTTTAAAAGTGTTCTAATTAGGTTACTCAAGTTTCAAAAGTGTTTCAATCAGGTCACTCAACATTCATTTTTTTATTAAAATTAAGGGTTTTATCATCCATTTCATAGGTAACCGTGGTGATGCAGATTTTTGTTTATTTTTCCCTTTCATTTGATGCTAACGTCGAGTGATGACATGGATTTTAACTTATTTTTTTAATTTTTAATGTAACTAAAGTTTTTTATTTTTAATAAATTAAATTTCATATATTAAAGTAATCCGACCATAGCATCTTATGCTCAATTTTTCTCTTAACCCATGGAAAAAGGACATGACTCGATTTGAATGTTAAGTTATTTAATTGGGACAAAAACGGTATGAGTGACCTAATTAGAACACTTTTGAAACTTGGTTACTATTCTGTGACATTTCCCTCATTTTAAATAGAAATAAAATAAACACATTTGAAAAATGAATAAATAAATAAACCAGTTAAACATGTCAACCTGAGAATTAAACCTGTTTATGGATTCGACCTGAAATTCATCGAACCCGTTTAGACTGAAAACAAAACTGCTAGTAAACAAATTATGGCCTCTAATATGTTATGCGTAAACATTGATCTATCAAACGATTACCATTCTGATTAGAAAAGATGTATAGTATGAAACTTAGAAAAACAAAAATGATAAGAACCAGAGAAAGGTGATCATGACGACTAGACCACGTTGCAACACAAAGAGAAAATCGACAAATTAAAGTGAGCAGGTTGTTAGATAATAAGAAATGACACATGCTAATGGTCCACAACAATAAACCTAATACTTCTATCAAAACCTGCGGCAACAAGTGTACGCTAAACCAAAAAATAAATGACGTGATGGTAATGAAAACAACCACCATGTAACATACGATAATTGAAAAAAGAAAAAAAATACAAGTCAGAAAAAGAGAGATCGGTAGATAAGCCCATGCAAGCACACTAGAAACTTCCATAAAATAACATTAACATAACTTTCATTCACAACAATTTCTACATATATTTGAGTGAGTTCTATATATTTTAGAAAATAGTTGTGAGTTAAAGAGATAAAAAAAGTTACTATTTATCTCCACATTTAGGAAAACACTACTCCACCACATTTATTTTTTAATATTTACTAAAAGTGACTGTCAGTGGAGAAGAAAAAAAGATAATGATAAAGACAAAAAAATGTTATTTAATTGAAAATACGAGAGAAATATAATGATTTTTAGTGTAATTACATGATATGTATGCCTTAGGATTCTTGTGTTCTTTTCTCTCCCTATTATCACTCTTTGTTGCTACCAACACTAGATAGTGGTTGATAGCCAACATTCTTCACCCCTCATCCACCTTTTGTGATGACTTTCCATTCTCTTCTTCTTCTTCCTCTGGTCCTTAACGAGGATGCATTGTACACATATATTAGTTAGGTTTTATTTGTTTTTCTTGTCGTTGTTGTGTCGCCATAGTCGTAGCTCTCGCCAGATGGCGATTGTAGTTGTAGCTTATACATAACTCCTGTTACCATTGATATGCCTTCAACCTTAGATTTGGGGTTGCCGTTTTCCATCATAAAACAAATTAAAAATCCGGTAGGACCTTGGGTACTAAAAACCAGAACGAATTACAAATCAAGTGTCGATCCTGAATTACAAAAAAAAAACCAGAATAAATTAAAATAAGGCACCCATTCAAGATATTAATTAGAATTTATTGTAATTATCTCCTATATATTAGATTGAGTATATACTGAGGGTTTTTTATATTAAATTGAGTATATACTTAGGGTTTTTTTATATTAGATTGAGTATATACTTACGGTTTTTTTTTAAATTATCTCTCTCATGTAAGGCCACAAACTTAGTAGACCTCAGCTCACACTTAGATTATTGTATCAAAACATAATTATTAAACTTACAATACTCATTAAGTGGCAACGGAAAATCAAATGTCAAGTACGTCAAGTCATCAAGTATTTATAACAAAACAACCAATAAATAAAACATGTCATCGAGGGTCCATTGGATGTCAGTCATTTGAGTAGGGTAGCCTTTATTTCATGTTGTGGACCTCCCATCAAGCATCAATACTTGATTAACCTGACATGCATGCTAAATAGCGAACGTTGAGTAAGTCTTACTTTAAGTTAAAAACAAGGATTTTTATCATTTTGAGTAAAACATTTAACAATCTTCATCAAATTAGATGTTACCAACAATCGTGCACGTGGAATTTAATCATTAATTTAAATATGTAGTTGTGAAGCGAACTTCACCATCAACCGCTTGACACAAAGCCAAACAGGCTTTCATCGGTATAAGACTCCATGTCTACTACTTCGTCGCGTTCACATGACCCATCAATATGTTTCTATCAATCATCAAAAGGTTCACATCAACCATTCAACTTGTAACTTAATTAAACAAAACATTTAACATCAATGAATTGGACGTAATAGCTAGCAATCACTTCAGAGAGTACAACCATTAAAAGTAGCATGCATATCAATCCAAAATAGTAAAAAAAAGCATCTAAAACTCACCTTAGAGTTAGTTTCTTACTTTTAGCAACGTACGATCCGGTGGGGATGAGCTTTTCGTACTGGATACTGGTGCCGCTGCCAAATTTACTGTACCGAATTTTTTTGATACCGGTATTTGTACCCATTTTTTTGGCATTTTCGGTATCAGTATTTTCGGTACCGGTACCCATAAAATACCGATTGTTACCTTCAAATGTCGATACCGTACCGTACCAAACATTTTGGGTACCGATACCCAGTTTCGACGATTTTCGGTGTCGCTATTTTCCGCACCGGTACCACGCTTATCACCATAATCTGGCTTTTGAACACTTAATCAAACTGGTGAAAGATTACATACAATTCATAAGCGTTGCGTTTTCAATGCCAACATAAATTATGACTTTGCATAGGTAGGTAAATGCCACCCGCAAAGTGGTTTTTCGTTTGGGCAACATTACGCCCCCAAGGTATTCATTGCACTAACTAGATTATGCTAAACTATACATTACGCGTGACTTACTTTGCGATCGTCATTGCTTGCTTTAAGTCTATGTTGCACTAACAAACCAAGCGCAATGTGGCACATTGTGCGTCATCCACTAGAGGCGTGAAGTGGCAAACAATGTACCTGAGAAAACCCTAAGTCACGTTGATGGCAGTTGTTCTTCATATCCGAGTTTTTTACCGTCAAGATCCTACCTTTATCAATGGAAATGCATTATAATCGACCCATAACAATGTTACATGCATCACACATCAATAGCATTACAACTTTTACATGAATCTTACTTATTTAAGCTGAAACTTTCAAAACACACATATGATCATCCGTGAAGGGTGCGAGATCAAACCCGAGTGATCCCCTTAGCTTCTACAAGAGGATTCGATGTAAAACAAATCCTGGTTTCACTTTTTCTCTCTAGTACTCTTTCTTTCTCTCTTAAAGCTTTGACGAAGAAGATAGGAGAATAAGAGAGGTTAATCCATGTTTTCTAATTTTGGGTTTCAGGTAATGTAATTACCATCATGCCCTTGGCTAGCTTTGCCACACTCTTTCTATAACGCGCCTTTTAATAGTCTTTCTTTTATTCCATGACTTGAGCTTCCGTTGCATAATTGTTTTAAAGCTTGCACAACCTTTATCATTTATTAAAATTGGGGCGTTACACATCATAACTAGGAGATAAGTTTTATTAGGTTTTATTTGTAAATATACTTATTATATTATATTTTGTATATAATTGTAACAATACACAATCCTATGGAGTTTAAATAATTGACTGATATGTGTTTATATATGGGTTGGATCAAAAGAAATCTCATTTAAATGAGAAAACTAAAAAATCTATAAAAAAGCTTTAAAAAACACACAATTTGTTATTTTAGTATTCTTTTGGCTGTACTTCTATATTTTTAAAATAAAAAATATAGTTTTACACATATGTAACATTACGAAAAAACCTCCCCCCCCCCACACAAAAAAAACTAACCCCCTCTAAAAACTAAACCGAAAACCTAAACCCTCATGATTCTCTCCGTATATATATATATATATATAATATATATATTATATATATATATATATGTATGTATATATAAGGGGAGGGATAGAAAGAAAACCTACTTGAGTAAAATAAACTCAAGGAAACCTTATGTAACAATTTCTTTCTTTTAAAAAAAAAATAGGGAATGTAACGTTTTGTAACAAAAAAAAACGTCGTTGGATTTTTTTTATAAAAAAAAATTGAAAATTCAGTTTTTTTAGCATATATATATATATATAAAAACACTGAATTTTCAATTTTTTCTATAAAAAAAGCCCTTCAGCGTTTTTTTTACAAAATTTTCATTAACATGTAACTTACATTCCCTAAATTTTTTACCACAAAAAAAATTGTTACATACAGTTTTCTTAACTTAAGCGAGTTTTCTCTCTAATTCCCCAAGATAGATAGATAGATAGGTAGATAGATAGATCTTATGACCGGTATAAGAACTTACCCGGAATATATGCCTTTTGTTTTCGTGATTGCAATACCCATTATGTCAATTTCATGAAGCAATAAAATAAACAAATGGTCAAAGAAATCTTCCTTGAAACTCGTTTGAAGTTGAATTGTTTCATTTCTAACAAATTGTAGACAATTATTTCAATTGTAACAAATTGTAGACAATTGTTTCAATTGTAACAAATTGTAGACAATTGTAACTTGTAGAAAAAAACTAAAAATAAAATATAAGAACTGCTTATTGTCTCTACTATGTTGCCATAACACCTCTAATTTAATCAGGCGAATTCTATTTTAATTAGAAAAAACAAGTGTAGCAGGATAAGTATATATAATGTTTCTGCTTTTAGTTTCTATATGGCATTGCAAGGCCACATATTGAACAGATTTGCGTAAGAAACAAACCCACAAAATTAGGTAGACCGATGGCCCAATCCCAAGATGGACATGTTGCAAAACCATGTTAAACTCTTGTATACCTAATTCATATAATGCTTCTTTAACATCATGGTGAGTGCAATTTCTTTAAAAATAACAAAAGATAAAAGATACAAAATGCCATATGGGAATGCCAGAAAACTAATAATGCTAGAAAAC
This sequence comes from Scalesia atractyloides, assembly GCA_947069175.1. NCBI lineage: Eukaryota > Viridiplantae > Streptophyta > Magnoliopsida > Asterales > Asteraceae > Scalesia > Scalesia atractyloides. Next base: position 9,634,093 of record CAMTDV010000018.1, read on the forward strand.
AAATGATCATGAGACAGAGAAAATATAACCAATATATTGTCATCATGATGCCTAGACCACAATCTTACACCCAACACACCTACAAACAGAACACACATACTCTTTTAAGTTTTTTTTTTGGTTTTTAGGATAATATGGCAGTTTGTGATGATTGGAGACGAACTGCGTGGGGCTGAGGGTCGGGGTTTTTTTATGGGAGGGGGTGCGTTCTTGACAAGAACTGGGTCGTACGAATGGTAGTTGGAGCTAGGGGTGGGTTGGATAGTTTTTTTTTCTAATTAGTTTCAGATGTAAAATGTGGTGATAAAATGTGTCAACTCCTGTTGGAGATGATCTTAATTAAGGAACCTAAAAATCTAAGTGTGCCATTAAGAAGGGAGATTTCGGAAACAACAAGATACTAATCAAATCGATAAAATGCTTCAACTTATACCACATCAAGAATGAAAATGGTCCACTCCAAACACAAGCTTTTCTTAGACATGTTAACATATGAAAACAAAAAAATCATGTGGCCATAAGAAGGAAAACCAACAATTCAAAAGGAAAAGGTGATAATACGAACTAAATATAAACCAGAAAAAAGGTGATCACAGTGACTTGATCATCTCTACACTCGGCACCGCACCAAATATATATGTCGAATTACACAAGTGATTAATCGATCCAAAAACCAAAGCCACAATCTTGGACACACAGTGTTTGCTCTAAACTGTTGAGCGACTGTCTTTATTAACTTCGAAAACAAGAAAACTACGAATTAGTTACAATAGGACGAACCAAATCAAAACAGAAAACTAAACGAACTTGTATAGTACCCTTACAAACAGATTCAAAATCTAACTAGGACTCCTTAAACAGTTAAATAAAAAAATAAAGAGGCTTTATTTAATTTGGTTGTAGCCGATAGTAAAAGGCAAAACCTCTTTGGTTAAAGACGGGACATGTGAAATTAGCTATTAAAAAAAATCAGATAATTCAAACTGTCGAATCCATAGTTCAAAACGGCATAGCGTTGCTATCCTTGAACTCGGCAGGTCCGGTTCATATTCCTCCTATCGTCGTCATGGTGACGGTTCCTCTTGCGGGATATCGAATCTTGGGCTGCAGCCACATGAAAATCTAGTTAGAAAGCCGATGGGGTTTACCCCGAAAGCACTCTGACGCTCAAGTCAGTATCATGTATGGAAGTGATTGTTATAAACTGTAAATGTAATGTACAGTTTAGAGAGAGAGAGAGAGCAGAAGTTGTAGGGGAGAATGAGGAGAATGTAACCTCATCCTGGTAAAAGGAGAAGTTTTCTTTATATAAGGGGACTCTTTGAGCCTTAACCCTAATGGGTTGGTCAAAGAGTGGGCTTATTAGAACCAGGCCCATATGAGCCTACCAAGCATGTAGAGAAAGTCTAAGCGGGCTCAGACTCAATCACCATTATAAGGGAGTAAGCCCAGACGAGGAGCCCAAACGGGAATCCTCGTCGACACAAACTAAGCCAAACCGGATGGAAGACTCAAATAACTTAATTAATTTTAATACGTTTGATCTCCTCATGTCACACCATAGATCAACCTAAACCACCCTTTTAAGTGTTGCCACGTTTAATAATAAATACCTACAAGCAAAATATAAACTCAAACAAGTAATTCACAAATTAAAGTAAGCAACTGCCAAGATGTTAGCTTATAAGAGATAACACGTGCAGTGGCGAAGCTTGAGATTTCTGACCGGGAGGCGGAAGTCACCGGACCTAAAAATTTCTATAAAAACGCACTACAAGAAATCGCTATTTTTAGTGGCGACCTTTGTCGCCGCTATTAGTCCCTTTTGTCGCTGCTATTGACCTTTAGCGGCGACACGTGGCCGCTAAAGCGTCGCCGCTATTGCTGAGACGCTATTGCTCTTCGTGTCGCCGAAAGGTTACCGTCGCCGCTTTTGCCCTATTTTGTCTTTAGTGGTTTTGGCGGACAATCAATAGCGGCGACATGTGTTGCCGCTAAAAATCAATTTTTTTTAATACAACAGCTATATACAGCTACCGAACCTGTTTCGGGTCGAAAAAACGCAACCTGTTTCAAAACGCAATCTGAATACAGCTACATTCAAATATATTAAACACCAAAACCATATACAAAACGTAATACAGTTTCAAACAACAGTTACGTCCTACATTATCATCCTACATGTGTAAAAACGTTAAAAATAACTACCCATACTTCGAAATCATCCTAATCTTCATCATCCTCTTCTTCCTTATCGAAATAAGGGTTATAACAATCGTCGTCGTCTGCCGGTTCTTTTCCTTTTGAACTTAAGTAGCTGTCAAGTCGATTCAGGAAAGCCGGGCTTTGGAACAAGTTGTCAACAAATCCCTACAATAATAAATATCAGAACGTATGTTAGCATATTAGCGGACGCTACCAACATATATTTAACAAGGAAACACGCGTTCGTTTATCATTTTATAAATTGTGTAGTTTACCTCAGAAAAGGGTTCTTGAGTCTCAGGTTGGGAAGCCGACAAGTTCGGGGGCGTATTTGAAGGTTTTATGCCCCATCCCCCGGTACCTCCTCTCCGCTCTCCCAAGGCTTCCTGAAATGGGGCAAGTGGAGGACCGTCACCGTGCCACTAGTTTGTGGCCTGTTGTAAGTTCCGTTGTATATTACGAAGATGATTAAATATATTTATATATATATATATATACACACATATATATATATACATATATATATATTTGTTTGTTATGAAAAATATACTTAAAAGAAATACTTACGAAGTTCTGTTCGGCAACCGGGTCAACCCGATGTCCCTCCTTATCCTGGTGGGTTTTTGCGTACGTAGGTACCCAATCTATATCTTGTTGAACATTAAACTTAGATTAGATATTAAATAAACAAAAGCTTACACAAACACATATATAAAACATTACATTTTTGTAGGCTGTGCTACCGTATGACGCCGTCCCCCCGCGGAATGGGAATTGTTGTTTCGCGCGGACACCCTTGTTGGCCTCGCATCATTTGATATATTTTTTGTTTAAAAATCCGTCGACGGCTTTCAACCAGTTATCATAGGGCATATCAACGGGATGGTATGCCCTTGCTTGTTCAACATCCTGGTACCCTCCGTGTTGCTCAAATAATTTTTTTGCATCGTGTTTGCGGTCAGAGTACCTCTTCATAAGCAAACTCTTGATTCCACCCTTTAAGTTTTTTGCTTGTAGATCCTGTTCAACTTCGTCAAAGTTAAACATTTCCTACAAATTCAATAAAAAAGGTAAAATATTATTATAAATTAAGTCTAACGACCCGTGAAACGGCCTTTAAACGACGGAAATTTATATGCATATAACTTGTCTACCCTCAAGTGGTTCATGAGCGCTTCCTTGTACGGTTGTGCCATATTATCCCATCCAACTTTATCGAACGGGATGGACCGCCACATAAATGAACCGGCCTCTCTTGAAAACATATCTCTTCCTTCGCCAACGGGGGTAAACGTGACATCCCTTTCAAATGTTAGGGATACGGGCCCCCCGCCTTAACCATACGACGGAGTTTTTGGTTTCTGGCTTTCCCCTAACCCTCTTCAGGGGATCAGCTGCAATTAAAACGTAAATAATTAGTAACAACATTTATAATATATGAAACATAACAACTAAAAAATAATTAAAACATAAATAATTAAAAGACTTACCATCAAGCTCGTGCGTGCCTCTAAAAAAATGATTTGGAGGCGGTGGATCACCGGCGCCGTCTCCCCCATGTCCCCATGGGGCCAGATCGGCCATCAAATAAGCAAATATCAACAGTACCGAAATCATGATTCCTAAAAAGTTGCAAATATTACAACATGTGTATCTAACAGAAATTAATGATAAGTACAACAAGTGTAACTCATATTCAGATAAATATTTCAACAAGTGTTTATCAAAGTTAAACTTTTTTTTTTCAAACCTACACATAAACATTCAAATTATCAAGTTAAATATTTTTTTCTCAAACCTAAACATAAACATAGAAATTATCAAGTTAAACATATTTTTTTCAAACATAACCATAAATATAGAAATCATGAAACTTAAACATAATTTATACTACCAACACATATACATACTTATAAACAAACATTTTGAACAAAAACACAAGATTTATACATACTTACATACACATTTGCATACTTTATATAAACATACATACTAGCATAAACATTTTTCACCAATTGCAAACATTTAGATGCATAATTATTCATCATTTACATACACCTACATACTAACATATAACTTGATACATTAGTTCATAGACTTACATACACACATACATGCTTACATACACCTACATCAACAAATACATAGATTTCCATATACACATTTTCACCAAACACACTTACATTATACATTTTACATACAAACATTCATCCTTACATAGACCTACATCAACAAATACATAGATTTCCATATACACATTTTTTACCAAACACACCTACATTATACATTTTACATACAAACATTCATCCTTACATACACATTTACGTACCTAAACAAAAAATTATACAATTTCTAAACTTAAAAAAAATACATATAAAACTAACCTTTTTTTAAAGTTTCAAGGATACGAAGACCGCGGAGAAGAGGTGGTGCCGGAGAAATGATGGTGGTGACCGGAGAAGAGTGGTTGTGATCTGAGTTATATTCCACAAACACAAAAATACACAAAAACGAGCAAAAATTAAAGCCTATAACATGTATATAACAAATGTAGAGAAGAAATTTAACATAAATAGAGTTAAACTAACCGATTTGGGCAAAAGATGGGTGTCTCCGACGGAGCTTAGGCGTTTTTTCGAGGGAAAAATGAAGAAGGAGGGAAGAAAGGCGCTGATATTGGGTCTGTACGTTAAGACCGTTACCGGCGACACCCTGTCGCCGCTATTGGTACTACAGTCGCCGCTACTGGTTGAACCTAGATAACATTTGTGTGGCTAGGGTTTATTGTGGTTTAGGGACCTTTAGCGGAGACGGCGTCGCCGCTAATGGTCTAATATTTTCCGCCGTTATTGCCTGTTGAATCCCCAACCGTCAGATCTAGAAAATGATCAACGGCTGGGGTTTGGTCTGAGGGGCCGGGACACGGATCGACCAATAGCAGCGACACTTGGCCTGTCGTTACTAATGGTGTCGCCGCTAAAACCGGTGGTTTCTTGTAGTGACGGGGCTTGAAAACGTATATACCAAAAAAATTTCTATACGAAAACTACATGCTCTTCACTACTCATTGAAAAGTTTGAGGGGTCGGCTGCCCCCTCCCGCCCCTTAAAACCTTCGCCCATGCGTGCCAATGATTCGCGATAACAAGTAACAAGAACGACGATCAAATGACAGCAAAAATGTATCATTACACATCTAGCAATGAAAAAAAAAGTAATGAAGATGATTGTCACACCCCGACCCGCAGCGGAAAAGGTGATCGGGGCATGATTGGGTTATCATCAAAGCTCATGACATTTATTATAACGTTTCATATTCATTAATACAATTTTAGAGGGAATTATACAATCATTATTACATCATGTCCTAACATCAATCTAGGCTTCATTGTTTTCTTCTAAGGCATTTCCTATGTTTTCCTTGCTTCATCCTGTTCACCTGTATCATGTGTAAAAAGGGTTTTTGGATCAACAAAAGTTGGCGAGTGAATCCTATAAAAAACATTTGAACAAGTTTATTTAATTGATTATAAAATAAAGTGCACAACCACACATGAGTAAAAATAGATGTAAACTTATTCACCAATCAATGAATATTAAATAATGCACACATGAACAATAATGGATCGTTTTGAGGCACGCGTTACTCAACTCGTCTCTCACGAGGAACTGATGGGCCTAATGAATGATTTGCATATACTTGACAATATGAAATACATAACTACAAACAATATAAACTAAATAACACACACACGAACAATAATGGATTTGTTTTGAGGCACGCGTTGCTCAACTCGTCTCTCACGAGGAACTGATTGGCCTAATGAATGAATTGCATATAAATTGACAGTATGAAATACATAACTACAAACAATATATACAATCTAAGTTTAGATCACAATATGGTATGGCACAAGTTTAAATAAACGAGTTAATTTTGGTGACACATGACACACCCCAAAACGTGTAATTAAAAAGGGGAGTTGTAAGATTCACTCACATTGGGTGCGTTAGGTTGATGATGTTGAATGCGCACGAAGTTGGTTTTAACCACGAGTGAAACTAACCTAGATAATGGCATAATGGTTCGGTAAGTAAACGGATTTTTATTAATCCATTTTAGTAGAATTGTTGGATGTATTTTTTGAGTTTAAGGCTATTTTCTAACCTTAAAAATGTTATTTTTAAGTATTTTTAATTGATTTTTAAATAAAATAAATAAATAAAAATAATAAAAAAATGTTGACTTTTTGACGTTGACCGTTGACTTTGACTGTTGATTGTTGACCGGTTCGTATGTGTGTATGTATGCGCTGGGTGAGGCTCGAACCTGAGACCTCCCGTACGCGTGCACGCAGCTCTACCAACTGAGCTACGTGTCTAACCCGAAATATTTCTGTTTTTAATTAAATTTATATACTAATTAGATTAATCCGAAAATCATTTATTTTTAAAAAGGTTTTAATCATAACGACTCGGTGCGCTCCACAGGTCTCGAACCCGGGACCTGTGGTTCAAGTTAACACACAGTCCACCGCTGGACTGTGTGGCTAACTTGTTGAATAATCTGATTTTTATTATACTTATATACAAACTACGTTATTTCATTTCTGTCTTATAAAAAGTTTGATAATTGTCCGGATCGGTGCGGTAGTCCGGACTCGAACTCGTGACGTGTGATTCACACAGTCCACCACTGGACTGTGTGTCTATCTTGGTTATTATTCCGATTTTTATTAAACTTAACATCTATATGAAATGAATCCGGTTCAGTAATAAAAAGGAACATTTTTATTAAGGCGAGCATGCGTGGGACAAGTATCGAACTCGAGACGTTTGCGTGTTTATGTGCACACAGTCCACCGCTGGACTGTGTGTCTAACCCGAGATATATCTTGATTTTAATTAAACATATATACTACTGAAACTTCATCTTCTTCGTTAATCTTAACCAGAATCGGAAGTCCGACTGGTTCGAAGTTTTAATCAAGTTCATTAGTGTATGGTGGTTAATTACATGTGAGATTAATAAAAAGAATGAAAGATTAAGTGTTAGATATACCGAACTGGACTCCTCTGTTTCGCCGGCGAAACTCCGGTGACAGCAGCTTATTCCGGCGACGTGTGTCTTGCGGCAGAGAGTCTTCAGCGAGCTTGAGATGGATGTGAGTGGCTTCGGTATAAGTTCTGGGTGTTCAGTAAGGCTCAGAAGTGAAGGGCTCGGTTTTTCGGCGAGGTGCAGAACTTTTCCGGCGAGTGGAATTACGTCGGGTAAAGGTGTGATTGTGAGCGAAAAAGCTAGCAGAGGTTTGAGGGGGTATTTATAGGGCAGAACATCGACGTATTTAGTCCGATTTCCGTCTTGATTCGTCGGTTAAAGATTTTCCGGCGGTTATGACTTGCGTCGCGGGTTCAGGCGTCGGTTATAACCGATGTAGTAGTGAATGTTTACGTTAAAACTGAAGAAACCGTCAAATCTTGGCGAGATAGTCGGGATTTCCGACGACTGCAAATAGGCGCGTCGGTTTTGAATTCGATATTCATGTTATGAATTAATTGTCTTCAATATTGAACAAGAAACATAAGTGGCGCAGTGGTTGGAGGGTTGAGTGTTAAGGCTTTGCTGATTCGCTGGCTGACCCGGGTTCGAAACCCGGCAGCACTAATTTATTTTTATTTCATTAATTTCAATACTTTTTCAAATAAAACTTTATAACCCAATATACTTATTAATTATGTATTGTTTAAAAATAATTTGGGCATTAAATACGCCACAAAATTTTTAACTGATTGTTCGGTTAATAAACGGAGCGGGTTTGGTAAATCCGGTTTTTGACGGATGTTACAATGATCATTACGCGAAAGATAACCTATGATGCACTGGGACGGGTACGGGAACGGGGTACGGGTACGGGAACGGGGTACGGGTACGGGGACTGGTACAGGAAACGGCAAAACTAAAAAATTCAAGAAGCGGTGACGGGACGGGTACGGAAATAAAAACATATAAAAAAATAAATATATATATCAAAGATAATGTAACACAAAAACCCAAAATAGTTATATATTGATGTAAAGCTCAAAAATCCCATTTCTTCCTAATCTAATGTAAGGTAGTGAAAATAGGAGGGTTAAATGTTAAAATACAAAAACTAATTTTACACTTTTTATGTAAGTTTTACAAGGTTTAATGACTAAATGTAACCTATTGAAAGATAGAGGGGTTAAATGTTAAAACCCATAAACTTATTTAACCCTAAAAAGTCTCAAACGCAACAAAAAAGCAGCCGCTCTTCTTCTTCACAGTTTCCAGCAAGTCTCTAGCAAGTTTCCGGCAGAAATTGCAGGTTTCCGGCCGGAAGTCGTCGTTGGAATCCGCTTTTTTCATGCTATCAGTCGATAACTATGACCGGAAACTTGCAGGAAACGTTTCCTGCACGTCCCCATACACCGTCCCTTTCTCCTGCACGCTTCCTGGCCGTTTCCTACCTGCCGGGGACGTTTCCCGGCTGTCCCCGTGCCGTTTCCGTCCCCTAGCAGTCCCCGGGACGGGAGACGGCACCTCCCAGACGTTTCCGTGCTTTCGAGAAGATAACTAGTGAAAAAAGAAAAAAAAGTACAATGGAGAGAATGCTAGCATAGAAATCACCAATGGCAAACCAGAAAATCCGAAGGTAGAAATTGGTAGATTACATTTGATCGTAGTGGCAGGTTGCTGGATAACAGTTTGCCATTGGTTAGTATTTTTTTTCTTTTAAGTTTTTGTTTATTTTATCTTTTACCATTTAACATTTAGTATTGACATTTATAACCCTTTAACTTTTTAAAAACTATATAATCATTTTTTACGTGCTTATATTTATGTACTAGTATTAAGGCCCTCGCATTACGGCGGAGGCGTAAAATCATGCCAAGTAGTACCAATGTCGTACCATTGTCAATGACTACAACACTGGAAAAACCTGTAAAAACAAAATAAATAAAAAAAGGAAAAAATAAAACCGAACGAAAAGCAAGCATAAAATCATTGAACCACACACACCCGTTACGACGTGTTAATGCAAAGAAATTAGTGTGAAACGTAATATAGAAAAAATAACTAAGTCGATTTAGCGTTGCAACGAACATGTCAAACGAGAAAAAATAGAAAAAAACTGTTGAACCTCACTCACACGTTGCAAGGCGTTAACTCACAAAATTTAGAATGAAACGTAAAACAAATAACTTGTGAAAGATGAAAAGTATGAGAGTCCAACGTAAAACAAATAACTTGTGAAAGTAAAAAAGTATTTGGGTTAAAACGCAAAAAAAAAAAAAAATTCTAAAGCTTTAGGTTAAATAATAAATAAAGAGTATAATTGTTAAACATAAAAAGTTTTGGGTTAGAAGTGAAAAATCATTTTTTAAACCCCTTAAATATAGGGTACAACGCTACGAAGCACAAAACATTATAAATTAATAGTATGGAAAATAAAATTTCAGTTACATTTTTATACATAATAAATCTGTTCTTTTTTCTTCATATTTTACGATAATATCATTAAATAATCAAAAATATAAAATAATACCCAATGTTCAATTAAATCCACATATCCGAATTTTTATTAGATATTAGATATATGTATATCAATTCAAAAGATATTAATAATTTATTAGATATTAGATATATTGAATTATTAATTAATATTTAATATATTAAAAAGAAAATGTCATGTCACATTAATTGGAGTCTTCTATTAATATTTAGATATAGATGTGTTTGTATAAATTCATGTTGATTGCGGTTTTTTTGTCTTTTAGTAAGTTTTTTTTAATTTTAGTGTTTACCCTTCAACATTTAGTATTGGTTGTTACAATCCTTCAATTTTATAAAAACTTATAATCATTTTTACGTGTTTATATTTATAAACATGTCGATATAAATTTAAGTTGATTACATTTCTTTGAAAATTAGTAGGCTCGGATATAATATGTTTTCTCACTTTTTTTGGTCAGTTATCAGTTAATTTACGTTTTGGCATAAATTTAGTTTAAAAAACAAGTCATGCAAAGTAAAATATGTTTTCATTAGATTTTATAAATTCAGCTTATTTTACGTTTCGGTCCCACTGCAACCCACGTTGCCATTTTTAAGTTAAAAACATATTTTTTTACTTATTTTTATGTACGTATTGGTATAAGTTCAGGTTGGTGTTCCACGCAAATTTCTTTCATTTCCATGCTTATTTTCAGTTTATGTACATTTTGGCGTAACTTTTGTTTAGAAATGGTTTAGGTCTTTATCGCACAAATCCAAATTACTTTACATTTGAACCCGCCGCGTCACGCAAGGAGATTTACTGGTTACAAAGTAAATAAAAGGTAACTGCAAGATGGTTGTAGACTTGTAGTGCAATTTTCTTATGTTTTTCTTCTATGATAAAACCATCTTTTGTCATCTTCTATTTTCTTTTTGATTTATTAATTTCTCGGAATTTTCTTATGAAAAATTATTATTATATTATATTTATTATATTATAATTATAATTATATTATATTATAATATAATTAAATGTCATCATGTTAGTTACATGATGCTTTGTTTATTTTTGCTTTTAGCCACAAACATTTTTTTACATTTTTGTTTTAGTACTAAACTTTATCAATTTTACTTTTAAGGATATCCATATTACATCATAAACTACACAATAATATCTAGAATAGGTTTGCTAATTTGTTTGTTGTTTATTTAGTTTTAATTTAATCTTTTACACTATAAATAATATACGTCTTTAATCATATAGTTTTATCGTTCTCTTCTAATTTTCGTTCGTTAGTTTTGTTTATAAAAACTAAATACGAAAGCCACAAACATTTTTTACATTTTTGTTTTAGTACTAAACTTTACCAATTTTACTTTTAAGGATATCCATATTACATCAAAAACTACACAATAATATCTAGAATAGGTTTGCTATTTTGTTTGTTGTTTATTTAGTTTTAATTTAATCTTTTACACTATAAATAATATACGTCTTTAATCATATAGTTTTATCGTTCTCTTCTAATTTTCGTTCGTTAGTTTTGTTTATAAAAACTAAATACGAAATATCATTTATTTTGAAAACAAACTAACCTGGTACCCACCAAAAAATGATCTTTTTTTTTACAAAAACTAGATATGTTTCCATTTTTTTTTTTAAATAGGATTGACCACCACCACTATAATAATTAATATTAAAACATAATTTTCTGTTTAACGAACCATGCTGGCCACAACCGCGAGTTGCGGTAATGGTAGCTATTGCAAGTTGGTAATCTTCAGCACACGGGGTCGCAACCGGCAACACCACATCATAGGTACTGGTACCATGTCACCATTTTTCTTGTAATTGTTACATTTTATTTCGTTTTTTGTTGTTTTACACATTTATATTTTGTAGCTTCATACTGGGTTTTACCATTTGGTTCATATGTGGATTCCCCGCAGCAACGCGCGGTTGGAAACTCATAGTATATATTAAATAACATCTTATTAGGTACAAGATTCTTTTAATATTTGATTTTTGACCCAACCTTTTATAGGTTTTTTATTTTGGCAAGAGCTTTTCTTTTGTTTTTATTTTGTATTATGTTTTGACCATTATTGTTTTGGTTCTTATACTTTTCCCCCCTTCAACTTTTGTTAGTTGTTTTTTAAACATCTCACAAGGTTTCTTTTGTTTTGTTTTATAATTTGACCACCAAGGTATTGGTTCTTACATTTTTAACGGCTACATTTTTTATACTTTTTTTTAAGTTTCAAATATATAATAAATTATGTCTTTAACCCAATAGTTTATAGTTTTATTTTCCTTTTATAACTTTCATTCACAAAAAAACTAAATACGCGATACAACTTTTTTGTGGAAAAAAGGCTCAACACCACGTCACCACCGCCATTTTTCCGTTCGTTTGTCCGGGTCACAACACCACGTCATAAATACGATGTCACCATTTTTTCTTCCATTTGTTACATTTTATTTCAATTTTAGTTTTTTTACGCATATATATTTTGCATCTTTATATCGGTCGTTATTATTTAGTCAGTACGTGAATTCCCCGCCGCACATATGACCTCTTTCCTCTTCTATATGTTCCATATTCGATAAGCCATCTTGTTTAGCCGTACATGAGTACATGTGAGCACGTGAACTCCCAATCTATCTTTTACTGCGGCATATACCTTTTTTATGCAATTATACCCTAACACAAAAACCAACTTAGGTTGCGTTTACACACCTTCGCATCATTTCATTTTGAGCCACCGTTTGATTTTAAAAACCCACCGTTTCATTTAAAGGGACCGTTTGATTTTAACAACCGGCAACAGAAACGGTTCAAACGCAGGCTACCCACCGTTTGAACTTATATATAAGTAACACATACTTACCTTCCGTCAAATAACCGCACTACCAACCATCACAAAACCTTCAAGTAATCGCCACATCTCCTCCAAACAGGCACCATTCCCATCATACACACATATATATATACACACACATAAATAAACTCACCGGGACGGTGGCATTCACCGTCGATTTTCTTTCCCATAAAATTTTCAAAAAAGTAGATGAAACTGGTAGAATAAATGTTAACCACGAATTTAAAATGACTATACAGCGGCGGTGGACCTCGAGGGCTGGCGCGGCTGGGTTTCCGACGAGTACGAGGCAGAGGACGGGTCTGCATGCCTCGATTTAAACCATGTTTCGGTGGCATAAAAGGAAGCCGGGATGAGTCCGGTGTAGATATAGGGTTTCGACACTCCGGTGACAATGGATCTGGAATGATGGATCGTTTCGGAGGATGCAGTGGAGACGTGGCCGTGGCGGGTATGGAGTTTGAGTTTTAGACCTTTGCATAAACTGGTTTCCCAAACCTTTTGCCCTTTCATTTCTGAATTGATAGCTTTACCTTTAGGCATCGAAGAATACGATTATTATTTTAATCTAAATACATACAAACAGACAAGAAAATTATGGATATAATAATTGAAATTGAAAATTACCTAATTAATATCAAATAAAAATACATTATTATTACTACAACATAACGCATTTTTAGTAATCAAAACTAATTCAGGCACTAAATATGATCCCATATTTTTTTATGTGATTACATCTTCTTATTCGAGTTTGTAGGAGATAATTAATGGAACTATCTTCGGATTGATTCATGTATACTCAACTAATCCAGTTTTTTTTTTTTTTTTTTTTTCAAATTTGATCTTCAATTCTATATGAGTTTTCATTTCTTAAATCCAGCATATTTATAAAAAAGATTGTCCTGTAGGTTTTATCTGATTTTGTTTTCTTTTGATTTGTTGAGGCTCACTTTAATTTTTTCATATTATTAAAGACAAAATTATTCATATAGATTATTAAAGGGAAAAATAATGTTGACTTAATGCCTCAAAATTAATAATATTTTGTAGTAAAGTTATAATATGTAGTAATGCATGCCACTATGCCACTTATTAAATAAACTGTTAACAAAACTCTTATAATGTGAAGAATACGTTACATAACATGCAGGAAATACATAACATGCTGTGTTGGAAAGTAAAAACACACATTATGTTGTGTAGGAAAAATTATTATACACTGTATATCATTTTGCATAGGTAAGTAAATACATATATTATGTAGTGTGTAGGAAAGTATATTGTGTAAATGCATATATTATCTCTTTAGGAAAATAAACTGTTTAACCCATGTGTAGGAAAATATTACACTCAAAATTAAAACTCACTTTTCAAAGATCCAAAACATAAATAAATTATATCGGACGATATCACTGTGACGTGTTAAACCCCATAATTATACATCAATATAAATAATTATTTTTGTTTAAACTAAATAGGATATTATAATACTGTCAATCTACACTATTTGTGTAGTTCTCATGAACATGAGAGGTTTAAAACCTTTTCAGATTTATGGACCTTATCTCCGGCATGTTCATAATACTTGGACATAGTAAATATTAAATAGTTACGCATCTTAGCCCGGATCTTCGTGTTTTGAAAATGGGAAACACTTACGGGTACGTGCCAGTCATCAATGTTTTTCGAGGTGACTAGTAATACTAATATTTATAAAAAATTTATTTCTTTTAATTTATTAATGACTATCTTCATCGTTTTCGTCGTTGCCTTCACCGTTGCAATCTAGAACAAAACGCTTACTAATACAGAAATCGATAGACAGGCATTTGCTTGCTTTGCAACAATAATATGTATCATGAGAATGCCTTAAACAAGCACGTTCGTTGGCACATGACTGAGGAGAGGACATTAATTACTATTTAGTTAATATTATTGGTTATTTAGTTAATGGTAAGGAAATGATACTTCACGAAAAAGTCTTTTATCAACCAAATCCAAAAAAATTCCCTAATAATAACAACTTTTATAACAAAATAGCACATAGTTTAATGACTTATTCCTTAACTAAAGAATTTTTGCATCTCATATAGCGATACTAATGGCTTTCATAATCAACAATCCGCCGCAACACGCGGGTAGCGTCAACTCGTTAGTAAACAATTAACATGATATACGATATATATAAAATGCACCGGTCATACCATACATTTAATCTTCCAAGACATGTGTAGTAAAAAAGTTCTTTCACATTCAAAGTCTTGTTCCACAAATTTAAATGTGCGAATGCTTTCTCGACCTCATGGGTGAAACAATTATTCACCAAGTGAGTCTTTATGGCCATATGGGGTATGTCGGTATTATTCCAGACTTGGATCGTGTCACAAACGTCTATGGTCACTTCGTACAATCGTATGTGTATGAACTAGAGAGTAGATATGATGAGAACTATGCATGTGATTCGAAAGTCGAAACATATGTGATGGCACACATATATATGTATATATATGTGTGTGTGTATGAAATATGGAGGGTGAAACTAAAAGCCTTGTAGAGAATCAGGAGAGAGGACATAAGAAAAGGCGGAAGCCTATAAGGTTGGCATTGTAATATGGGCCTAATATTGTGTAATATGTAGCAGGCTTTAGATTTACATTTTATCCCATAAGGGTGTATCATGGGCTTAATAATGTGTTATGTAACTTATGTAGCAGGTTTTAGATTTACATTTTATCCCATTGTGTATCATGGGCCTAGTATTGTGTTATGTAGCAGGTTTTAGATTGACATTTTATCCCATTGTGTATTATGGGCCTTATATTGTGTTATGTAGCAGGTTTTAGATTTACATTGTTTACATGCAAAAAATTAGTAGCTAGAATCTAGATAGGCCTGGAAACGAATGAATGCTCGTTGAGCCCGGTGACGGACCATGAACTTTTAAATAAGGAAGGGGTTGGGGGTTGGGGGGCTCACCCTGGCCCTAACTAAGATCCTCACCTGGTTGAGCCATTCATGAACCATTCGTTGGAAAGTTCTGTTTTGATCTTTTATGTAATAAAAGAAGTAACAAATAACAATCCATCACCCAAATCTAATTTTAGAACTAAGGCTTGGGTAATTGACTAAAGAATTGAACAAAAGAACAAGACATTCATTTTCTTCATTCACATCTTCCATTTATGTGAACATAGACGAATGAACGTAAATGAACACTAACACAAATACAAAAACATTTATTTTCTTAACAAACAAGCACAAATACAAAAACATTTATTTTCTTAACAAACTCTTTGTTCGGTTCATACTCGATCGGTTCGTTTACTAACTACTTATAGAATTTGCCTGTTAGTATCCGTTTTTTCTATGATTAATATTCTATATATTAGGAACCGTCTTTAAAATTTGTATCGTTGTGTTAAAAAAAATGACACATATGAAAGAAATGGGCTAAATGAGTGAACTTATTACTCAGGTCTAATAAAATGTAGCAAGTTATATTGAACTCCTAAATATCAAACATTTTTTCTAGATTATTTTAAAAATATATACGCATAAGCTCCATGTTTTTGAAAGCTCAGTATTAATAATACATATTCTGATATTCATATAACTAAAGCTTGTTTTAATAAATATAAAAGCAATAAGTTACAAGTTGATTGCTTGTATACACTCTTTTAATTGTGGTTTTTACAGCATATGTTGGTCGTTCTATAATCCTAGAATTCCACCGTTCCAAAAACTAAATAATAAATAAATAAAAATAAACGTGCACTCCCTCTGGTTCATATATCGAAAAAAGCAAGCATGGCATATGTTCAAAAGAAGAAAAATTGACATTTGTTCAAAAGAAAAAAAAGGTAAACAAAGTACAAGTTCAATATTACAACTTACAAGAGGTTTTGTGAATAAGCTGTGATACAAATTTCAAATTATCCACACTCTGTAATTCATGAACCTGTCTTTAAACAATGAGGATGTTACACCCTCGACTCTTTTAGCAAAACCAGGAAACACTTACCGAAAAGAAAGTGAAACAAAAAAAAAGTTCTTAAGCATAGTCTTCAGAGGCAGGAAGTGTTTGGTATGATCCAATGAAGACATCACCAAAGATAAACCCAGCTAGCCCACCACCAATCAACGGGCCGACCCAGTAAATCCAGTTTTGGGAGAAGTCTCCACTAACCACAGCAGGTCCAAATGATCGAGCTGGATTCATTGATCCACCGCTAAAAGGCCCAGCAGCCAAGATATTGGCTCCAACAATGAACCCAATTGCGATTGGTGCAATGGTTCCGAGTGAGCCCTTTTTAGGGTCAACTGCGGTGGCATAGACTGTATAGACTAGAGCAAAAGTAATGATGATCTCCATCACGACTCCTTGAAGACCATTCATACCATCTGCAACTCCATGTGTTGGGACAGCCTATAAAATATCAAATATATAAGCATAAATCTAAGAGTCTATATCAAATGTTCGTGTTTGTACATTTAGTTTTGAATAAAATGGCACTCGGGTATGGTTATTTTATAGAATTTATAAGATTATGCATTTAAATGACTTATAAACTTCAATCAACTGCGTGTTTTACACATGAAATGAGAAAAAGCTTACCAAGCCACCGGTGACAAATTGGAGGAGAAAGCAAGCAACAATGGAACCAACACACTGGGCAATCCAGTAAAATAGGCCGGTTATGATGGTAATGTTACCACCAATAGCCATCCAAAAGTGACAGCTGGATTCAAATGACCACCTGAGATGTTGGCTGCCACTGAGACCCCAACAAACAATGCAAGCGCATGGGCTATTGCTATTGCGACTAGACCAGCGGGATCTAGTGCTGCATCTGTAGTGAGCTTACCTGTAAATTATATAAAAATATTTAATATTTATTTGTAATAAAATTGATATCACCAGGGTGGATAAACATTAGCATTTTCTTTAACTTATTTACTCATATGTATATGGTCTCTCTCTTTCTCTCTCATTTATAAATCATGGATAGATGTAAAGTTGTAAAGCAAGAAAATTGAACACCAAAAATGAAAAAAGTAGAATGGTATCAAATGAAGTAGAAATATTTAATTTCATAAGCTAAATAAATACTAAAACACATGTGTAATTAGCAATCAAATTATTTTACCATAAGTATTTCTTCATAATAAAACTTAGTTTATATCAAATGTTAATCACGTGTGTAATTAACAATCGACCGATTTCCGCAGAAATATACACTTATAGCAAAACTTAGTTTATATACTTAAACCGTGAGATTATACATATACACTAAGCTCAACTTTGAACCATTGAGGCTATTACTCATCCTAGAGGGTTTAGATATATGTGATACTCGATTTAAACCCAATAAAATTAGTTTACATACGGCTTTTCGAGTTTGTTTAAGTGTAATATAGATCTGTATGTATAGCTTCATAAAACCCAAAAAAACAACAACAAAACTTGAACATGATCTCGTATAAGAAAACCGACATACCATATGCAATGGCTGAACCGACACCCGCAAATACAAAAAGAAGGGTCGCAATGAACTCAGCCAAATAAGACCTGATCGAACCAGCACTCAAAGAGTCACCAATGCTACCAAGTGCCAACTTCACCATATTTGGAATGCTTTAGATAGAACAGTAGATGTCAAAAAGGAAATTGTGATTTGTGTATGCTCTTAACAAAGCTTTATATACTACATGATTTCAAATTTTTAAATAATTATATATTATTTACTTTTTAATGTGTGGCTAGGATGGGCCCAATGTCTATAAAATTTGTGCTGGCACCGACCGTGGTCCAAGATGGCTAATTCCTGAACATTGATTGGACTATTAGTGCAAACCACCGGCCTTCATTTGAATATTTTATTTTTCAAATACTGAATTTGTGTAACCAACTTATAATTAGGAACGAGTAAAACAAACAAATTATCATGTATTTATATTACTATAATTATTATTCTTGCCTTTTTCTGCTTTATCTACTTTTATAATTAGGTACGAGTAAAACAAACAAATTATCATGTATTTATATTACTATAATTATTATTCTTGCCTTTTTTCTGCTTTATCTACTTTTTTGTTTTTGATCCTTATATTTTATACAAATTTTGTTATTTTTCAGTAACATTACAATATGATTATTAATGAGACAGGAGGCTCCAATTAATCAATTATCCACTTTTATTGGTATGAATATTAACTTTTTAAGGAATATAAAAATGATGTGACGCTTATTGTGAACGAGTCATGTTCAATTTAAAATCAGCTTAAAACGATAGCATAATCGGTTTATTTAATTTGATAAATCACTCTATGCTGCATGTTTATTTAAAATATGGTGTAAGTAATAATGGATTAGTTGTCAAGTTCCAAGTTAAGTATATGTCTAACAAAGATGAGTTGTATTTGAACATAATGTTTTAAAAATCAGAGTGGTAATAAATTTTAGAAGTTCATCTGTTCAACCACTTGGTTTGATTTTTAAAATTAGTTAGCCAGCAAAGGGAGGAAACAAACATCGGTAGGTTTCCACTGGATTTAACCAATTTCGCTATCGTTTTCATTTTTACTTTCAAAATAAACTGGTTTATTTGTTTTGGGTCCATACATATACTTATGATTTCGTGTTTAACCGGTTGGAGTGGGATTTCTGTTGGAAATTCCAGCAAGAGTCAAGGAGAGTTTTAATGAGTGGATAATTATAAATTATTTAAGGAGTGGAAATGACTTATTAACTTATTAGACCCAATAAGTAATTTGGAAAAGCCCAAAATCTTGGCTTTTAGAAATGACTTATTGGCTTTTTCAAAAAGCGAATAAGTCATTTCAAAACTCAATCTCAAACGCCCTTTAAATGAGATTATAATTTAAGTTTGGGGGTTCGGGGCTGTATTCGACAGTAGAGGTTTTATCCTATGTCTTTAGGACTCGAGGGTCCAATCTTGGGTGCTACATGACCACGTCTTACGATACAGTGGCATACGTGGTATGGATTCTGATTATGTTTATGCTTTAGCTTGTCTTCGTGATACGATTCTAAACTTTGGCTTCAGCGGTTTTACTAATAAGGACACACCCCTAACTTCTAACATGCATTGGCGAGTGCTCTTTTTAGTAAAATTGCCCAAGGCATTGAAGTACAATTTAACTTCATCGTTAGGCAAAAAGCCGTTTTTGAGTGTTTACAAGCAGCACATGCCCAAGATTTTTTTCTTGCTATACCTATAGATGGGTTAGGCCAACATATGTCGTTGGTGGTGTACCGTACTATTCTTAAGTATCGCCTCATGATTCCTTTATTTCCGGTTGATGAGATTTTCCCGGTTTGTTGTAAGGTGTGTTTGGAGTTTTTTAGGGAGCATGCAGTTCATTGTACAGAGCTCCCGGGTTCAAGTACCAACATGATTTAGTTAGGGATGTCCTTTTTGACATATCCAGGAACGCTGGGATTTCAGCTTAGAAAGAGACACCAATGAATTTCTTAACTGGCCTATTGGAAGGAAGATCTACCCTTAGACCAGCCGACATATTGGTTTTTGGACGGATAAGAGGAAAACACGCATGTGGATCTAACATGGGTTCCCCCCCCCCTTGTGGGCATAGGGGGTGGTGCTTTCACGGTGGGATTGCACATGCAATCAAAATTTGAAATTTCATTAAAACGGTAGGGATTACATATTTGCCTCTAAAGAGGTCTTAATGCAAAATTTAGTCCGCGTAAGGACTATGATAAGGAAAACATACCCGCGCAGGGGCTTAAAAGAAATAACAATGTCCTCGCAGGGACTTTTTGAAATTACATAATGGAAATACAAAACCTACTCATTCTTACTCCCTTTCACGGCTTTATAAAGTTTCTTGATAAATTTGGTCATTTTCTTCTCCGACTTCTTAACTTGTTGCCGCATTTCCCTGACCTGATCTAAGGCCTCATTAATGGCCTCGAGTTATGCTTGTGGTTGGGGTTGAGGCTGAGGTGGAGGTGGTTGCGGTGAGGCATACCTGGGTATGTGTATGTATATGGTGGATACCCGATAGCCGCATAGGAAGGGTAAGAAGGTGGGTAACTAGGATAAAGAGAATGATAAAGGGCATTGTGCATGGCTGCTTCAAGGTATTGGGGTTGTTGATATGTTTGGATCATGTTTTGAGTAGGGGGGAGGTTTGGTTTTGAGAGGCGCGACAAGCCTTGCTCAAATGACCATAGCGTCCACAATTCGCACATAGTCGACAAGGTAAGGTAGATGGATGGTGATAAAAACAGGTGTTGCGTTGAGGGTGAGGTCCAATGTAAGGTTTCTTATTTGGGTAAGTTGAGTTGGGTGCTACTTGAGTGATTGGGATAGCTTGGAGGGGTACGGCTTGTGAAACTGGTTGATTGTGTTGAGTGACAGCGAAAATTTGCCCATCTCGTTTTCTCTTAGAAGTGGTTTGAGAAGGGGATTCAGTTTGGGTGGAGTTTGAGGTTTTGGTTGATGCTTTATCCTTCTTCTTCTCCTCCGTGAAGTCTTTATTCCGTATGCGGTTTTCAGTGAGCTCTGTAGCTAACTCCATTGCTGCTTCCAAAGTTGCAGGTGTGGTACTTATACATGGTCTTGAATTTTTGAAGGAAGACCTCGAATGTAGTGCTCGATCAAACGGTAAAGGGGAGTGAAGTTGGGGACCATCTGATTTAACTCAAGGAATCTCTTGTTGTACGTGGTGTGGTCGCCTTCCTTTTGTTTCAAAGAATAGAACTCATCCTCTAATTTCTTGATATTGCTTCTTGGACAGAAACGTCTTGTCATGATCTCTTTCAACTCTTCCCAAGTCAAAGTCATAACATTCTCAGCACCTCGCTTGGCCTTCTCTGTATTCCACCATGTAAGTGCTACTCCGAACAAACGACCGGTAGCATATCGCACCTTGCGATCACCGGGACAGTCGCAATTGAGGAAAGTGTTTCCATCTCCTCAAACCAATGGAGGAGAGCGGTGACACCTTCAGTCCCTTCGTATTTTGGAGGATCGCAGGATTTGAAATGTTTGTAGGTGCATTTAGTGGCTTTTGGGGAAGGATTGACAATGTTTTGATCTTCTTGGTGGATTGGGTTGACGGGATTAGCGGTAAGGGCTTGTTGAACTTGAACTACGATGTTGGGTATTACGGCCGCCATTTGTTGAGCGATTTGGGCAGCCATGCGCTCGCGGGATTTTCCTGATTTCATTTTCCTACGAGAGAGGCTAGAAGACATTTACAAGAAATACGTATCAAGAGTGTGAGTTGGACGTTTTAGGGGTCATGTGTCGTATTTAGGAATGAACATTCATAAAATAAATGAAGAATAATAAATTTACTACATCCATAGGATGTCTTGGGCTTTGCTCATAATTAGGCCTTGCATTATACGAATGCCAACCTAGACAGGACGTTCCGACTACCGGTACTTGTACCCTTACAGTTACTACATGCCCGTCGTAGAACTCACTTTGATGAGATTGAAATAAAATGCGACAAAATCTTGAATAAAGGAATATGAGGATGACTTGAATATGTGAACATTGAAATAGGCGTGATGAATGTATATGTAAGCTTGTTATGTTTGACAATAAGTATAACTCATTAAATATCACACAATATGATAGTGGAAGTGTTTGCATGCATTTGTGTGTGTAATAAATACGAAACAAATAAACATCATGAGTTTGCATGTAACCACATAAACAATTAAAATCTAATCAACTATAGTATAGGCTCTAAGGGTCTAATAACCTATCCTATATCCCTATAGTCAAAGCTCTGATACCAATCTGTCACACCCCGACCCGTAGCGGAAATGGTGATCGGGGCATGAATTGGGTTTTCATCAAAGCTCATGACATTTATTATAAAGTTTCATATTTATTATTTCTTTTTAAAGGAGAATCATTACAATCAATAATACAAGTACAACATGTTCTATACATCTTTCAAGACTTCATTATTTTTCTTCTAAGGCAATTTCCTATGTGTCCCTTGCTTCAACCTGTCCACCTGTATCATGTGTAAAAATAGGGTTTTTGGATCAACAAAAAGTTGGCGAGTGAATCCTATGAAAACATTTAAACGTGTTTGTTGTATCGATTATAAAATAAAGTGCGTAACCACATATGAGTAAACGTAGATGTAAATTTAATCACAAAACACATAATATTAATTATTGCACACACATACACCAAATGATTGATTTTGAGGCACGCGATGTTCAACTCGTCTCCCACGAGGAACTGATGGGCCTAATGAATGATTTTGAGGCACGCGATGTTCAACTCATCTCCCACGAGGAACTGATGGGCCTAATGAATGATTTGCACGTAACTTGACTATATGTAAACACACATCACAACAAACAATATTTACATTATAAGTTTAGATCATATAATGGTAATGGCACTAATTTGAATAAGCGAATTAATTTAAGCGACACATGATACACTCCAAAACATGAATAAAAAGGGGAATTTGTAAGAATTCACTCACAGTGGTTGCGTTTCTTGGATTGACGATGAATGCGCACGAATTTGGATTTAACCACGAGAGAAACTAACCTAAATAATAACATAATAATTCGATAAATAAATAAACTTTTATTTGAGATTAATATTTTTAATTAGTGTTCTTAATGGGGTTGTTAGATTTATTTTTGTGAGTTTAACGAAATTTTCTAACTTCAAAAATATTATTTTTAAGTGTTTTTAATTGATTTTTAAATAAAATAAATAAATAAACGAAAATAAAAATTTTGACTTTTTGACCGTTGACCAAACCGTTGACCGTTGACCGGTCGGACTGCGTTTATTCTGTGCGCTGAGTGAGGTTCGAACTCGTGACCTCCCGTATACGTGCACGCAGCTCTACCAACTGAGCTACGTGTCTAACCCGAAATATTTCTGATTTTAATTATATTTATATACTATTTAGATTATACCGAATTTTATTTAATTAAAAAGGTTTTTAATCCAATCGAACCGGCATGCCTGTTAACACTTGAACCCGCGACCCTCTTGTTGTGTTGCACCCAGCCCAACCAACTGGGCTGGGTGTCTAACCCGATATATATTGAAATGTTATTATACTTAACATCTTACAGCGAGTTAATATGGTTTCGGTTTAAAAAGAACATTTTTATTTCAGAGGATAGGGTTGTGTCAAGGATCGAACTCGAGGCGCATGCTTTGTAATTTGCACACAGTCCACCACTGGACTGTGTGTCTAACCCGGTATATTTACCGATTTTAAATTCCTTTAAACACATTTCAACTTCATCTTCTTCAATCGACTTAATACCCAGAAACATAACTCGACCGTTTAATCAAATCTTATTGAATTAATTGTTTGATTATTACTGATAACGGAAATAATTAAAACAGAAAAGGATTTAAGGATGTTGTACCGAACAGGTGTGATCTCAGATGAAGTTCCGGTGACTGAAAGAAATTCCGGCGAAGTGTAACTTGCGACAGAGGATCTACAGGAAGCTTGAGGTGAGTGTGGGTGATTTCTGTCTGAGCTCTAGAAGTCTTATTTTAGAGTAAAGCAGAAGAAATGAAATGGGTTCGGTTTTCCGGCGACATAATGTTTTCCGGTGAGGCTTCAGAAACAGCAAAATTTGTACAGAGGGTGATGATTGAGAGTTTAAGCGAGTGAAAGTGAGGTGAGGCATCGATATTTATAGGGCAAATCACCGATTTCGGTTATGGTTAAATCATTCTTCGGTTTTTTTGTAAATCATTGAATTTGGTCAGTTTTTTAATGCAATTAAGGTTAGATTTCGGTTATAACTGACGTTAGTCATCAATTACACTCGCTTGATTCCGGAGTCAAAGGAAACGGTCGCAAATCCGCGTTATTTCCGGCGACTGCGGATTTGGGCGCGCTGGTTACCGATTTTGAGTTTCGAGTTTTATGTTAAGTATTATTTATTTCAGTATTATTCCAAACTTAAGTGTGTGGCGGAGTGGTGTGTTGGTTGTTTGTTGAACCGGCTGACCCGGGTTCGAAACCCGGCAGCCTCATTTATTTTTTTATTCACTTATTTTTATAAATTTTCAATTATAGATTTTAAATTCTAATATATTTATTAATTATGTATTGTTTAAAATTTGTTTGAGCATTAAATAAGCAACGAAAATTTTTAACTGCATTTTCGATTAATAAACGAAGCGAGTTTTGGAAACCCGTTTTTTTACGGATGTTACAATGACCATATTATCCGGTTTGGGGAAATTCTTCCGGATCGGAATCCTCCTCCATGTGAGTTGGCGAGTCGACTGGAGGGGTTTCTGGTGAGGGTTGGTTCACTGGTTGACAAAGTTATAGTTGAAGAATTCTTGGTGTGAATGGGAATGAGAATGGTGTGATTGGTGAGAATGGTGAGAATGGTAGGAGTGTTGAGAATGTGTTTGGGGTGGAGAATATTCGTGTGAAATCGAATGTCTGTAAGGTTCAAAAGGGGAGGAAGAATCTCCGAATCCTTCGTAAGGGTTATGTTCAGGTTGATTACCCGCTTCAGCTAGAGAGGGTCTGAACGGTGGTCTAAAAGATGGTCCAGTCATAGAGGGTCCGCCCCTCATGGGACCCTTGCTCTTGCCTCCGCGTCTGAATTTTGGCGGCATGTTCCCTGCTTCAATAACAAGTTAAAACAAAGCGAAACAATAATAATAACTTAATAATGAAATGAGTACTCTTAGGTCAAAGCCTAGACTCGGGAGTCTAAGGAATGTGTTATTGTGTATTCTCGAGATTAAACACAAAAGGCTAGTGTTTAATTCACTCGAACGTTGGCTCTGATACCAACCTGTCACACCCCTATTTCCACGTGTAACTCGGTGGGCCCGGTTGAGGAATATCGTGACGTAGTTGATAACATCATAACCAAACAAATACATCCCAGCGGAAGTCTTGGATTTAAATTACTATTACAAACCGAATGTCCAAAGTTCAAAAATAAATTACATGGCTTGTAATAAAAAGATCCACAGGCGGATCGAATTAAATATATACAAAGTAATTGTTCAACGGACTTTAAGCAACCTAGAGACTTGCAAATCCACTATTGTCACTATAGCGCAGCTCCCAATCTATTGCGTGTTGCCACCTGTAACTTGGTCTTTTGAAAATACGTCAGTTTTCACTGGTAAATACTAATAACCGACTCATTTTGTAAATATTTACTGAAAATGATTTCTGGTGCACTTGGCACGTTTTATAAATAACTTGGGATAGTTCAAAATGACCTTGTTTACAGTTTTACATGTTTGTCAATACATATGGGGTCCGGTGCAGAAACCGAATAACCTGATTAACCGATACGCCACTTAAATAATCCACCAGTGGGATTTAATATTTTATTAGCATTAGCGTCTGTCAGGTGTATGCCTACACCCCGCGCTTAAGGTCGTGGCCATTAGTAACTTTAATGAGCCAAGGATATCCCAGACATGGTCGATTAACCCCCAATGTTTAAATTATCAAACAATACAGAATAAAACGGGTTATAAGGATTTAGTAAATCACAATCCGATAACATGATCCCATACCCGACCAAGCGGTATTATTATACCGTATCCCAAACCCGTATAGGGAAAATAAGTTAAAAGCATTTACCTGAGCAAATTCTTCAAATAGATAAATAACTCAGCCGAATATTCAACAAAATAAGCTTAGATGGCAATCTACCGGGAGGCTCTTAGTCTGGAAATGATGGTGTTTATAACCAATTAGAATGCTAACGGGTCTTATCTACTTTGTAGACTCGAACCGGGTAGCTTAAAAGATAGTAACGGTATTAAACGCAAGATTAAGCGATGACCGGAATAGAATGTAGTTTAAACCCGACAAGTACTAAGACTTGTTTAATATGGGTAAACATATTACATTCTGGATTTTGATATAAAAGTGATAAGGTTAAACCCTCTTCGGTTAATTTACGTAAACTAGTCATGAAGGCTTAACCGTACGCATATAGGCGAAACTGGGTAACCGGATGAGTCGTATTCCATATGCCATTATATTTGGAACATGTTGTAATATCAGTATGATATCAACATGTATGCCCGTTATAGTTTTAAAAATCAAGTTACGCCTCAAAAGGGCGTTTTGGTCATTTTATGACTTGTAAAAGAACTTATGAGCAAACTGATGTAATGGTCATAATCTTAACGTAAAAATATTAATTTATGATGTTACATCAGTAGGATATCGAGTATGTGTGTGGTTTAGAGTTTAAGACCAAACTATGCCCCGTTAGGGCATTTTGGTCATTTCACACATAACTTGATAATTTACTTGGGAATCTGAGTTTAGTTAATGTACTTACTGTAATTATATGTAAAATGAGTTTTGAACTCAATAGGTATCAAGTTTTGGTGCTTTAATATGGTTTTAAACTATACTGCGCCAAAATGGCGATAAAGTCGCTAAATGACGATTTAATCGATGTTTAAGGAAAAACTGATGTTATGACCAGGTTTATATAACCAAAATAAGTTATTTAATATATTATAACAGTAGGTAAAAGATTTGGTTATGAAAAGTATCTTTACAATCATTTTATGCATCATAAGGGTAATATCGTCATTTATCGACATTATATAAAGACTTGTGCATAACTCAGTTTAGAATCTGATTTTAACATCCCAATTAATCCTAATTATGATATTACATCAATAGGTAATGAGTTTTGTTGAAGAATTATGTTAAAAACCATTTTAGATGCCGAAAGGGCATTTTGGTCCTTTAAAAGCAATGATTTGCGATAATTAAACAAAACTTGGGTTATGACCAGATGGTTGGCATCAAATAAGTTAGTCATGTTTATACATCAGTACATAATTCATTTGTATGCTCATTTGCATTTTAAACCTTGTTTTTAAGCAAAAGGGTATTTTAGTCGAAGTTTGGCATAATTAACGGAAGCTCGGATCACTATGTGACCATGTAGTATAATTCCAGAGGGTCATACTACAACCTAACATGGTCACAATGCAACTTAAAATTAGTAACTAAAGTTGCTAATTCGGGTCAGAACTGAAAGTCAAAGTAGAAGTCAAACCTCACGACTTTCGGTTGCGAACCGACCTTAAACCTAGAATTGACGAGCCGAACATGTTTACACATGTTCTAATAATTATTACTAAGTTGTTTAAGTGTTAAAACATATTTTATAACACCTACATTATCATATATGAATTTATTTTCAAATCTGACCCAGTTTGACTTTTTATTAATAACTTTGACCCGTCAATTGACCAAGCAAACGTGGTAACTAGGAGGTGCCCTTTTTAGGGATAACACCTACCTAATTACGATCACGTAGTCCATGTTCGTACCGAACAATGGCTGGACCGTAATGGTATTAGCTCAAAGTCAAAGCGTTTTTACGTCAACGCTTTGACTTTGGCTTAAAGCCTAATAAAAATAAAAAGGAAAGGATTGGACCACTTACAAGTGAACCAAAAAGATGACTAGAACTCAGTTAGGATGCTCCTTGATCAGGAACTTCCAAGTAGAGATAGAGAGAAGAGATTTTGAGAGGTGCAAGGAATGAAGGGTGATGAACTCCCCTATTTATAGTTGGAGTGGATGATCTAGGATTGAAACAAGTGTTAGGGGTAGAGATCACTCCAAGTGTGCTAGGAGGTGTCCAAATCCGGAATTGAGTTAATGGTTTCGAGCTGAGTGAGTGCAGGTGGTTTGAGAGGTGGCCAAGCATGCAGATCAGCAGCTGGCAGCTGTTTCTGCGAACGGGCTTCTCCCGCGCGTCGCGCGGGGACACCATATCTCTGGCGCGTGGCCCCACAGGTGCCAATTTACAAAATTTCCATTTTGGCCCTTGAACTTCTCCAAACTCCCATATTTCGATATAAAAGTATGTTTTATTCAATCTGGCTCCTGATTAGCACTCTCGGGAGTATAACCGAACATCATCAAGCTCCGGGTTCGTTAAAAGGTCACTCAGAGGCATAGCTTAAGCATGTTGACACGTTTAACCCTTGACTTTTATATTCACCATTCAGAGGTTAAAAAATAACATGTTGGCGATTTTAGTCCCTCTCGTCTAGCACACGACATACGAGGATCAGCGGGACACGTGTCGAAATTTTATAGGACGTAAAAACACAGGGTGTTACATCATTGCATTTGCTTTTGATACTTTTAGGTGCTGTTTATTTTTGTAGACATAAACTGTCTGTAAGCTGATTTCATCTGTTTTCATGTCTGTAACTGAAGATGTGGTCTGAAGCTCTGAAGCTGAAAATAAGACTGTTTGTTTTTATAAGTTGATATCGTCGGCATAAATTGAAAATATGTAAATGTCGAACTTATCTCACTAGATAGAAGTCATTTAACATTCAAGTTACATAAAAAAATTAATAATAAAATCAAGTTTAAAAACACAAAACATAGTGAAATTAACATTCAAGAAGCAAAAAAGAAGTACCTGGTCGGAGGAGAAGAGGGAGGTCTTCGGATAGGGAGGAGAAGAGGGAGGTCGTCGGAAAACTGGTCGGAAGAGGAGGAAGAGCAGTGGCATGTGGGAGGGGCGATGTGGGAGGGGCTTATGTTTTAAGCGTATATGAGGGAGGAGTATATTAGGGTTTTTGTGAAGATATTTTAAAAAAGGGGTCCATATTTTTAAGATGAAAAAAACTGAGTTCAGATATGTTTAAAAAACAATCTTCAAGGGTAACGTCTGCGCGCCTGCAAACATCAGCTCCCTTGAAGATGTTTGAAGAAAAAACAAACACCTCCTTAGTTTCCTTTATCCAGAGGTTGTGGCCCTACTTAGCCAAGTTCAAAGGTCATTCATAGTAATGTAGTTTTTAAAAGATTTAGTTTGCTATTCAAAAAGAGGTGACGACGCATATTGTTGCCCGTTTACCTTCTTTCTATATGTAATTATCCTTTTTCTAATATGTTAATTGAAAAATAGAGCACTTATACAAAAAAATTAATAATTAGTTTTAACTACCATGCCTAGTAATTGATCAGATAATTATCTAGCATTCTAAACGAGTTAGGTTTGAATGTCTTTATATGAACAATCCTAATTATAGTCTAACGCGTAGGGTTAGCCATATATAACGTGTATTGGGTAGAGATTTGTAAGAATATATTGGGTAGAGATTTGTAAGAATCGAATTTTTGCGTAGTTTTCTTGATCTAATAATATTGGAGGAGTTATCCATAATTCTATGTTTGCTTGAGTATGATAGAGACTTAAATTTCTTGTCTAGTTTTCGAAGCATTGTTTGGAAGAATTTAGAGATGTTGCATGCAATGATGTGATTGCACGATTTCAATAATTGCGATGAATTACATAATGATCGAATTTTATATTCAACAAAGTGGTGAGATAAGAATGTGAAGTGTGTTAAGATATTAGCTGAGTGTTTGAATATAGGTCTATAAATGAACCGAACGTTTATGAACTGTTCGTGAATTTGTTCGGTGAGAAGCTAGTTCGTTTATGTTTGTTTATTTAATAAACGAGCGGACATGAACAAAAAAATTTGTTCGTTTTATTAAATGAACGAACATGAATGCACCTTATGTTCGTTCATTTATGTTCGTGACGTTCGTTGATGTTCGTTTATTTATGTTCGTTTAGATTTAATAAATACATAAATATTTATATTTATATAAATATTTGATTTCTAACTACTTATATAAATATATCTAATTAGTAATTATTTATGTTCGTTTAGATTTTAAAATGTAACTGATTGTTTACTTAATATTTATATAAAAAAGCTACTTAATTTTAGTGTCTACTGATCCTAATTCAGATGTGTTTTCGGATGAATTCTAATATATTAAACTTGTCTGTTTGTGTTCACTAATTTAAATTGTGTTTGTTTATATTTGTTCAAATACGTCCATTTGTGTTCGTTTATGTTTTTGTTCAATCATGTTAATTTTGTTTATTCAAATATGTTGAGTTATGTTTTTTTTTGTTTATTCCCGTCTGTGTTCGTTTATGTTCGTTTAGGCTTTAAACGAACGAACACGAACATA
Organism: Scalesia atractyloides; assembly: GCA_947069175.1. Taxonomy (NCBI): domain Eukaryota; kingdom Viridiplantae; phylum Streptophyta; class Magnoliopsida; order Asterales; family Asteraceae; genus Scalesia; species Scalesia atractyloides. Next base: position 9,664,753 of record CAMTDV010000018.1, read on the forward strand.
CCTGATTTCTTAATGAACGAATGCGAACAAAGAATTTTGTTCGATTATATGTTCGTGTTCGTGCGTAAAGTTAAATGAACGAACATGAACATGCATATGTTCGTGTTCGTTCGGTTTATTTACAGGCCTAGCCGAATATCAATTTTGCTAAAAACAGGATCACAATAACTCATGTATCAAACAATCAAGTTAGTCCGTTGGATCAAACAGAAGATTTACAATATTACTAACTAGTAACATATACTGCGGGTTGCGGCGGATCACTACTAAACATTGAAATGTAGATAAAAGATCATTTAGCAACAGCGTATTTAGAAATCACGAAACAAATGAACATTGAGAAACACATAAATGTATTTATAAATAAAATAGAAAATAATATACTCTATTGACCCAACTCTATTTTGAATAAATTTTTCATTGAAACGTAGACGGTATATAAAAAGAAGCGCATGAAGTTGCGATAGCTCTAGTTTGAATATCATAACGTAGTTAAAAGAAGACGTCGCAACGGCATATTCGAAAAATTAAGAAAAAATTACTTTATTGTAAAAATAAGCATTAGGAAACACGAAAGCGTATTTAAAAAAAGAAGTAAAAATATATCATATTTAAACTAGTATGATTTTTAATAATATTTACATTGAAACGTAAACAGACTCGATTTTAAACACAATTATGCCGAAATGTATATAAAAAATGAGCATGCATATCACAATTGTATATTTGGAGTGTATGAAAACATAATATTTTAAAGTTATAAGAAAAAAACGAAATATATGTAAAACTAACCATAAATATATAAAATAAGAATAAATTAAAAAACCCTAAAAAAGTGATTATCAAAAAATGTGTACCATAAATATAAAAATAACATACAATGTGCTTTAACGTACGCTTTGTACGTTGGGAAATCACGCATGTTATAAAACTCAAAAACCCTAATCACGCATGTTGAAAACCATAATCACGTATGTACAAAATCAAAAATTACGCATGGGGTACAAAACTTAATCACGCATATTATAAAAATAATCACGCATGCTATAAATTCCCAGCGTACATTAAGCCTAATTGTACAATACACTTTCACTATACATATATATATATATATAATATACACACACATAAGAAATACTTGAATTAACTATAATATTCACATACTTACTGAGTTACTATCACACCTAGTCAAAATCCGTATCAATCATGAATATGAAAGATGTGGGCTCATAAGAATCCTGACTTAAAAGACAACCAACTTGTTTTGGACATATTGATCGTGAATGAGAGTCGTGAATGAGAGGATAAATGACACACTTAAACGTGCTTTAAAAAAAACTAGTTGTTGGAATATCTTTATGAAGGTTTACCAATATTATAAATGAGTTGTATCTTTATTTGATAATGGAGTTTTGACATTATGAGAACTATGTTGCATGTTTATATTTAATAATGGAGTTTGACATCCATGTCACCAAGACACCAAGTTGAATGTCATTCCGAGTTTTGACCCTTGGATATAAGAAAATATGCATAATCGTATTCGAATTATCAATCTTATTTTTATGTTTGTTATCTTTAAGTTGAATTATAAATTAACATCTCACTTATAAGTTATAACCCATCCATACAATTTTATTTTATTTTTTTTACATGTTTAATCAAGAATCTTTAATTTATAGACACACTTCATTGCAATCACATTTTGAGGTTGATTACTTTAATATATGGACACATCATTCTTCATTACAATTACATTCTTAATTTATAAGCAGCACTGCAGCAGGATGAAATTTGTTGGAAAAAACAAAGTACAAAGTTTAATATTAAGGGTTGCAAATCTTCATTTAAGGATGTTACATCCTCGACCCTTTAGCGAAAATCATGAAAGAAGTACAAAGTGAAAAAAAGGGAGGTTCTTAAGCATAGTCCTCAGCCGCTGGAAGTGTCTCATATGATCCAATGAAAACATCACCAAATATGAATCCAGCCAACCCACCACCAATCAACGGGCCGACCCAGTAAATCCAGTTTTGAGAGAAGTCACCACTAACCACGGCTGGGCCAAATGATCGAGCAGGATTCATTGATCCACCACTGAAAGGACCAGCTGCCAAAATGTTGGCTCCAACAATGAACCCAATTGCTATGGGTGCAATGGTTCCAAGTGAGCCCTTTTTAGGGTCAACGGCTGTGGCATAAACTGTGTAGACTAGAGCAAAGGTAATGATGATCTCCATTACAACTCCTTGAAGACCATTCATGCCATCTGCAACTCCATGTGTTGGTATGGCCTGTCGTCGTATACCAAATATAAACAACGATCCAATAATTTAAACCAACGATATGTTTGCGCAACTACTTTTAACAAATCAACGATGTATTTTACACGTAATGTTATAAAAAGCATACCAAGCCACCGGTAACAAATTGGAGGAGAAAGCATGCTACAATGGAACCAAGGCATTGGGCAATCCAGTAAAATAGACCGGTTATGACGGTGATGTTACCACCAATAGCCAAACCAAAGGTGACTGCCGGATTCAAATGGCCACCCGATATGTTTGCTGCCATTGAGACCCCAACAAACAATGCAAGTGCATGGGCTATTGCTATTGCGACTAGTCCAGCAGGGTCTAGTGCCGCATCGGAAGTAAGCTTACCTGTAAATTTATTAAAAAACAATTATTTTTATACACATTTTTTAAAATTTATACACTTTTTAATATGTGTGTGTGTATATATATACAATACCATGAAAACTGAAACAAAATGTATATAGTTTATATCTAAATCTAAGCATATGGTAAAACTTTTGTGTACCATACAGTGAAAGTTCTCAAAAAAAAACATTATAAAAACAAATTTGTATTATTTTTAACCAGACGACAGTATAAATACACCAAGCTCGATCAAGAACCATTCCTATATACGAGTAATAAATGGAGAGGGTATACAATACGCCAAACTCGATTTAGAACCATCAAGACTAGTACTCAGTCGAGTGGGTTTACAAATAAGAATGAATGCTAGCCGATGAAAGTAGTTTATACGTTTTTTTTAGGAACACTAATTCGAATAAGAAAATCAACATACCATACGCAATGGCTGACCCAACACCCGCAAATACGAAGAGAAGTGTGGCGATAAATTCGGCGATGTAAGACTTGATTGAACCGGCACTCAAAGAGTCACCAATGCTACCAATTGCCAACTTCACCATTTTGGGATCCTTTAGAAGACTAGAGGTCAAAAACTAAAATGATTGACTTGCTAAAATTGTGATTTGCCTAGGCTTTCAACAAAGTCTTATATAGTACATGATTTCAAAATAATTATATTGTTTACATTTTAATTGTACCTAGAATTTGTGCTGGCACCGACCGTGGGTCCAAGATGGCTAATTCCTGACCACTAATTGGAGCCGACCCACCGGCCTTTATTCGAAAGTATAATTTTTTCATGTCCTAATATCGTTAGAATTTCAACAAGTTCTGACCACTAAGAGGAGGTCTAGAATGTTTTCTGTTTTGAAGTTCCATGTTCTGCTAGGAAATATTAATTGTTTTACGAAACTAAAGCGAACTTTTTTAAAATTAAAGTTACTTTTAGAGAATTCAAGTTCAAGAGTGTGTAGTAAGGGGTAGAGGGAATGCACTCAGGATGTGTAATAGGGTATTGAGAGAGAGTGAGGTAGGAAAGAGACATTGAGATGCGGAACGGAGAGAAAGGATCATCAGCATCTCCATGCAAAGAAGGAAATGGGAGAAGCGGGATGAAAGGCGACATGGTACTTCGAGACGAGCAGACCTTGTTGTCAGAATTGCTCGATCATCATCATCTCTATGTTATGGAATTTTTGGTCACAAAACGGTAGCAATTTCCTTATTGTTAACATTTTGCCACCGATGATGCCACCAAATAGCGACCATTTTTATGTTTTGCTACCAAATGTTTGCCGGCACAAAACTGGTCAAAATTATTTGCGACTGCTTCATGTTTGTTATGCTCCACCTTGTTTGCTACCAAGTTGTGACAGGTTTTTGCCACTGTTTTGATACCCTTTAGCCACCGTTTTGATACCATTTAGTTAAAGCAAAATTTGCTACCGAGTTGTGACCACCTTTTTATTTGGTAGAGGGAAGTTATTGAATTATTTGCTATTATTTAGTGATTACTGGAATATTGGTTTTTAATTCAGGTTGATTTTCTATTTTTCTGTTTTTTTCATCAAAATCACATATCAATAAAACTACAAAATTATATAAAAAGTCTAACAAAATCACAAAATCCCAAAATCATATAAAACATCTCCGTCTCATTTATTTCTATCTCAAAAACAAATAAAACATTTCAATAAAAAATATCAACTAAAACATAAAAGGTCTTAACACCCATGTTGAGGTTTAAATCCCCACCAATCATTTCCTAATCATTTGTTTTTATTTATTTTTTCTTTTTATGTTTTTAAAAATAACAAAATTCCTAAAAGTGTTAAATTTAAATTAAAAATAAAAATACAAACCAAGTTTCTGAGGAAAAAAAACTTAATCATACTACTAAAACTAAAATTACGTAATCCTAAGGGTTTTGATAAATCATTTTTAACCCAAACTATTTGTTTTTTACTTTTAATCTAAAATTTTTCATCTTTTATAATTTAACATTATAACCTTTTTTACTTTCAGCTTTGGCTCCCTATACTTTTTATCCTTCGCAATTTTTTTGTTTTACGCTTCATTCTAAATTTTGCGACTTAACATAGCGCAACCATACCATCGAAAACATACAAACCAAATTTAGAAAAATAAAATAAAATAAAAATAAAAAACCTAGTCCATGTTGAGATATTTATCTTGTATTTTTTTCCGAGCTTTAAAAATCGCCCGGTCCTGCGGCGGAAGTTGCTAGAGGTGTTTCTTGAGGAACTTGAAGTATTTTTCCATTTGCCATTTGCAATTGTTGTTCTTTTTCCTTGTTCGAGAACAATTGAGCAATTTTCCTCCACACTGTCGAAGTTCAATTTACCCGCAGGGTTCATTGTAGTTGTAGACGAGGAGGTGGCGCGGGCTCACCCGGCCGCCTTGCTTTTATATCTATCGGGCAGCCTTGTAACTCTTCTGGTTCTTCAAAGACAAAGCCATCATTGTCGTCGTTTTTGTTTAAATAGGAACGAACATCCGACACACCTTGAGACGAGTTCGGTTCTGGTATGCTAGAATTTGTCTGGGATTATTTAGATGATCGGCATGTGTTGACTGACTGTACAAGATGCCATTTTGAAGATTTTCAAAGTAGCTTCCAAGAGTTATTGTAAACCCAACACCATGATTGACTATATATTTATTATGGGCTAACGTCCTTTGAACTGCTTTTTCGTATACGATTGTTCGAAAGCCGGTTGACAATATTGTTGAAGTTGGAGACTTTTGTTCGCATCGCGATCCATTTGCTCAAGAACAAATCGGGTGTATGGTATTCACCACGGTTCATAGCAACGATATTCTCACGGATACGCCTCCAAAACACAGCTGCTTCTTATTTCCTATTTAAATTATAATGAGAATTAGTGAAACTAGTTGAATAAATTATGATGACAATTAGTGAAACAAGGGATCCAATTATTCATTAGTATTTGTATTATTAACTTTCCATGAAATATATTAAGATTTGAGCTTCAAATAATTGAGCTTATTTGAGTATAAATATATTTGTTTAAATTGATAAATGATCATTATGTTGCATGGTTACTTAAAAATGCTGCAAGTAATAATGGATTGGTTGTGATCAAGTTTCAAGTAAACTACATGCCAACAAGATGAGTATTTGAATATAATTATTCAAAAAAAAATCATAGTGGTCGTTGAAGCTGTAGTTTCGTGAGTTTATCGCTTCAATCACTCGCTTTCGTTTAACGATTTAGTTGGATAGAAAGGGAAGGAAACAAACATCATTTATTGGTTTTGACCAGCTATTCTATTGTTTTTATAAATTTTGCATATAACAATAGCTGCTATTGTTTTTATAAATTTCGCATATAACAATAGGTTTTAAAATTATAAGTTTATTAATTAGTTATGTAAATGACCATTTAGTTGCATTTTCTATTTAAAAATGGAGTACGTAACATGTGATTGGTTGTCATGTTTCAAGTAGAGTATGTGACAAAAAATTGGAGTAGTATTTTAAGGGAATTAGAGATTGGATAACATTTAAAATAATATTACATCAGTGCAAATATAAATGTATTATTATTAATTAATATGATAATCAAGTTTCACATACATGCACGGTTGTAGGTTTGGAATAGTTTCGTCCCAGATCGGATTCTAATTAAAACATGAAATCTTCTTTTTCTCTATTCTAAAAATTAGAAAAATGCTTGCCATAGTCGTGACGGAGACGTCTTATTTGTATATAGCGGGTAGCACATTATATGATGTATAAACCGTATGAAAACATGTGTTTCAATGTATCCGATCTAACTCACTGTAAACTGTATAAGCATCGTGGTTACAAAAGAAACAGAATCAAATCTCGGGTTGGTTCGTTTAGTGAGGGTTCCACCTAACCACTACATCACCTTAACTTTGCGTCAAGACCTAGCGGCGTCAAAACGTACAGTAACCCAAATTTATATCGTCGAATGAAAACGTAATATATTTTACACGACTCGTATCCGAACACAATTTACATCAAAACATAAACAACCGAAAACGTACGCAAAAATAAGCATGAAAAGGTATTATATTTGACCAAACTCGTTTCCCGAAAAAAAAAATGTCAGAATGTGAATTTATATCATTTACTTTGAAACATGAATTTATACCCACAAATAAAAAAAAACATGAAAACGCATTATATTAGACTTTACTCGTTTCCAGAAAAATTTACGTGAAAAAAGTTATGTCGAAACATGAATTTATAATGGCACGTACATAAAATAAACACGTAAAATAATATTGTTTTTCCTTTAAGCCAAGGAATGAAAATATGAGTTAGAAAGTGAATAGTCGTACATGAAAAACAAACCTCTAGAGTTTGAATTGAGGATTCACTCATGGCCAATTCATATATATATATATATAGGATTCGTTATGAACCACCCTTTATTGCGAGAACCGTGAGAACCAGTGTGAACACAAACAGTAATATCTAAAAAAATAAAAAAAAATACCAAATTTTTTTTAAATTTTTTTTGAAAAAGTCGCTATATTTACTCAACAATAAAAAAAATCAAATTATTTTTTTGAGTACCAACTATCCATGCACATGTGCATTTCCGTCATTTCTTTAACAAATTCGTAATACATTACAAACATTAGACAATTGTACTTTCATTTACACTACCATGTGTAACACACTACCTTTACGTTACCAATATTAGCAATGCACATGTGCATCTATATATATCAATATGAAATAAGGTGTTTTGGTACACTAATTTGAATACATTTTCTCTTTCATCTATCATACCATCCATAATACACTACCATGCACATGTGCATTTTCATCATTTCTTTGACAAATTTAGTAATACATTACAAACATTAGACAATTGTACTTTCATTTACACTACCATGTGTAATACCCTACTTTTTACGTTACCAATATAAGAAATGCACATGTGCATCTATATGTATCAACATGAAATAAGGTGTTTTGGTACACTACTTTGAATACACTTTCTCTTTCATCTATCATATCATCCATAATACACTTCCATTACCTCCTACCATCCATAATACAATACCATTACCTCCTATCATTTATAAAACAATACCAATACAAATATTTTCACTTTATTACATGTATATCAACACCGTTTATACCATCCAATCAACATATTACATCATAAAGTGACAACTATGATGAACCCATCAACCACTAGATATAACTAACCAAAAAGATATATATGAGCCTACTTCATCATTTAAAATCATAAACTTTTTGTAACAAAACACGGTATATAATTGTTATACATATTGATGCACATGTGCATTTAATGTAAAATTGAGTGTATTATGGATGGTATTGTAAATTAAAGTGCAATTGTCTACTACTGATAACGTATTACTGAATTTGTCGAAGTTATGATACATATGCACATGTGCATGGATAACTGTTACTCTTTTTTTTTTGTAACGAAATATAACGATTTTTATTAAAAATATATAAAAAATTTGAGTGCTTTTTTTGATTTTTTTAGATTTTATTTTGCAATAAAGGTGTTTCTCGCGGTTCTCACAATAAAGGTGGTTCTCGCATGAACCTTATCCTATATATAGGGTTAGGGTAAAATAAAAACTCACTCGAGTTGTGAGAACTTAGAGAACTCGGCCTTACGAAAAGTTTTTCAAAAAAAATTTTCCAAAAATCCTAAAAAATATCAACTTTCCCAAAAAAAACTTGTTTTTTTATTTACGGCAGCCGTAAATGGTGTAAAAGGTGATGTCATGCTTATGTCATCACCTTTTTACAGGCACCGTAAGAGGGCGAAGAACACCACTTGGATTTTTTTTTTTATTTTTTTACGACACTTTTTAAGAACATTTTAACCTAGAGGTGTGATAAAATGTGGTCGAAAATCGCACGTGAAGGCCGAGTTCTTTAAGTTCTCACAACCCGGGGGAGTTTTCCCTTGATCCTAATCCTATGTGTGTGTGTGTATATATATATATATATAGGACACGGATCCGTTAGGAACCACCCTTTATTGCGAGAACCACGAGAACCAGTGTGAACACAAACAGTAATACATAAAAAATACCAATTTTTTTTTTAATATTTTTTTTTTGAAAAAGTCGCTATATTTACTCAACAATAAAAAAAATTCAAAAAAAATTTTTTTTTTTAGTACCAACTATCCATGCACATGTGCATTTTCGTCATTTTTTTGACAAATTTCATAAAACATTACAACCATTAGACAATTGTACTTTCATTTACACTACCATGTGTAACACACTACTTTTTACGTTACCAATATTAGCAATGCACATTTGCATCTATATATATCAACATGAAATAAGGTGTTTTGGTACACTAATTTGAATATATTTTCTCTTTCATCTATCATACCATTCATAATACACTACCATGCACATGTGCATTTTCATCATTTCTTTGACAAATTTCGTAATACATTACAAACATTAGACAATTGTACATTTTATTTACACTACCATGTGTAATACACTACTTTTTACGTTACCAATATAAGAAATGCATATGTGCATCTATATGTATCAACATGAAATAAGGTGTTTTGGTACACTACTTTGAATACACTTTCTCTTTCATCTATCATACCATTCATAATACACTTCCATTACCTCTTACATCCATAATACAATACCATTACCTCTACCATTTATAATACAATACCAATACCAATATTTTCACTTTATTACATGTATATCAACACCGTTTATACCATCAAATCAACACGTTACATCATAAAGTGACAACTATAATGAACCATCAACCACTAGATATAACTAACCAAAAAACATATATATGAGCCTACTTCATCATTCAAAATCATAAACTTTTGTACCAAAACACGGTATATAATTGTTATACATAATGATGCACATGTTCATTTAATGTAAAATTGAGTGTATTATGGATTGTATTGTAAATTAAAGTGCAATTGTCTACTAGTGATAACGTATTACTGAATTTGTCAAAGTTACGATACATATGCACATGTGCATGGATAACTGTTACTCGGAAAAAAAAAAACGTTTTTTTTGTAACGAAATATAACGATTTTTATTAAAAAATAGTAAAAAAATTGATTGTTGTTTTTTTTTTTTTTTATTTTATTTTGCAATAAAGGTGGTTCTCGCGGTTCTCGCAATAAAGATGGTTCTCGCTTGAACCTTACCATATATATATATATATATATGTATATATATATATATATATATATATATATAGGATAAAGATAAAATGAAAACCCTGAATTTTAAGAAAACCCTAAAAAAACCCAACCTCCCGACTTTTTTTTGAAAAAATAACTCATGTAATATACGTGTTTTTAAGAGTTTTGAGTCAAAAAAACAAAAAAGCGCCGAAGGAATATTTTAAAAAAATAAACAAAAATTTCAGCAACTAACATGTGTTAGAAAAAGATGCTGAAACTTGTTTATTTTTTTTTAAAAACATCCATTCGGCGCTTTTTTGTTTTTTTTTTCCCAAAACTCTTAAAAACATGAATATTACATGCTATTTAAAAAAAAAGTCGGGAGGTTGGGTTTTCTAGGGTTTTCTCAAATTTTAGGGTTTTCTATCTAACCTTACCCTATATACACACACACACAAACACACACACACACACACATATATATATATATATATATATAGGGTAAGGTTTATGCGAGAACCACCTTTATTGCAAAATAAAAACTAAAAAAAAAAATAAAAAAAACACTCAATTTTTTTACTATTTTTTTTAAATCGCTATATTTCTTACCTAAAAAAAAACTTTTTTTTCGAGTAACAGTTATCAATGCACATGTGCATATGTATCACAACTTCGAAAAATTCCATAATACATTATCAGTAATAGACAATTGCACTTTAATTTACAATACCATTCGTAATACACTACTTTTTACATTACCAATATTCAAAATGCACATGTGCATCATTTTGTATAACCGTTATATAACGTGTGTTTTGGTACAAAAAGTTTGTGTTTTTGAATGATGAAGTAGGCCTATAAACATGTTTTTTGGTTAGTTATATCTAGTGGTTGATGATCTGGTTATAGTTGTCACTTTATGATGTAATATGTTGATTGGATATTATAAATGGTGATGATATACATGTAATAAAGTGAATATATTGGTATTGGTATTGTATTATAGATGGTAGGAGGTAATGGTATTGTATTATGGATGGTAGGAGGTAATGGAAGTGTATTATGGATGATATGATAGATGAAAGAAAAGGTGTATTCAAAGTAGTGTACCAAAACACCTTATTTCATGTTGATACATATAGATGCACATTTGCATTTATAATATTGGCAACGTAAAAAGTAGTGTATTACAGATGGTAGTGTAAATGAAAGTACAATTGTCTAATATTTGTAACGTATCATGGAATTTGTCGAAGAAATGATACATATGCAAATGTGCATGGTAGTGTATTATGGATGAAATGATGGATGAAAGAGAAAGTGTATTCAAAGTAGTGTACCAAAACATCTTATTTCATGTTGATACATATAGATGCACATGTGCATTTATAATTTTGGTAACGTAAACATTAGTGTATTACACGTGGTAGTGTAAATGAAAGTACAATTGTGCAATGTTTATAATGTATTACGGAATTTGTCAAAGTAATGATAAAAATGCACATGTGCATGTATAACGGTTACTTAAAAAAATTATTAAATTATAAATTGGGTGTTTTTTAGATTTTTTTTAGGTATTACTGTTTGTGTTAACACTGGTTCTCGCGTTTCTCACGACAAAAGGTGGTTCCTAACGGATCCTTATCCTATATATATATATATATATATATATATATATGTATATATATGATCATCTACATAAATCCATCATCTGCATTGTATACCTACATATATTCAGATTGAGTTTAGCCAATTCACAGCTACATATATTCATCATCAACATGTATACTAGAAAGTATTTTGATTATATTGTAAACGTTTCCTTTTTATAGTTTTCTAGTTGGGACCGGCATGTAAACTTTTGTTGGGTCAAGTGGCTTAAAAATCCATGTAATTGCTTTTTCTACCGGTTACTCATTTATAGTAAGGTTCGGTTTGTTTAATATATTTTGGCCACTAAGAGATGTAAACATAACATTTTGGACACTTCATTCATTGCATACGAATTTGCAAGCATAACATTTTGTTGAAATGAAAAAAAAGGACAAGTTTAATATTAAGGGTTGTAAATCTTCAATTTAACCAACTCTTGAGTGATTCTTGTAGTGGTCCTCAAACAGTGAAGATGTTACATCCTTGACCCATAAGCGTGAATCATGAAAAATTAAACACAAGTGAAACAAAAAGGAAATTTTTAGGCGTAGTCTTCGGAAGCTGGAAGTGTCTCATATGATCCAATGAAAACATCACCAAATATGAAGCCGGCCAACCCACCACCGATCAACGGGCCGATCCAGTAAATCCAGTTTTGAGAGAAATCTCCACTAACCACAGCAGGGCCAAATGATCGAGCTGGGTTCATTGATCCACCACTAAAAGGACCAGCGGCCAAAAGGTTGGCTCCAACAATGAACCCAATTGCCATGGGTGCAATGGTTCCAAGTGAGCCCTTTTTAGGGTCAACTGCGGTGGCATAAACTGTATAGACTAGAACAAAAGTAATGATGATCTCCATCACGACTCCTTGAAGACCATTCATGCCATCTGCAACTCCGTGTTTTGGTATGGCCTATCAAACACCAAGTACATAAGCAACGATCCAATAATTTAAAAACAGACGTTGTCTTTGCACAAATCATTTTAATTAATAACTTATCACCCGTGTATGGTGACTTTATAGAAATTTATATTAAACATATGTTCAAATTACTTGTATTCTTTAATCAACTTTGTGGTTTACACGTAAAAGATAAGAAGCATACCAAGCCCCCGGTGACGAATTGAAGGAGAAAGCATGCAACAATGGAACCAAGGCATTGAGCAATCCAGTAAAATAGACCGGTTATGATGGTGATGTTGCCACCAATAGCCAATCCAAAGGTGATAGCTGGATTCAAATGACCACCTGATATGTTTGCTGCCATTGAGACCCAACGAACAATGCAAGTGCATTGGCAATTGCTATTGCTACTAGTCCAGCAGGGTCTAGTGCTGCGTTTGTAGTAAGCTTACCTGTAAATGTATTAGAAAAACAATCAATTGTTTTTTTTAACAAATTTGATAACGTTTCTTGTGTTATGAGCAATCTCATAAATATTTGATATATATTTATGAGCAATCAGTGTATCCGACAAATTAATAACCAAGTAAACTAAACAACTATCGTACTCGGTAAACCCCATCTATGGTAAAGCTATTGACAGGGTACCATGAAGATTGAAACAAAAGATACTATAAGGTATTAATATTTTATTTATAAAGCTAAATTTTTGTCCGTGAATGATCTTAACAATCAACTCATTTCACCAAAAAGATACATGATTTATTATGTATCATTTGAGATATTAACTAGAAAACCAACATACCATATGCAATGGCTGACCCAACACCCGCAAATACAAAGAGAAGGGTGGCAATGAATTCGGCTAAGTAAGATTTGATCGAACCGGCACTCAAAGAGTCACCAATGCTACCAATTGCCAACTTCACCATTTTTGGGATCCTTTTCTTGTAGAGAGAAGACTAGAAGTCAAAAACTGAAATGGCTGACTTGCTAAATTTGTGATTTGTGCATGCTTACAACAAAGCTTTATATACTACATGTTTCATAATTTAAAATACTTATACTATTTACTTTTTAAGTGGAGTTGATATAATTGTATATAGAATTTGTGCTGGCACCGACCATGGATTCAAGATGGCTAATTCCTAACCACTAATTGGAGCCGACCCACCGGCTTTCATTTGAACTTATAATTTGTCATGTCGTTATATCACTAGAATAATTACTCTTTTATTTGTGCTTATAATTTGTCATGTCGTATAATACAATTGTTTGTGGTGTTTGTTAATATGTAGAAAGAGAATTCTGCAATATGTGTATAAATATAATGAAATATTTGAAAAAAGAAATAAGCAGTATTGTATTTATACTGTATTGTGTTTTGAAGTTTCATGTTTCTACTAATAAAGATTTAATTAGTATAGGAAGTTAAAACAAAGATTTAATCATTACAGAAAATTTAGGTTCAAGAGTGTAGTTAAGGGTAGAGGGAATAATTAATGAAACATATTAATTAATGATGTGGAGCTTCAAATAATTGAGTTTATTTAAGTATAATATATTTATTTAATTTGATAAGTGACCATTATGCTGTATGCCTATTTAGAAATGGTGTAAGTAATAATGGATTGGTTGTCAAGTTTCAAGTAAACTAAATGCCAACTATATTAAAAATCAAAGTGGTCGTTGAAGTTGTAGTTTCAGAAGTTAATCCGTTTAAGTGTGAGTTTTGACTAGTTTCACAATTGTTTTCATGAGTTTTTTACAGTTTGTTTTTATAATCTTCACATCTTGTATCGAATTGACAACTTTAACCAATCAGACCATTTTCATCAGTTTCTTACTGTTTTGTTTTAAAATCTTTACATCTTGTATCGAATTGACAACTTTAACCAATTGAACCAGGTTGTTGGGTCTAGATTATAAAGCGTGGTTCCAATCGAATTGGACATGTATGCATAAGTCATGACAATGAAATTGTGCACCTATATGATCCGGTAAAATTATGAAAATTGTTTATTGTTGTATATAAATAAGTATTAAGTATAGGTAAAATTTAACTAGTTTAATATAAGAGTAAATTTTAATCCTTTTGATACGTTATGTGACATGCTAGACGTATTTATTTTACCATATTTTTATAACAATTTTTAATCCTAATCTACTTCTATTCACAATGTATGCATTCACCTTATATGATTTGAACACTTCAAACTCTAGAATAAAGGAGAGACCCCTTACCACCACTTAATATACACAAGAAATACTTGTATTCAAACAAATAGAATTAGAATCACATACTTATATGTTGTATTTATATCAGTTGCCTTATTTTGTCCAACTTTTATAAAATTATATAGTAGTTTATCAGTAAGCAGTAAATAGTAAAAGAGAAATAAACGTTCTATTCAACACATGCTCCGTTGGTCAAGCAGCTTGCTATATTTCGCATAAAACAATAGATTAATAAAATAATAAGTTTATTAGTTATATAAATGACCATTTAGTTGCATTTTCTATTTAAAAAATGGAGTAAGTAACATGTGATTGCTTGTCATATTTCAAATAGAGTACAAGACAAAAAAAAAGTTTAGTATTTTAAGGGGATTAGAGATTGGATAACATTTTAAAATAACATAACAACAGTTCATATAAACTTATTAATATGGATAATTTATATCTAAATAATGATGGAACTTGAGTTAATCAAGTTGCGCATACATGCACGGTTTCAGTTTTGTAATAGTAAGATTTTTAAAGATATAAATACAATCTTTTTCTAGGTTTAAGAATACTGAAAACATTACAAAACCGTGGTTTAAGAATACTTTGAATATTGACCCTAACTAAAATAGATCTGGTATTTTGTTTTAAGATAATTTGTCGGTACTTTAGTTCGTCATTCCATACCTATCTTTGCATACTTAGTGTCATGTGTTGTAATGTTACGCAGGGCCGTCCCTGAAAATCTCTAAAAAACCCGAAGCCTGGAGAGAGTAGAAAAAAGCCCTCGTAATTCATTTATAAAATACATAAAAAATGGTTAAAAGTATATTTTTATTCTAAATTTTGGAACCTAGGGAGAGCGGGTCTGGGAAGGTCACCAACCCTGCCCCTTCTTTGGGTCAGCTCTAACATTACACTACTTATCTGTTGACATTTTTTATACATGCTAATGCTTTAAAATTATAATTTTACACCAAAAATTACAGATGTACATAAAGTAATTATAGCTATAAATTCTTATTTTATGTATATTATATATATTTAGTTTTGGCACAACCGGTTTAAGTCATGACATTATTTATGTTAAAAAATTGAAAAGTAAACGGGTTAAATAAGTTAACACCATAAACCATTAAGTCAATCCGAATATGATTCATATAGCTAATGTGTTTGTGAGTTCTATTAAGGAAGACTTACGCCAATAACCGGCCATGTCATCCTCCAACTTACGACTGCATCCCACTTTTCTATCAAACTCACAACATAAACTTTCCAGTATGGTGCAACAAACAAATCCAGTCCACTATGATTGGTCTGGACCTCAACAAGTATCCTAATGGAACTCACCTTTTGAATATATATAGACAGTTCATTGCATTCACATTTTGAATTTGCAAGCATAACGTTTGTTGAAATGAAAAAACAAAAGCACAAGTTTTAATATTAAGGGTTGCAAATCTTCAGTTTAACCAACTCTGAGTAATTCTGGAACTGATCCCTCAAACAATGAAGATGGTACACCCTCGACCCATAAGCGTAAATCATGAAACATTGAACAAAAACAAAGTGAAACAAAAAGGAAGTTTTTAGGCATAGTCTTCGGAAGCTGGAATTGTCTCATATGATCCAATGAAAACATCCCCAAATATGAAGCCGGCCAACCCACCACCGATCAACGGGCCGATCCAGTATATCCAATTTTGAGAGAAATCTCCACTAACCACAGCAGGTCCAAATGATCGAGCTGGATTCATTGATCCACCGCTAAAAGGCCCGGCTGCCAAAATGTTGGCTCCGACAATGAACCCAATTGCCATTGGTGCAATAGTTCCAAGGGAACCCTTTTTAGGATCAACGGCTGTGGCATAAACGGTGTAGACTAAAGCAAAGGTAATGATGATCTCCATCACGACTCCTTGAAGACCATTCATGCCATCTGCAACTCCATGTGTTGGTACGGCCTATCAAACACTAAATACATAAGCAATAGTGCAATAATTTAAAACCAAATGTTGATTTTTCACATATAATTTTAATAAGTTATCACTCATGTATGGTGACTTTATATTAACGTTTGTTCATATTACTTGTAATCTTAATCAACAATGTACTCTACACGTTAAAAGGATAAGAAGCATACCAAGCCACCGGTAACGAACTGGAGGAGAAAGCATGCAACAATGGAACCAAAGCATTGGGCAATCCAGTAAAATAGACCAGTTATGATGGTGATGTTACCACCAATAGCCAATCCAAAGGTGACAGCTGGATTCAAATGACCACCTGATATGTTCGCTGCCATTGAGACCCCAACGAACAATGCAAGTGCATGGGCTATTGCTACTGCTACTAGTCCAGCAGGGTCTAGTGCTGCATTTGTAGTAAGCTTACCTGTAAATTTATTAGAAAATAAATCAATTGTTGTTTTTAACAAATTTGATAGCGTTTCTTGTGTTATGAGCAATCTCATAAATATTTGATATATATTTATGAGCAATCTCATATATTTTAGTGTATCCGACGAATTAATGACCAAGTAAACTAAACAACTATCATACTCGGTAAACCCCACCTATGGTAAAGCTATTGATAGGGTACCATGAAGATTGAAACAAAAAGATACTATAAGGTATTAATATTTTATTTATAAAGCTAAATTTTTGTCAGTGAATGATCTTAACAATCAACTCATTTCACCAAAAACATACATGATTTATTATGTATCATTTGAGATATTAACTAGAAAACCAACTTACCATATGCAATGGCTGACCCAACACCTGCAAACACAAAGAGAAGGGTGGCAAAGAATTCGGCTGAGTAAGACTTGATCGAACCGACACTCAAAGAGTCACCAATACTACCAATTGCTAACTTCACCATCTTTGGGATCCTTTTCTTGTAGAGAGAAGACTAGAAGTCAAAAACTTAAATGATTGACTTGCTACAATTGTGATTTGTGTATGCTTACAACAAAGCTTTATATACTACATGTTTCATTAAAATACTTATATTATTTACTTTTTAATGGAGTTGATATAATTGTATATAGAATTTGTGCTGGCACCGACCATGGATTCAAGATGGCTAATTCCTAACCACTAATTGGAGCCGACCCACCGGCTTTCATTTGAACTTATAATTTGTCATGTCGTTATATTACTAGAATTATTACTCTTCCCATTTTTCACTTTATCCTATTTAAAGTAGAGAATCTTAAAAATCGTATAATACAATTGTTTGTGGTGTTTGTTAATATGTAGAAAGAGAATTCTGCAATATGTGTATGATGAAATATTTGAAAAAAAATAATGAGTAATTGAGTATTGTGTTTATACTGTAATGTTTCTACTAACAAAGATTATGTTAATATAGGAAATTAAAACAAAGATTTAATCATTATAGAAAATTTAGGTTCAAGAGAGTAGTTAAGGGTAGAGGGAATAATGCACTTCGGATGATGGTGTGAGATGGGTGACAGGGGCAGATCTAGCATAGAACAAGGGGCAATCCCCGTTACCCCTTGACGCTCCGGTAGTAGTGTAAATTTTGGAAAAATTTGACGTTTTTTCGATTTCACCCCTTTTTATCGAAACGTTACCCCTTTAGGTTTTTTCTAGATCCCCCACTGATGGGTGATATGGCAATGAGAGCGAATGTGGCAAAGAGTAAAGATGTAGCATGCAGAGGAAGGATCAAGCGGTACCTCCATGTCAAATTGTAGGAGCAACAAAGAAATAAACAGGAGAAGCTGGATGGAAGGCGATGTGGCATTTCGGGACGACCGGAAACACCCCTACATTCAGGGTCGGCCATATTGGTGGGATGCACTATATGACTCCCCCAACCTAGTCAGATTTTATTATTTTGTAAATTAAATTAAAAACAAAATATGAAAATTAAATAATTTAGATAACATGTATAAGAAAAAAAAACGATAAATAACTAATTGATGATTTTTAAATCATATTATTAACCAAATTTTTGTAAAACATATTTTCTAAATAGCTAAAAGTTCTAAGTGAATTGGAAAAGAAAGAGACTAATTTTTTTATTTATATACTATTATTTTGAAATAAATTTGTGCATGTAGCTTTAATGGTTCTTTTTTTTAAAACCAAATTGTTCAAAAACTTATTTATATTTATATACTATTAATTGGTAATATACTATTAATTGATAACATTGTTAGGCATTAAAACTTGTATTTTTAGCTTATAAAGTTGGACATTGGTAACATTATTAGGCATTAAAATTTGTATTGTTAGGTAGGGATGAGTACGGTACCCGTTCGGTACTAATACCGAAAGTACCGGTACTAAAAAACTAGAAAAGTGGGTACCGGTACCGAATACACCGGCCATAACGTGGAGCTCATGTATAATGTTTAGGGGCTGTTTGACAACTTCTGAATGGTTAAATGTTGAATTAGTAAGAGGTTTGAACTCACTACTACAAAAATAGGCATTTGCTACAGCTAAATCCATAGCAAATCCGTAGCAAACACCCTTTTTGCTATGGATTTGGTTCGTAGCTACAAGTCTCGTCGCGAATTTATTTGCTACGAACTTTAGCTACGAAAATTATGTTTGCGACGAATTTATCTACAAAAAATGACGTCGCTATTTTAGCCATGAATTTGCTACAAAAATGTTTGCTATGGATTTTTTTGCTACAGAAATGCTAGCTACCAATTTTGCTTGTGAAATGTTGGCTACGGAAAAGTTTGATACGGATTTTGCTATGTTTTTTGGTACAAAATGTTTGATACGGATTTAACCAAGGTTAGACTACAAATTTTTCTATGGCCTTTGCTACAATTATGGTACATGTATTGCTACGAATTTGGCTAGGAATCTTAATGGATTCTTGCTAAATATTTTGTTAGGGTTTTGTTACATATTTGGCTAGCAATTTTGGCCATAATTTTCACATTTTTTTATATTATTTTCTATTGGTTTCTTAAAAATGTTATTTTTCACATTTTTTTTATATTATTTTCCAATGGTTTCTTAAAAATATTATACGCAAATTACAATAAATATATACAAAATCACACCAAAATTATATGCAAATTACAATTAATATAAACAAATCACACCAAAGTTAAATATCCAACCAGATAAAATAAAATATCAGTTTATTCAAATCAAAATAAATATACAAAGTATCCAAAGGAAATACAATAAATACTCAAATTATTATGTCTAACAACATAAACCCATATCTTAACTCAGTCGAAAGTTTTGTGGCAACAAATCTCTCATTTATTTGGGGGTAGAACCTCACTATTTTTCATTTTTCTCCATCATAGCATGTTCTCTACTTTTTAAAGTTCCAACTCCGCATTTGTTCCTTCAACCGTTGCACCTATAATTAATAAATTAAAACATTACCATTAGTAACAAATACATTAGAATCTCATATTACCGGTTTTAACAAATTACAAACGTATATAACTCAAACTAGGCCCCTACATTTGAATCCTCCCCAAGGACCCCACATGTTTCGAAGAATTAAAGCTTCTTTAAACACCTAAAAGTTAATAATTAAATTATTGATTTTGAAAAACCCCAATAGCATATGTTCATAACAATGGTTAGTCTGTATATGTTTATAATCATAAGATTACTATCTGCACTTGAATATTTACCATGTGAAGACAGTTGAGAAGAATAGGAGTTTACCATGTGAAGACACTTGAGAAGAATACGAGGAGCAGAGATCATAGGTACTCAAATCAACACAGCAAAAACAATCTGCAAAAAAAAAAACAAACAAATATCACAATATTACCAAGAATTCCATCAGGGTTCAAGTTATTTGGTTCATTGCTACTTAATAATTAATGGCAGAAACAATAGGTTCGATATCTTGACGATAAATTCATCAAATATAGTTGTGGGAATTAGTAACACCGACCCAATTTAGCCCTTTTCCATACGGTTAAAAAGCAGCCACATCTTGTTAGAATACGGAACAACACTATTGTGACACATGCCACAAAAAATTGTAAGTCATTATCACAGATCTTGCAGACAAAGATTAAATTCAATGGAAAAGGTGAAAAATAAGGAAAGAAAAAAAAAAGAAAATTACTCATTGTGGTATCTGAATGCTTGTTCATCAACAGCTTCTCATCACGATTGGTTGAACATACGATAACGCCCAAATTGAGAGTATACCTTAACACACATAATACGGTGTTTAATACACAATTAAAAAAAACTTAAAACTCACGCAAACAACCACTCTTACGTCCGCAATTGATTTCGAACAAAGAAATAGTTTACCTTGATTTGACTAAACTCGAAACCCACTAGTGGCTAAGATTGCTTACGATTTTTTGTGGGTCACCGGAAACTCCCAAGCGGTTAGGTCTGTAGGTAGAGGGATAGTTTACCTCCCTAATGAGTCTCCTCCGCATCTCGTTCTCTGGACGGTTCCGGCAACTGGCACAGGGCTAAAGAGAAGATCAGAAAGAATAAAAAAGAGGGATTGGGGGGCATGAATAAAAGGGGAATGAAAAATTGGAGTTGTCAACGCAGGAATTTGTGGGTTGAAACTAAATTAAAATTTTGAGGGAGGACAACGGAGGGAAGTGCTAGTTTTGGGTTGGAATTGGAGGGAATGGGCGATTTAAAATAAGTTTTAGTTATTTAATATAATATATTAAACAAGGTAAAGATATCAAATTACAAAAAGGAGTAAACTGCTATTTTGATTCATGTGGTTTGGGCAGTTTTACTACTTTAGTCCGAATCTCAAACAAGAAATATGCGCGTAATACCGAACGAAACAAAAACAAACAAAGAGGAAATATTTTTGGATTTTTATGATTTTTAGAAAACAAGAAAACAACTAATCTAAACTAACACTAAGCGCACGAATTCCCCGGCAATGGCGCCATTTTGATGACTGTCGTAAGGGTCATGCAAAAACCTAATTAAACTACGTAGATAGCGTAAGTAGTGTATCGTATCCAGGGGAATTTGTGGTTAATGTCGAGCTTATGTCTAAGACCTAAATTAATTAACTCGGGGGAATTTGATTGATTGTTTAGAAAAACGCGAAAACTAAATTAAAGATTTGTAATCAATATGAGAAAGATAACTTCCACCCGGAATCCCAATTACCCGTTTATCATCAAAACCTGTTTACCAGTTCAGAACACCACATAGACATGGCCTCGGAATTAATGAATTTGGTTAGTTATTAAGATAGTTTTTAAGATTCACTATGCCACCTAACAACCCGTTTGTTTGTATCAATTACCCATCAATTTACCAACCCGCTAACGATGCAAGTAAATCGCCAATACGCTTAATAAACACAGATAATTCAAACACAAATAACGTTTACCAAGAATCCAACACAAGTGGTCAAGTTGTACCATTACAACGAATCAGTAAACAAGGTTTAATGAAAAACACAGTAAAAGTTCATCCGGGCAGAAGTCACAAAGAGCTTAGCCGCTCATGGTCGTCATCACAACTTCAATAATAGTCTCGAGTCGATCTGACATGAGAAATGCTTGATTGGGGTGAAAACCTCTTCTAGATCGCCTCTAATGACTCCTGAGTTCGTAAAAAACGGCTGTTAGGTCACAGAATGCCCCCAAAACCTGATAAACATCACTTTTTATACTTCCCCGATATTGGCCCCTCCCGCGCGTCGCGGGTGAGTCATCGGCATCTAGCGCGTGTCGCCTGAACGAAACAAACCGACCCACCATACACCTGTCGCGCGTCGCGACAGGTCTCTCCGTCTCCCCCGCGTGGCGCGGGGGACTACCACCTGGAATTTCTCTTTTCCAGCTTCCAGCTTCTTTCAGCATGCGTTTATTCACTCGTTGTGCACTGTTTAACCTGAAACGACGCACCACATTAAATATCAATACCGAACTGACTAAACACTCATATGTAATAAAACTGACTTGAAACACACAAAATAACACTAAATATTAACCACACATCAATGGCTCGGTTTGAAACTATGTCAAGCCAGTTCTGCTCGATTAGACAGCGAGCTTAGCTCGGCTAGGTTTGTAACGAACCAGATTGGCACAGTTTGGCTCATTCATCGGCTCATCTTTCTATAGCTCGGATTATTTTACTTTTAATATTGTATAAAAACTATTGACCCTAGTTGGCTCTAAATGAAAATAAAGACTACCATGGACACCCGGATACTATAGATAACTTTCAAATTTGTAAAGAGTTGTATTGGGGTTTCAGATTTAAAAAATAAAGAATAATGATGATAGATGAAAGAGAATAGGGTGAAAATATATGATATTATATTTAAAAAGAGATAAAAGAGGATGTGATGGAAGAAATATGCTAGATCTTAAAAAAAGAAAGAGGATAAAAACAAGTGACAAAAATACCCTCAATAGTTAAAATGAGATTGGTAATGTGGAAGCATATGGATCATGGGTTTGTCAAATTTTTCCCTAACTTGGGTTTTCTTTGGATACTTAAATTGTATGTATGTATAGGGAAGATTGTTTTAAGAAGGAAATTTTAATTAAGAAAAATAAGAATAAATGGTACAATTATAAAATAATAAATAGTTTTCTCTATCTCATTTATTATGAATCTTTGACTAATTAATTAGTAATAAAAAATATCACCCTCCACACTTTTTTTGCCCATACGCCTCAAAGTTATTATACTCATTTCGAAATTTATCTTTCACATATTAAAATTTATCTTACACAACTTGTAATTTATCTTACATAACTCGTAATTTTTTTGCCTACTTACATCAAAAGTTATCCTAAATATTTCTAAATTTATCCTACACATATTAATCTTTTTATGTTTTTATTATCGCGACTTTGTTACAAATTTTACTACAAAATTGTTAAGAATAAAAATTTCTTAAGTTTGCTACAAATTTTGCTACGGATTTCGTTTGCAACGAAATTTTCATAGCAAAATGTTTACTAGCTAATCGTTACTCACTCATCGCAACAAAAGTTGAGACTGATTTTGCTACGATCTTTAATACATTATTGTTGTAATATTTATTTTCATGATTTTGCCAGGGATATTACTACAAACTTTGTTGAATAATTTTCAAATAATTATTTTTCTCAGTTTTGCTACGGATTTTGCAAAAGTTTGCGATGAAATATTCATAGATAAACCATAGCGAAATGTGTTCGTAGCTAATTCGTAGCAAAAATTGCTACGAATTTTGCTAGCCATGTTTTTTTATTCTTTTCAAAATACATATATTATGAACTTTGCTACATATATTGCTACAGATTTTATTTTACATTTTTAGTTATGTCTAAATACTTATTTTCATGGTTTTGCTACAGATTGTGCTAGCAATTTTGCTACGTTATTTTTTTTTAATATTTATTTCCTCTATTTTGCTACGGATTTGTTGCGGATTTTGCTATGGATTTCATTTGCGACGAAATATTTGTAGCAAAACTGTAGCAAAATACGTTCTTAGCTATTCCGTAGCTAATTCGTAGCAAAATTTGCGACCTATTTTTTCCGTTGCTGAAGTTTCTAGCAAATGCCTCTTTTGTTGTAGTGACTATTAAGTGCTGAACCAGTAAGAGGTCTGAACATTATGCTGACAGTAAGAGCTGACCTAAGAGCGGTATAATGCTTAACCGTTCAGAGGCAAATGTCTGACCAATTCACATTAGAGGTTTTAACCATTGAGACTCGATATAATGCTTAATCATTCATATGCATATGTCTGAACCATTCAAACATTTACTCGTGTAACAAACAGTCTGAATCATTAAGTATTGATCCAGTAAGAGGTCTAAACTATTCAGAGCCTCATTAAAATGTAAACAAACAGCCCCTTAATTGTTAACTAATCTACGCCGGCTGAATTTGTAAGCCCCGACCGCAACGCGTCGGGGTCTTACATCTAGTTTTGAATTAAACGACTACTATTATTTAAAAAGCCAAAATAACAAATTACAAGCAAATAGCAGGTAAACGGGCAACAAGCTGCGGCGCAACCCTCTTTTAAATTGCAAAACCAATCCTACTAAAGACGAATCAACTCTTTATTATCCCAAAAACAAATTTGCCTCTTCATACAAATTTAATAAAAATATGATGACAATTAGTGAAACAAGGGATCCAATTATCCACTAGTATATTATATTAACTTTCCATGAAACATATTAATTAATGATGTGGAGCTTCAAATAATTGAGTTTATTAAGTATAAATATATTAATTTAATTTGATAAGTGACCATTATGTTGTATGCCTATTTAGAAATGGTGCAGGTAATAATGGATTGGTTGTCAAGTTTCAAGTAAACTAAATGCCAACTATATTAAAAAATCAAAGTGGTCGTTGAAGTTGTAGTTTCAGAAGTTAATCCTTTTAAGTGTTTAACACTTGGTCTGGTTTTACAAATTAGTTGGCAGCAAAAGGAGGAAATAAGAACCACTGATTTATTGTTATGAGTTTTGACCAATTTCAACAATTGTTTTCATCAGTTTTTTACTTGTTCGTTTTAAAATCTTCCCGTTGTGTATCGAATTGACAACTTAATTTAACCGATCGGACCAGATTGTTGGGTCTAGATTTTAAAGCATGGTTTCAAATGAATTGCATATATAGTATGCATAAATCATGAAAATGAAATTGTGTACCCTATATGATCCGGGTAAAATTATGTAATAATCTATTGTTATATATAAATAAAGTATTAACATTTATGCACATTTGAACTAGTTTAATAAAGAGTTAATGTCTTTTTTCTTTAACTTTATGTGACATGCTAGATGTCAGACCTGACCTGCAACGGAATAGGTGATCGGGGCATGATTGGGTTAACTCGAGAGCTTATGACCTGCTATTACTTGTTTTAAATAATCTTTAACTCATAATAATTGTTTCTCATAACAAATAATTCCAAATAACAATTACAAATGTGATCTTGATCATAACCACTAAACTATATCATCCATTTCTTGTTAATTAAGACCCATCCTATGTCCAAATCTTCTCTTCAAGTCTGTTCACCTATATCATGTGTAAAATTAAGTTTTTGGGTCAACAAAGGCTGGCAAGTGAACCTTATTGTTATTAGAAAATAATATTGTTTAAACTTGGTTTATTTAAAAAGAACGTGTGTTAACCTGTGTAAGTAAATATGTTTGTATTGTCATGTAACAAAACTCATAACACAACTTCAAACAATAAACAAGCCAACTCAAATAATTCAAATGTATGTAATGTGTGTTGCATGGTATTATGGTGTGCCAATGAATGTATGCATGTTGCTACGGTATTATGGTGTGCTGAAGGTCAAAGCTCAATCAATGGAGCTGCCTCGTAAGTTGGCAACGTCACTTCCACTCATAGGTAATGGGGAACAGACGAGCCTATGATGATGTGATGTCCAACGTGAATGAAAATGCACCAAATGATAAAAACCAAACACACATAACATAGATACTTCACATAATGGTAATTGCACGGAATTGAACTTGTAAAATACAAATAGAATATGCGACACATGATACACCCCAAAACCGTATAAATAAAATAAAAAGGTGAGTTGTAAGATTCACTCACAGTGTTAGCGTTTGCGATTCCTGGTATAACTAAGCGCACGAATGAGATTAAGAAACTTGAAGCGGTGGGAGTTATTCTATAATATGAAATACGAAACACTAAATATATATCCAAAACACAACTAGTTATATATTAATTATGTGAGTTTATTTATCCGGATGGTACGTCTTGTGTTACCATGGTATCCCCGAATCCGATGGATCCGGGAGAGATCCAAAGATACTACACCTTTTGGAATGTTAGGAGCTTTCCCGTAAATATACCCTTGTGTGGGAATTATATTTACCAAGTAATAATTTATTAACAATTGTGTTGTGAGATTTATCAAATATGTTATATTTATTTGTTAAATATAAGCTGGTTATATTTTATAAAACAACTTTATAATAATAGTTTTTTTTTCAAGTAACTTTTACGATGACCAAGTTATGTTTTGCATATGCATAATATCAAACGATATATATTTCATAATAGATTTAAATTACATAAAGAGACACTTCTGATTGTTACATTAGACTATACAAATTAATTAGTTTAAATAACTAGAGCACCTCACCATTAATACCCATTTAAGGTTTTTGTGTAATAAATAAACATAGAACCATGCAGGGGCGGACCTAGAGTGATAGAAGGGGTAACCTCCGTTGCCCCTTGACGGTCCGGTGATGCTCTGATGGTAGTGTAAATTTTAGAAAAATTTGACGTTTTTTTCGATTTCGTTCCCCCTTTTTATTGAAAAGTTACCCCTAAGCGGAATTTTTAGATCCGTCACCGGAAGAGATGTGTAGTTAGATAATTGCTTGCTAGAGTTTATTATATGAAAGAGGTAAAATTTAAATGATCTAGATAGTTTGGATAATTTATTATTCAAAACTGTTCTCACTAATTTATTTTCACCAAAAATAGTGCAAGGACAGTAGGATACCATGCTGTTTGTGTGTATATCTATACATATATTTATATATATTTTCCTTACAACTTTATTCCAAATATAGAGATGGACATTGATGCCAATGATGCTCAAGACCAAAATCTTCACTTAACCGGGTCCAAAGTTTCTCCTATATTACGTTGATCTTCCTAACTTTGACTTTGATGATGGCCTACAGCGGCATTTAAGGTTTGATAACCTGGATGAAAACAAGAGTTTTCTTGATATCACAAGTCAGGAAGAAGATAATCAGTGGATCGAAGAATGTTCACGTGGAACTAGTGCGATACAGTTTAGTTCAAGCGCTGTGGAATCAATACGGAAAAATGTATGGTCTGAACTCTGAAGCAGCATCTTCAGAATCTGTTGAAATGCTTCTACAATCAGTTGGACAGGAGGAGAAGGTTCTAGAAGGAAGTGATCGGTCTGCTAACGTAACTAATGTTATGGATCAGAACTTCCAGGAGAACTTTGTTAGGTCAAAAGTGAGTTCGAATGCGAGCAAACACAAGAAACTCAAAATTCTGGTGGGAAATTAGATTCCGTAATTATGAGCGACAAACATAATTCATGTGTTGGTGGGAAAACAAGTGATAAGATATGTGATGATGATGTAAATAATGCATGTAAACAAATGATCAGGAAAGAAGTGCATTTATAACGAAGAGTTAACAGTCATTTTCGTCCTCGTGGTTTGTCCAGTTATGCCAGTTAAGTCCAAATTTCAAATTTGTACCATTTTCGTCCCTAGCATTCTTGAAACATGTCAGTTCCATCCAAAAAATAAGGCTGAAAATCGAATAATTGGACAAACCACATGGACGAAAATGGCAGTTAACTCATGGTTTTAGGACAGAATTGACATGTTTCAAGAATGTTAGGGACAGAAATGGTACAAATTTGAAATTTGGTCTGAATTGGCATGATTGGACAAACTACAGGGACGAAAATGACAGTTAACTCTATAATGAGCTTATAACAGTTCTTATTCAGTATATTTTGTTCATAATACTAGAAATTTCATATTAGTTTCATCACATGCTTTACAGATAAATTTATATGGACTCTATCGCTTGCACCCACTCAACGTCAACCTAGACGTGTTGACCAAAACATAGACAAGATTGTAACACAAGAAGAGATAATGAGCAAAATTGAGGAGTCAAAGGTACAAGCAGCAGATGCAGTGGTGCATGCTGATGCTGCGGTTGATCACTACGAAAATATATGGAGTCAACTCGAAAGTCAAAAGAAATCTGGTATGGTTTCAGATGATGAAGCAAAGCTAGCATCTTCAGCCGCATCAATTGCAGCCGCTTCTTCTGTGACTAAAATTGCGTCGAATGTTGCTGAACGACAGGGTCGTCTCCGAAAATCACAAAAAAAGACAATTGGCCCTGTGCGAGATAAAATTTTTGGGCCCTATTCATTGATCCATTATGTTTGTTTATTGATCTAGGCCAAGTCATTAATCCTTACACACTGAAACATCCGGGCTTCTAAATTTGATTGGCAAAAACAGTTGGGCTTTGACGTTTTTGGTTCATAAATCCAGGTCCTTTAAGTTTTTTCTTTAAAAACATACAGATTATATATACATACATATATATATATATATATATGTATATATAATCTGTATGTTTTTAAAGAAAAAACTTAAAGGGCCTGGATTTATGAACCAAAAACGTCAACCCTTCAATTTTGTAACCAATTTTTACGTGTTTATTTTTTGTACGTATTGGTATAAATTTAGGTTGATTTACGGTTCAATGTTATTTCTTTTTTGGAAATGGTATGCTCAAAATAATACTTTTTTTGTTATTTTATATACGTTCTTAATTGGTTTACATTTTGAAATAAAGTCATTTGCCGATAAAAATTCGAGTTATTTTACGTTTCGTTGCCTCGCAACGCGACATTCTAATCTTTAACTTAAAAAAAACTTAATTTTCTTACGTATATATATATATATAACGTATATATATATATATATATATATATATATAGTGTGAGGTTCATTGGGGAACACTAAAAAAGTGGAGAACAGTGAGGAACCGACTCAAACGAACTCCGATTAGACTCATTCTAGCGGTGTTGGAACCGGCTCGTCGAACCCTAACTAGGATCTCTTAACCCTAAACCCTAAATCCTAACCCATAAACCCTAAATATATTAGTTTTTGGATTTAGGGTCTTATATTAGGGTTTACCCATAGGGTTTAGCTTTAGGGTTTAGTTTTAGGGTTAATAATTAGTATTTAAGGTTTAGCTTTTTAGGGTTTTATGGTTTAGCTTTAGGGTTTAGCCTTTAGGGTTTAGCTTTTAGTGTTTATAGCTTAGATTTTACGATTAGCTTAGGTTTTAGCCTTATTTTTTAGCTTTAGGGTTTAGGGGTTAGGATTTAGGGTTTAGAGTTAAGAGATCCTAGTTAGGGTTCGACGAGCCGGTTCCAACGCCGCTGGAATGAGTCCAATCGGAGTTCGTTTGAGTCGGTTCCCCACTGTTCCCCACTTTTTTAGTGTTCCCCAATGAACCTTCCGACCGCTAGAATGAAAACCACCACGAGTTAAGAAAACCGTGAGAACTACACCATACGGCGCGAGTTGGGCCAAAAAAATTTTTCATAAACGAGAGGAAAATAGGATTTAGCCTTTAGGGTTTAGCTTTTAGGGTTTATAGCTTAGATTTTACGATTTAGCTTAGGTTTTAGCCTTATTTTTAGCTTTAGGGTTTAGGGGTTAGCATTTAGGGTTTAGGGTTAAGAGATCCTAGTTAGGGTTTGACGAGCCGGTTCCAACGCCGCTGGAATGAGTCCAATCGGAGTTCGTTTGAGTCGGTTCCCCACTGTTCCCCACTTTTTTAGTGTTCCCCAATGAACCTTCCGACCGCTAGAATGAAAACCACCACGAGTTAAGAAAACCGTGAGAACTACACTATACGGCGCGAGTTGGGCCAAAAAAAATTTTTCATAAACGTAGAGGAAAATATTTTAAACACATTTGTAAAAAAAATTCAAAAACAAATTGTCGTGTTGTTTTTACCACCCCAAGTTTAGTGTAAAAATAAATTTTAAATTAAATTAAATTTTTACACTAAACGTGGGGTGGTAAAAACAACACACACGACAATTTTTTTTGAATTTTTTTTTTTACATATGTATTTAAAATATATTTTTTTTACCCTGCGAACGAGCTAGATTAATGGCTGATGAAGTTTTTTTTTATCAAGTAGACAAGAAAGTTATGATCAAAGCAGCACTAGTTCAATCATTTCTGCCGCTAAAGAAGCTGCTCGTAGGAGAATTGAAGCTACTGCTTCTGCTTCAAAACATGCTGAAAAACTTGTTGCTATTGTATAAGCTCATGCAGTGGCAGATCTATAAAATCTTTATAGGGGCAACGTTTCATATAAGAAGGGGTAATGAAATCGAAAAAACGTCAATTTTTTTCAAAATTTACACTACCGCCAAAGCGTTAAAGGGTAGCAGGGGCTACCCCTAGTAACATGCTGGGTCCGCCCCTAAGCTGCTGATCTGGCGGCAGAAGCAGTATCACTAGCTGGGAAATTTGTGGCAATAGGTTTTTCTGATAAGCAGAAGGTTGAAACTCATCGTAACAATAAAGATGATCCTGTAGATAATGCTGAGAATCAGATGATGATTTTTGATGGCATCTAAGGTTCAGTTACAAGCGATGAAAACGATAAAAACGTACAAGTGGTCATAAAGGTCTTAACTTATCTATTACTACCTTGCAGTCTAAAGGTACTAGAAAAAGAAACAGAATAGCCCGTACAGATTACGCTTGGTGTGGTGGAGATCGAGTTGTTGTGCGGGTCCAAAATTGGTAAGCGTTTTAAATATATACATATACTCTTCTTAATTATGAAGATCATGAATAACCAAATTCAACTATTTTCGAACTGACCCGTAGCCCTAGAGATGGGCATAATAACCAGTTTCAAACCCGACCCGGTAGAACTGACCTGGAACCGGTTCCAATTCCTACCCGACGTAGAGAAGAATCGGTTCCGGGTTCAAAAACCCGTCGGTTCCTACCCGGTTCCACATTTTATACATAAAATCGGTTCCTACCCGGTTCCAACCCGGAACGGGTTCCTCCGTAACCATTTCAGACGACCCCAATCTAATTATTATTTTTATATTGAAAGAGTCATCTTCTTCATCTTTTAGCTAATAATCTTAACCAATATCAAAGAGGTTCGTTCAAATTATATTACCAAATATATTCCTAATAATATGTCTCTAAATAATAATAATATATTTCTCAATTATGTCGTTAAAAGATAAAAAGATTTTAAGAAAAAGCAAATATAATAGAGTGACAATAATCCTTTCGAGTCTTGCAGACTCCCATTTCCCTTTTTATTATTTTATTATAGGTATTAAGTGGCCAAATCAAATATAATAGAGTGACAATAATCCTTTTGAGTGTTGCACACTCCCATTACCCTTTTTACTATTTTATTAGTTTAGGGATCTATGTATTAAATGAGTTTGAAGATAGAAAACGAAAGACTTTAAAATAATCATAGAGTTGATCTGGTTCTTCGAAGAAATATATGTGTTTTCCGTTTATATAAACTTGAATAAGTTTTTTTAAAATAAATATGTTATTATTGAGGTTGTTGCGTTTGAAGGACATAACGATTATAAGTTTTAAATTATTTTTTATATTTCCTATTATTTCTTGCATCACACATCATAAATAAAATTTTGATATGAATACATATAACCCTAATATGAACTATACATACAAAATTAAAGAAAATATAACATTACTCATACATTTACGAAGTAAGAATTTTGTTTTTGAATACAAAATAATTAGTATATTTTATTTCAAATTAATATTTTCTTATTTTAAAAAGTGTTATCAAAATATAAAATGAAATGAAATTAGTTTATGATCTAAGATTATATATATTAAACGTACACACTACACAAATATATATATTATATATTATATATATATATATATATATTGTTTATACATAAACATTTGTGAAAACGATAATAACAAATTATAAATATGATGAGATTTTAAATTTTTGGTTACGTCAACTAGTGATGTATAAATTTTTTGTTATCTCATCTTCTTTTGATAAGTATGTTTTTATTTATTAAAGTAGAGATATTATATTTAAGTATAGGTAAGTAAATAGCTAATATTAATTGTTAAGAATTATAAATATTGAAGAGATATAATCTTGAAATAAGATTATTTCTAATATATATTAACTTCAATCTTTTAATAGTATTTTATATTAATTTACTTATTATTATTATTATTATTTATATGATTGATTAGTATAATAAATTGCCACATGGCATTTTGATGAAATCCTTTATTATAAAGAACTAGGTGGACACCCGTCCGATGGACGTGTTGTTGTTAGTGTTATAACTATATATAATAGATTACAACAGTTACGTAAAATCTCAAACATACAACAAAAACTTATCATGTAACCTCTGTTTCTTCACAAATTTAGGAACCCAGCCTTAAGAAGCACCTTTTCACCATGAGAATGAGACTCGGGTTGTTCAATAGGAACCCACCTTGCCTCCGTACGACTCCATTGGTCTGAATAAGGTCTGCTCCAAAGCGCACCAACTAAGAGCTTTTGAGGCAGCAAGAACTGGCACTGTCCATTTAAAGAACTCTATTAAATTGCTCCCGTCGAAAAAAAAAACATCTCATTAACAATCAATAAAAGAAATCAAAACTTCATAAAAAGAATTGTGATTATCCCTAAAAGAAATCAAAACAAGTTATATGGTCCAACCAAAATCGACGGTTGATCTCTAATATATTAGTGATCAAATATGAATCTGACAAAAAAAACCTTTCCACCAAAAGGTATATTTATCATATCATAGCTACAAAGACAAATAATAAAGAATCCAAATAAATAAAAGACCTTTAATTAATACCTTGTTTCTAGCAAAGATTCCTTCAACTTCAGCTTCTCATCCATCACCCCAATGGAATTCCACATGAGAGCAGAATAAGTGGTCAAAGACATTTGAAAAATCTTTAACTAAACATCAATTAAAGAAATCGAATGCATGCTTAACTAAACATAAACTATTAAAGAGAAAAATATTACCAATCAATTAAGAAAACACTACTCCTTCACCTGAAAAAATGGATGAATGAAAACTGAACAGAGCGATTGTATACTCGATAACTGGGCAGAGATTGAGATTGACATACAGTGTAAAATAACTGCAAAATCGAATGAACGACATTTAAATCTTTGGGAGATTGTATCAACAGAACTTAGGATTGTAAAGGCTAGAATCGACGGTAGATTGAATAGATTGAAGTTCGGGTTGTTGAACTATGCGCCGTCTCGCAATTCTGACACCCAAACAGAACACACGAGCATCACAGCCTGTTAATGAAATTTTGTTACTTCCTTCACGGGTGCATGATGTGATCTGACATGACAAAAAGAAAAAAAAAAGACAAAACTACAGAATAATCCTTAACAACACAGTATATGTATATCACATAAAACATAATATGCAAAGGTCGAAACTTACAATAGGGCCATCTTCACGGCCATTTGCTCCCAGAAGTGAGAGCCAGGTCTATTGATCGCTCGCACAGGCATACCTGTCGAGACCAAGAATAAAAAATAAACAAATAAATTTTTATTATATAACAATAGAATCAGCTACAACATACCATTGACTTGTAAGTCTGCATACTGTGGTGTAGGAATGTCCACAATTAGCACGGAACCTAAATTTGTTATCTATTGTCCAATTAGACGGAAACTAATGACAAGTTAACCAAATAACAAGATTTACTCATTTAAACGTTGTTTTCATTGATCTAAAGTTCAATACATTCGAGAACCGGATCCAACAGAGATTCGCCGTCTTTATGCCAAAATCTCTGAAGTTACAAATGAATCACCAAGGCACCTATATATAGTAATACAAGTTCGCTGGAAGAAAGACAAGTTCAGGCGAACTTGACCTAGTCAAGTTCGGCCGAACTTGACTTCACAAGTTCCATGACCAGCGAACTTGGCCTAAAACTAACTTAAAAATGCCTTGTTTCTAGCAGATTAAGCCCTAATCGCTCAGACTCGATACATAATGACGTAGGCAACAGACATATGCACCAACAGACTCCCCCTTGGATGTTGCCGCAGTCATTGACTTTGAAAATCTTCTGAGCCTTCCGATCTTTAGTTCTTGAATAAACTTTAACATCTTGATCTTTATATCCTCTTCTTCTTTCTTGAGCTTTATCATGATAAAACTTTAATCTTCATGCTCCTCCTAGCTTTTAGCTTTAGTCTTCAGACTCCCCTTTGCTTTGATCTTTAAACTTCAAACTCTCCCTAGCTTTGAGCTTTCTGAAATCTTTGAACAGTGTTTTATCCAGCTCCTCCTAAAACTTTACTTATGTTTCAAAGTTCTAAGACATTCAAATAAACATTTCAGATTCAAAACTTGAAATTTTGTACCATCAACATTTCAAATTTTCATCTACATTTTTAATCTTTTCAAAACTTTAGATATCCAAGTTTAAACCAATGACCTTGAACACTTTTAACATTTAAGCGTTTGTCCTCTTGATAAAATTTTCAAAAATGAAATCCACTTGGTTGACCAAGTCCAAGTTAATGACCTTGGTTAACCAATTTCATTTACCGAGTCCAAATTAATGACCTCGGTTTGAAACCGTTGTGATTGAACCAATGTTTTTCTTCAATTTTAAAGTTTCAATTTAATGAACTTTTTAACACTTTTGATCATTTTTGGTTTTTCATAGATGTCGTCAAGATTTTCAAAACTTCGAAGAACCGTTCCCCATCATTGGCTCGTTGGAACTAATGAAGAAACAAAATCTTTTGAAATTTAGATATGCTAAAACATACTGAAAATATTTTTGATTTTAATCTGTAAAACAATTAAAGAAAGTAAACTATGTACAAACATATTTACAGACATATTTTTGTGAATTCGTGTCTAAGGATCATATCAGTTGTTTGAGATATATCACCAGTACCGTTGACCTTTTGAGACTTTAAGTTTTAAACTCGTTTACCTAGATTGTCGATATGTTTGTCACTTAAACTTCATCACGTTTCTCAATTGTTCCAAGATATATTAGATAAGAATTATGAAACTTGACTTAACTATGGTTCCCACCTCTTGAATATACTCTCGTATCAAGATTCCCTAGATTTCATCTTACAGGTGAGTATAGCGTAATTGATATCTGTATCTGGATTATGCGAGGCCTTGAGAGCTCAGGTTTGTATTACCGTACCGACAAAGAGATGAAGGCTCGACTTAAAGGTGTGTTCCATTTAAGGAATCTTTTAATCACTGCAAATGATAAGATCTTTCGATACTTTTCAAGTTTTGCATGCAGTTTAGGGGTTTATAGCAAAAGTATTATAGAAGTTCTAGGCTATTGCTTCTGCAAAATCAGAAGAACTTGTATAATACCCCAGATATCAACTATCTATAAAGACCTCGTATCTCAGAATCAGGCAACCCTTCAATCGAAATTTCGGAGTACTAAGTCCATATATCCAAGATGTGAATCCACAAGATTAAGCAGTTGTAAAATTTATTTTATATCACGGAAACAATCTACTAAACGTATAAAGCCTATCGACACATCCACAGTAAGACTTGTTTATCACTTTTAAACTTTACAATTCTTTAGCATACTGTGATAGTTCACTGATGTACTATCATTTCCTTTTTAACAACCAAATTCTTTTTGTCTTTTTCGATACTTTTGTACTTTTTGAATTTTTTCAATGATTTTGTATTTTCAACTTTTTCATATGTTTTTTATTTTTCTAAAATTTACTCCCCCTAAAATCAAAAACATATTTTTTGAATTTTAGATTTTAAGAAATACTATTGTAAAAAAATAACAAACCAATGTAGATCCCGAGAACTCGTCATCCGATCCCGTTTCCAACATCTGCATCTGCATATGTTCAATAAATAAACCATTAAACTCATTTACATGAAAGAATAAATGGTTATAAAATCAGAGTTTCGTTCAATGGTGTGGATTTGCACAAATTTGATTTTGACAAATTTTCTTTTTCAACTTCTTTTTTTCTCAAAATGATTAAGAATTTGACTTTCTGAATAAGTTAAGTAACATGAAGCTCCGCTATCCAGATTTATCTTTTACAATGTGGATCTTCGGAACTCCTGCACACAAAGCAACTATTTGAATAAGGAAACCCAAACCTTTTTGGTTTTGGGTTTGACATGATAAGCATCATAAACACTTTCAAAATCATCATCATATTCAAAATCATCATCAAACATTTCGTCCGATGTCAATTCTGAAATTATTTTGACCTTTTCTTTCTTTGTCTGTTTGATTACTGACTCGGTTGATTTAACATTTTTAGTTTTGTCAGCATCAGACTTTGGATTTTCAGAAGATGAAAACTTTTTCTTAGCAACCCAGGATTGTAGCTTACTTCTCGATTTCTTGATATAGAATCTAGAATCTTTGTTTTCTTTTGTTTTTGAAGTTTGACCTTTTTCAAATGTTGAGTTTTCAAACTTTGAACCAGTTTTAGATTTCACTTCGCCTTTAGATTCATAGTTTCTATTTGATTCTGTGACAGGTTTCACAATCTCTGATTGTTTTTGCTTTTCATCTTTTGACACAGTTTTTCTTCGTGGAAACAAAGGCTTTAGATTCAGACACTTGCGAGCAATGTGACCAACAGCATTGTATTTAAAGCAAGTCCGATTATCATGAGCATGTCCACTGCTGGGTTCCACTCCACTTGTGGACTTAGCCTTGTCCCGAAGCTCTTTCTCTTTCATAAATTCATCATTTGATTGCTTACCTATCAAACCTTCTTCCTGAACCGTATTTGTCCCATACACAAACTTCATGTGTTTAACTTTGTATTCATGGAATGGCGACTTCTGATTCCTTCTCGGCTCATCTTCATTTTCCTCCAAACCCAATCCTGCTCTCCTGTTCTCAGTAAAATCACCACCAAACTTTCCATAATTGTTAGCATTCCTTTTGCGTTTCGAGTAAAATCTTTTTCATTTTTCTCAAGATCATCTGATGAAACTTCTACAAGTTTGAAAAATTTATCAAGTTGATCCTCTTTCACGTTACGAATCGGAAAACTACCATCGAAGTATAATCTATTAGATTCCTTAATCTTGTACATGACACCATTAGGATCATCACTTAGATCACGTTCTGATGATATATCGTCATCTGCAGATTGTGATTCCAAATTGTTCGAACTTGATTTGGCGCTTTTAGAATTGCCTTCATCAGAATCATTTCCTAAAACATTTTTCACCACATTTTTTACAACCGCTTCATTATCATCATTTGTTTTTATAAAGTTTACATCAATTTTCTTAGGCAATTTATCTTTCATTTCTGATAAAAGTAATATATTAAATGCCTTTTCAATTCATCATCTTTCTTGCAGGAATAACTTGCAAGAAGTGGTGAAGGAATACTTCCGTATTCTTTACGCTTTGATTTATCAACATTTTCCTCCGACTTAATCGTAGGAAGAATGTGATCAATGAAATAAGCGTTTGTGGTGTAGCTTTTAAGCAATTGTCTTACCCTTTCTGTTTCTATCTTTATGTCATGAAGCTCACGTTTTTTTTCAGCAATAGTGTTAATGTACAAGTTAATTGCTTTTTTTTTTCAATTACTATGGCATTTAACATTTTTACATTAACACTGAGTTCAAAATTAGCTTTTTCGACATTTTTATATGCGCCTTTCATCTTGTCATAAGCTTCTTTCATGGTTCTGTAATCATAACGAAAATTTTGTTATTTACAGTCATTTCTCTTATTGACTTTGATCTTTTCAATACAAAATTCACAAGGATTTACGCACTTTGTGCAAGGTTTTTCAACCTCCACAACTTTCACAATTTCTTTTTCAGACACACTTACCTCAGATTTTACCTTTTCGGCCTCTGATTTCAATGCTTCTTGCCTTTGCATTTCAATGTAAGCTATTTCTTCTTCCTCAGCTCTCTGCATATATCCTTTCAGAATTGCATTCTCTAGAGTAGCATCAACATACAATGTCTCAGATTCATACACTACCTCTGCCATTATACCAACACCAGTTTTCTTTCCGATATATCTGTTCCATTCAAAACCATCTTCTTCATGAGTAACCACAAGAGCTTGTTCGGTTTTCTTTGCAGATTTATCTTCTACTTCGACTTGTGTTCTCTTTGGATATGGTTTGTATTGAAGAGCTTTCTTGTAGTACTCATTGTTACTGCCGAAATGATTTTGGTTTCCACCTAATTCTTGATTGTTGCATTCACGTTTGAAGTGTCCCTTTTGACGACACCTGAAGCATGTGACTTTTAACTTGTCAAATCCCAGCTTGTTGCTTGAATTTACAATATCTTTTTCAGTGAGTGCCACAAAATTTGTAAATCTTCTGATGATAGATGCAAGGCTCCATTTGATATCTATCAGTCCCAACTCTTCTTCATCCACCTGATCATAATCTTCGGCGGTCATTTCCGGATTTTCGATCTTTCCAGCAACCAAGCTTTATACGATTCTATAACAGTAGCAAGAAGTGCTATGTGCTGTTTGGCCACTTTTTCAGGAAATACATTCTTCAAATCGACTGCTATGTTGCACTGGAAAACATTTGAATCAGAACTGGATTGGCTTGTCTGATGCGACTGATTGTTCTGATTTTGGAATGAAGAGTTTGAACTAGCACTTGTATATCCAGCATATGGAGAACTCTTGTTTTGTGATGAATTCATGTTTACACTAAACTGCGTTTGGATTTTCGGACTTTGGATTGGAGTGTCTTGAACACCTCCTTGTAATAAAAACCGACATCTTGAACAACATTAGCATTCTTAGATTTTGCAATCTTCATCAACTCCATTTCATGACCTTCTAATTTGTCGATGAAAGATGACAACTTAAAATGTCTCCAAGATGGACTGTTCTTCAGAATCATCAGATATGTTGTTCATTCTCCTTCAGGAAGTGTATCGGTCAATTTCTCGATTTGTTCTTCATTCGATCTTTGATATCATGTCTTCGCATCTGACCATAAGGTGATAGTATCTATCAATCATCTGCTTCATAGTTTCTCCTTTGATCATCGTGAAGATCTCGAACTCTTTCTTAATCAAGGCCTTTTTACTCTTGATCATTTCATCACTTTTTTGAATTTGTCACAGAGAGAATGCCACAATTCTTACGAAGTATCATATTCTGGCAAATAATATCAAGATATCTTCCTTCACTGATTGTTGTATCAAGCTGATCATTCTTTTCTCTGCAACATAATTTTCTTTGTCAGCCGGAGAGAACTTATTCAGCTCAGGATCTTGATCACGCTCATCTTTTGGCCACTTGTAACCATCTTCAACTACAACCCAGCTGTTGAATTGATTTGCTTGTATCCAATTCAAAAACCTTTCCTTCCACCTTTCGAATTCGTCCATACTCATTAGCTTTGGCGGTTTTGTCATAGTACCCATTTTGTTGTCGATATTCATCTGATTCGCTGCAAGAGTATTGGCATTTGATGAAGAAGCCATTTGTGAAAGAACACGTTATGGAAATCTTCCATTTTGATAATC
Source organism: Scalesia atractyloides (assembly GCA_947069175.1). NCBI lineage: Eukaryota > Viridiplantae > Streptophyta > Magnoliopsida > Asterales > Asteraceae > Scalesia > Scalesia atractyloides. The sequence goes on from CAMTDV010000018.1 coordinate 9,704,579, forward strand.
TGCAGACTTATCTAGAAATATGTTCAAAAACACTCGAAAACTGATTAGTAATAGACAATTTTAGTAAAATTTGACTTTTTAACCGACAATATCAACGTATTTTTTAAGAACCTTAGACAAGTTCGGGTGAACTTGTATTAGCTTATGAGACAAGTTCGAGCGAACTTGTGCTAACAAACAATCAGGTTTAACAGTTCGGGCGAACTTATGTGAAATTTCAAGAAAATAGGTAAGTTCGGTCGAACTTAGAAAGAATTTTCAAGAAAATAACTAAGTTCGAACGAACTTTAGCTAAATTTCAACAAATTTTATACAAGTTCGAGCGAACTTGATAAAATTGAAGAATTTTTAGTTGAGTTCGAGCGAACTTGAGGTTAAAACCTTGAAAATCTATCAAGTTCGGGCAAACTTGATTAAAATTCAAAGAATTTTAGTCAAGTTCGACGAACTTGACTAAATTTGATCTCAAGTTCGGCCAAAGTGATTTTACAAATCATGGTTTTTTGAACTTTTTGCTATCAATTCATTTGAATTTGATGTCCAAACTCTCAAGGGTTTATCACAAGTGTATTTTACATGACATATTCAATTTTTAGCTAATTTTATCCATGAAATCTTCAAATATGTGAAAATGTTAAGAAAAATGATAGAATTGAGTAGATAAGAGAAATCTTGTTTTGATTCAGCAAATTTAGGTATCCAGGCTCTGATACCACTTGTAGGAACGTCCACAAATTAGCAGGGAACCTAAATTTGTTATCTATTATCCAATTAGGCGGAAACTAATGACAAGTTAACCAAATAACAAGATTTACTCATTTAATCGTTGTTTTCATTGATCTAAAGTTCAATACATTCGAGAACGGATCCGACAGAGCTTCGCCGTCTCTGTGCCAAAATCTCTGAAGTTACAGATGAAATCACCAAGGCACCTATATATAGCAACACAAGTTCGCTGGAAGAGAGACTAAGTTCGGGCGAACTTGACCTAGTCAAGTTCGGCTGAACTTGACTTCACATTTCCATGACCAGCGAACTTGGCGTAAAACTAACTTAAAAATGCCTTGTTTCTAACAGATTAAGCTTAATCGCTCAGACTCGATACATAATGACGTAGGCAACAGACATATGCACCAACATGTGGCCATTGCATCCTAAAAGAAACCTTGTCATTCAAGAGCATACAACATGCCTATTATCAATAAATTGTCAGTTATCAACTTATCTTCAAACATGTTATGATCACCTATTATCGGGAAAAAAATTGTTGATAAATCAACCTGAAGTTCAAACTCTGATTTTGCCAACAAATCCTTGTCAGCTTTTGTAAGTTGAAGTGTTTTCAACATTCTGCATTGGGCTTGCACTGAAAGTTATTTCGAATGCACGCCAACAATAGCAAACTAATATAAGTGACCATGCAGACCCAAATGCTTACGAATGGGTCGATTTGAATATCTCCAAAAGCATGGAAAGGTATATTTGCTTATTTCACAAATTGGCCGTTAATAAAAAGATGGTTTATTCTACAAAAACAAAATTCCACCTACAACATCTATGTATTAGAAATTAGAAATAATATAAAACTAAAAAGTTCAACATCATAGAACTTATAACTCACCCATCTGCAGGGACACTTGCAATAGTCAGCTTCAAAGGATATAAAGGATGCCCCATGGTTACCCAAAACCTGCATATGCTCAAAACACATTTCAAAAGAATACGTGTTAATTTCTCATTTCTTATTATCCGCTTAAAAAATCATCACATTAGAAGGTTATCAAACAATATGTAAATTATAATATATTTAAGCTGATACGAACGACTCGACGCAGGTTACTGGACATACGCTCGTTACGACAACTCGGACAATAAAATAAAAATATTATATGATTACGACTCGTTATGGACTCGACGCAGGTCACTGACTACGCTTGTTACGGACGACTCGAACGACAAAATAAAAATATTATACATTTACAACTCGTTACAGAGTCGAACTAGTTACGGACGATGCTCTTTACGGACAACTGGGACTATAAAATATAAATATTATATACTTACGACTCGTTACGGACATACACTCGTTAGACGACTCATACGATAAAATAAAAATATTATATATTTACGACTCATTACGGAGTCGACGCTAGTTATGGGCGAGCTCTTTTAGGTGTGTGGCAAAGTACATGAGGCTGGTCTAGTTCACTAAAACTGAAAGGTAAGACTACAATAAAATGAAGAAATTAAGGTAAAAGCATTTTACCTTCATAAAGTAATATCAATATATTTCTTATTAACTCACACGATTTATGTTATTCAAATTGATACAAACGTACTAATTACGTTAAACTATAAGCATAATCCCATTTCTTTCTATCGTTTTTTCCATAATATACTTGATCAGATTAACTTAGGACAAAACAAAATGTAACACTTCTTTTAAAAATAAACTTTTTCTACTTGAAGCTGACCCAAAACAGTTTAGGTTAAACACAACTCATGAATCTCTTGCTAGATGACATGAAAAGAGACCATTGTTACCTGATAAATTGTCAAATATTTACCTTCAGGGAACGCCTTTTAGAATCTTCTCATTGGTGAGACAAGTCTCCAATTTCAATTATGGTACCTATAATGCTAATATTTAAAAAAATATTAATGGAAAATCATCTCCTTATATAAGCTTAGATACCAACAAAATATAAATGATTATGTACCTTCTCTCTAGAGAATCTTCACCCTCGAATCGCATATTGAATTTCATATCGACTGTAAATCCATTGTCTAAAGATTCAATATAATTGTTCAAGACTTCAAGCCTATGATAAACTGACTTACTCCTATAAAATTACAACATATTACATATTGCAACATACATTGCAAGTATACATAAGGGCATTTCATGGTACTGGAACTAAACATTCAGAAACGATCAGGTACATGTTTAGATATCTATTATATATGCCCAAAATATCTAAAATACCTTTCGAAATAAAATAAAACGTGGCAGATTTCGATGTTGAAGAAGATTATACCTCGGCAGTTTGGGCTTTGTGGGCTTTCGAGTCAACAATGCCACCGAACTTCGAAACAACTTCTTTAACGGATTCGAAATGTGAGGTGGTATCGATATCCTTATTCTTGAGCTCATGTTATTCGGGACTAACCGTCTCAACATGATTGCCATTACTTTCGAGATTACATCGTTTGGTTTGTGTGCAGATGTTTCTTGAGCAAGTGAGTTGCTTTTGCAACTATCTTTTCCGCTTGGTAAGGACTCCTCATCGGGAAAGCTAATTTAGCCTTAAGTAAAAGATAAAGATAACAGAAAAAATTGACATAAATTAATACATTATAAGCATTAAAAGTGTCTGAAATATAAACAATCGTTAATGTAATAATCAATGTTACATATCAACATATGGGTGCTGATCAAGTACCTTAGCAGCACTGTAAACATGCCCAGTATCAAACCGGAACTCTGAATCGCTTCCTGTGCTTTCTTTGATGCCTCTGTAATCACCGGTATAGCAATCTTCACCGCCTCTCCTCCAGCCTGCTTCAACATTGGCATTGCCACATCCATCCCCGGCTTCAGAAAATACGACACCTTTTTAATCACATTCCCTGTGAGCTCAAAGACATCCGAACCTGGTCAATTTTCTCTTCCACCTAAAATTAACCACCAAACAAACAGTTAACTTTTTGTTTAGAACGATAACTCACACGCCCTGTAAACTTATTCAAATTTCGAAATCCAACAATTCGAATACTGAAATTGTAGTAAATCAGAAGTTAATATATAAAACGACCAGGAAAGTAATAACTCGAAACAAACCATGGTTACATACATGCACAAGTTAGAGACAAATTGTCCGAACACTTGGATTTTGCCAGAGACCTGTAAATAGGGAAAACTTGATATGATTTACAAAAAGAAATATTTATTAAGGTTATGGAAATTATATTTATAAATCATGGCTGGCTTACTTGCTGCCAAGGAAAAGAATCATAAGTTATACTTTTAACTTCATCAAAGAGTGACATATGGTCTTTTCTCAAATTCTGAAAAGATATAATTGCAGAAATTCATATATCAAGTATACACAAAACTAATGCAGGTAACTATTTAACTAACAAAAAGAACAAAGTATTTTTAATTTATACCATCACTTTGTTGTTCAACTGTTCGAATTTCTCAAACATCGGAAGCGTTTGCTGCTCATGTTCAGACTGGACTTCATTTTGCATTCATCGTGTTCTGAAACGGAGGCCGAAAACATCCAATCATTTACAATACATATAACTAAATACACTTAGAGTTACAATTTCTAACCTGCATAAGAATTAGAAGATTCTTCTAGGGTTTGCTGCTCGTATTCAGACTGCACTTCAACATGTTCTGAAATCGAATCGGAAGAAGGAAACATCCAATTTAAAAACAATTAACTGCAAAAATTACAATAAAAATATATAATATAACATGCTTAGGGTTACAAGTTCTGACCTACATTAGAATCAGGGGATTTTTCTAGGGTTTGATCCGGATCTAGTTTCAGAAGCTTCATGTTCATAGTTAGGGTTTCCAATTCCTTAGTCTTATCTGAAAAATTCAAGAATAACATATCAATCGCTAATGATCTGATAACACTTTCAATCATTCCGTCAATATACCAAACAAATTGGTGAAATTGTGGAAAAATCAAGAACTACAATACAAATTATCTGCAGAAACTTGTTTTAGCACTTGTTTCACATAAAAGTATAAAACTAAAAACAAACACTCACCAGAGAAACATTCCGATCAAAACTTTCGGTACCAGCAAGCAGCTTCTTAGCGGCCTGAACAGCAACCGTTAAGTCCGGTTTGCACAATCCTTCTTAAATTCTCCGGCGAATCCGGCCGACGTCTCTGACGAGACTGAGGAGCAAGTGCCGGACTTCCTTCTGTCTCTAGACTCTCCTCCTCTCTCTTTTCTCTCTCTTTCTTTCTATCTCTCTCTAAATGAGGACAAAAATGAAAAGATGGGGAGATAAGCAGTGTTTGGGGATGTGCGAAATTTCAAACTTTGAATGTAAAAATTGGCTGCCCAAAAGTCTATGTGTTATTTATGTATTATTAATATTTCTAGATATTTATTTGATTATTTATTTCTAATTATGAAATCAGCAAAATCAACATGGCATATCTAGAATGTTGATAGTATGTAATCTTATATCACTCTACTTCTCCTTTTATATAGATAAAGATATCACGTAGCATTATAGTTACTCTTTTATTAGCATTAGATTATAGGATTAAGTGGGCTATAGGCCCTAATAGCTATTTAGCAGGTTTTGCTTGTAAAAAAAAAACTAGAAAGTATATGTGCTTCGACTTGTGCTTCTTCTTCACGAAATCATAGCCATTTTTTTCCGATCGTTCATGGAAAAAATCTGGTATGTTTTCTCCACCTTTTTTCTTGGTTTAACTACTCTGTCTCTAGTGTTTTAAGGGATCAAACTACCGCTAGGGAGCCGTCCCCTAGTAACCAGCAGGTTCCTATAGAAACTTTGCAGCCTTTATTTGAATTACCCATCGGAACCGGGTTCCTCTGAGAAACCGGTTCCACTCTACCCGAAACCTGGTTACACTCGGTTCTCGTTTTAATACTGTAAACCCCGGTACGAACTGGGTAAACGACGGTTACATTCACTCTCAATCAGAAAACCGGGTACGGTTAGGAATCGGTTCCGGGTATAAACAAGGAACCGGATAAGCCCATCTCTACGTAGCCCATCGTTAGAACTTATATCCTTTTGCTGAACATTTTGCAAAAATGTCGTGCTAAATGTCTATGGTGATACCTTCTTGTAGCTCTTGTGAAGCAGTTGTCGCGGAGACAAATAAGAATGACGTACTTCTCTAACTGTTCAACTTTATTGTATGTGTAGTTAGTAGTGTTATGCACCGCCCGCGTTGCGGGGCATAAAACCGAACATTTTAGTTTCATAACATGTACATATATATTTCGGTACGTATACATACTACTTATAACACGATTTTAATAAAAAATACATCAAGTCAACAAATTAAACAAAACACTACAATAGTTTTGCAAAAAAAATGGCAAGCCTGTAATTTTAAGATGAAGGTAAAATAGTAATTTGTCAGGACCAATGAGCTAGTGCTAGACATTTGCTTGACACAAATAAAAGTTACATTGTTCAACCAAATAAAATAAAATACTACTATAGTTTTGCAAAAAAAAAAAGATGACAAGATCACAATTTTTAGCTTGGTAAAATTGTAATATTTGAAATGGGGGCAAAATCATAATTTTAAGTTGGGGGTAAAATCATAATTTTATTTTAAACTAGGGCAAAATCATAATTTTGAACTGAGTGTAAAATCGTAATTTTGAGATAGGGGCAAAAAATAATTTTATTTGTAACTTGGGACAAAAACGCAACTTTAAACTGGGGAAAATCATAATTAAAAACTGGGGTAAAATCGTATTTATTCGGGCATTTATAGTTTTGCAAAAAAAATGATGGCAATCATTTTAGCTGAGGCAAAATTGTAATCTTAGAAATGGGGGCAAAAATCATAAATTAGAACTAAGGACAAAATAGTAATTTTAAGCGCGGGAAAACCCATATTTTTATTTTAAACTGGGCAAAACCATAATTTTATTTATAACTTGAGACAAAAACGTAAATTTAAACTGGGGACAAAATCGTAATTAAAAACTGAGTTAAAATCGTAATTTATTCGGGCATTTATAGATATATATATAAACAAATATTACAATTGGAAAAAAAAAGTCAGGATGACCGCCGAAACTATCATAATAGACAAAATTGCACAAATCAACTTTATGTTATACCTAAAATGTACTTTATACCTTTCACTTTAAAATCGACGAAAATCAACCTTTATGTTCATGTTTTGATACAAAGTACAACCTTTAACATAAACAACTTTATTTTCTTGGTTAACACCCCTCACAATGCATGTGAGGTATTGTTGTCATTTCTACCTTGATTTTTTATTATACAAACCCTAAAACAAAAATGTAGGTTGTCTTCCCCAAAACAAAAAATACAGGTTGTCTTCCCCAATTTATTTTATTAAACTCTACAATTTTATAGGTATCGATTTATAAAATCACAACATCATGAACATGATTGTCGACGTAAATTGTAAGCCAGTAATAACATAACGTCAATCCGTGTGTGTGAATAATCATCCTTCATCGGAAATCGTCTTTGTATGGTGTTTTCGAGTGTAATAATCTATACTTACACTGGATTGAAGGAGTGAGGTGCGATAGAGAGAAGACGAAAATCGTCAGCGGAAGCATCTTTCCACGGCGGTTGTTGCGGTGGCGGAGCCGGTGTTTGCAGAGTCGAAGAACGCTTATGGTTTTGTTACGCCTTCTTCGCTACCATGATTTCCGACTGATTCTTGCCCAAATCCTTGATTACCGGCGATGGTCCAAACAACAACCAATCCATATCCGTATTATGTATAAAATTCAAACTTCTAATCCATACTTGGATATTACAAATCATAAGAAAAGCCATCAGTGATTATGTTAACTCGAAAACTACTAAGATATAAGCAACGGATGGATATCCTTGGATGTCTTCTTCATAAACTAGTTCATTAGATTGTTTGTATGGAGCCCTGTTTCTTTCTTTCTATATGTATAATAAACAATTTGTTAATTTAACCAAAATTATGTATATAGGATTGATCTCCATTACAAATAATCTTACATTCGTAATAATCAGTTAACTGCTCCATTGGTCTCCGACCGGCTGACCGTCATATGGTTCCTCTGCCTATTCGGGTCACACCGTCAACAGTCATCAATCAGATTACCCATTCCGAATGAAAAGTATCCGAATTTTCTCCTCTTTATGCTATTTCTCATGCTCCTGCTCATGATTACAACATTTTTGAAGTTAATATATAATAAACTGGGAACTTAATATATTGGGGAACAGCCAGTGTACCTTAACTAAGGTTGAGAACGATTTTGATATCTTTTGTTTTTTTTTAAATGATTTCATTTGAATATTCTCTGGTATTTTAGTGTGAAGTATTTTGATTAGTGTAATTGTGTTTTTGGGTATATGGATGCAGAAGATGATGAGATATTGAAGTTGACTACAAGAAGAAGATGATTATGGAGATGGTGGGACCACAATGATTTAATTTAGTAATAAAAAAAGTTAAAAAGACCATAATACCCCACATGTGAGAGAAGTTAACAATAAAAACAAACGAGGTTAGTGATAAAGGTTGACCCTGTAGCAAATATGAACATAAATGTTGGTTTTTGACGATTTTATAGTGAAAGGTATGAAATACAGTTTAAGTATGAGATAAAGGATAATTTATGCAATTTTATCCAATAATTATGGGTCCTATTCCCCCATGTAGTTTGTAATATAGAAGATACAATTTTTTCTCTCAAATTTTCATAATAAAATAAAATGTGCTAATATATTGGTGTCTTCCAGCCCAAGGAGATATATCTGTTGTTAGAACATGGCACGCCAGAGGTAAGGTTACTCTTTTTTATTATTATTATTATTATTCTATTTTTTTTGGGTGAGTTAGTTAGATGTGCGTTCGAAAACTGATTATTGCGACTTAAAGCGGTAGTAATCAGACTTTAATATGCTTATTTAAAAAATATTAATATTAAGTATCCAGATCTTGTATGAGAGACTTCTTTTGTAGGAAGGATAGGTGAGAAGCTTAGCATTAATCTTTCAAAATCAATAGCTCAAAATTAGTCGGTGGTATTACCGTAATTACGAGGTTCAAGCAATTGAAGAAATAAATAGAGAAAGAGTATTCTGATCCTTTCTCACTTGAAGTCCTTCTCTCTTGATTAGCGTCTATAACTTTTTCATACGTTAATATTTTTTTTAAAGTACATTGTATTAACGAGTATTTCATTCTCTTTAGTTTGAGCAGCCTTTTGTTATAGTTTTCTAAAAAAAATTACATGATTTTGAATGCTCAGCACATGACTACATGATTTTGAATACCCATTACGTGATTACGTGATTTCATTATAGTATGTGAAAATACAGTAAGTGATTACGTAACAATGTTGACGTAGTATTATTTTATGACTACGTGATTTTAAATACCCATTTTGTAATCACGTAATTTCATTATAGTATTTTATGTAAATCCACACTAAGTGATTACGTAATTACGTAAAAATAAAAACATGAAATACATAATAGTTGTCACACCCCGACCCGCAGCGGAATAAGAGTCGGGGCATAATTGGGTTATCACCAAAGCTCATGATATTTACTAATATGTTTCATATTTATTAAAGTCAAAATTACATTCTCAATAATCCAAACATGTCCATACAAATACAAAGGAAAATAACCAAACTAAACAATCCAAGCTCTAAACCAGTTTATTCTTCTAAGCCAATCCTATGTGTTTCTTGCTGCAGCTGGTTCACCTGTATCATGTGTAAAAATGGGGTTTTTGGGTCAACATAAGTTGGCGAGTGAACCTTGTTAGATAAACATTTATTATTGATTTCTTGTTATTTTTATCAAGGAAAAGTTGTGCAATAGTCATATGTGAGCAAATGTAAATAATCAAACAATAGCAATAATCACCAAAACAAACTATAACATACAATAACATGTGAACTTGCATGAATGTATAACATGAATGAAACTGTATATGTTGGCAACATCACGTTCACGCTCATAATGTAATGGGGAACGGACGGCCTATGATAAATGTATGTACTGAAAATGATAAATGTCTGTGCGATCAAGGCTCAATCAAATGTAGCCGATCGTATGTTGGCACGCCAGGTTCACGCTCATAATGTAATGGGGAACTGCTCAACGCTCATAATGTAATGGGGAGCGGCGGCCTATGAAATTGCATGTACTGAACGTAATAAATTAAATCTAAATAATAACCACACAACAGTTGATACACGCTAATACACATTTGTTCATGATATGATGTATGCACAATGATTTAAATATAATAATTGGTAAGACACATGATACACCCCAAAAACGTGATTAAAACGGGGAATTTGTAGAGATTCACTCACATTGGGTGCGTTCGGTTGGGGATGATGAGATGCGCACGAGTTGGAAGGATTGAACAATGAGGATTAACTAGCCTAAATAATAACGGAAAGTATTGTTAAAGAGTGGATTTTATTAATAAATTTAATAAGATTTTTAGATATAGTTTTTGTGAGTTTAAGGCTATTTCCCATCTTTAAAAACATTATTTTTAAGTATTTTTAATTGATTTTTAAATTAAATTAAATAAAAAAATATAAAAATATGTTGACTTTTGCGTTGACCGTTGACCGTTTGACTTGTTGACCGGTTTTATTGTGTGTATGTATGCGCCGGGCAGGACTCGAACCCGAGACCTCCCGTTCGCGTGCACGCAGCTCTACCAACTGAGCTACGTGTCTTTAACCCGAAATAATCAGTTTTTAATTATATTTATATACTAATTCAGTTTATTCAAAATTCATTTATTTTTAAAAAAGATTTTAATTATCAACCTGGTGCTGTCAACAGGTCTCGAACCCGGGACCTGTGCTTTAACGTTACACACAGTCCACCGCTGGACTGTGTGTCTAACTTGGTTAATATGCAGATTTTTATTATACTTAACATTTAACGGCGAAAAGATCCGGTTCAGTTAGAAAAATAAAACACTTTTATTACAGAGTCATACGTGTGTCAAGGATCGAACTCGCGGCGTGTGATATGTATGTGCACACAGTCCACGCTGGACTGTGTGTCTAACCCGAGATAATATCCAGATTTTATTAAACTTATAATCAAACTATCATCGTCTTCTTCGTTACAAAATTACAATCTGCGATTACTCTATTTTTCTTGTTTAATTCGATTGACAAACATTCAACAGACTAATATGAAATGACAGAGACGATTTTTAGAAGTAAACATACCGGAGAACGATTTATCTCAGAATTCCGCAAGTCGTTCGGCTCTGTTTTTAACGGATTTCTGCTGAACGAATAAATAACAGTTTTGATTAGCTACGCGAGGAATTGAAGTATTAAACAAGAGTTAACCGAAGGTTTGAATGTCTATACCGTGTTACAGCGGAAGATAAGAATTTTCAGAAGTTTTCCGGCGAGCTGGAATTATCCATATCGACGTCTGAAATTGATTCCGATTGAAGGGTTTGAGTTAGCAATAGCTTAACAATTGATAGACAACGAAAGAATTGAGAGACTTACTGATTGGATGGAAAACACGGTTTTCCGGCGAAAGTCCGGTGAGTCCAAATAGATTCTCCGGCGAACTGAAAGTTGTGCGAAAATGTAATTGAAGGTTTGCAGAGTGTGTTTGAGTCGCGAGAGGGGTCTTGATTGAAGTAATTCAGGAATTGAAAGTTTTCGGTTATTAAAACCGATTCACTCTAGAATTCAAGTTCATTCAAAGCAAAATTGATTGAAGATGTCGGTGTATCGGTTAAACTCAGTAAACCGCGATCAATCAAACGTCTTTGGACGTTTGGTGACCGATTTCGGTTACAGTTGGTGTAACCGGTTGATTCATGGTAGTCCATAAAATTTAATTGTTTCCTAACATTTACAGAAAACAACAAGTGGCGGAGTGGTTATATGTGCGTGTGATAAGGCTTTGAGTTAAACCCGGCTGACCCGGGTTCGAGTCCCGGCAGCCTCATTTTCTTTTTAGTTCTTTTATTTTTACTTTTTATCAATTATAACTTTTATAGTTTAGTTTCTTTATCAATTATGCATCATTAAAATTAAAATGGACATAAATACGCAACGAGACATTTATAACTTGATATTCGATTACAAACGGAGCGGGTTTGGAAAACCCGTTTTTGACACATGTTACAATAGTTCATATGGAAAAATTAATATTACACGTCTAATCGAGTATTAAGGATAAAGTATATACATAATGTTAGTCAAATCAACCTATAATAACCACATATGTCGTATATTAGAGATTTAATCACGTAATATAGCATAAACAATCAAATTCTTATTACTAAATGTGTAATCAAGTAATTGATTTATATTAAATGTGTAATCACGTAATGGATATTCAAAATCACGTAGTCATGTGCTGGGTATTCAAAATCACGTAATCACGTAATGGATTAATTGGTATTTAAAATCCTATAAATTTTTGTTCAGAAAACTATAGCAATAGGCTGATCGAATTAAAGAGAATTAAATTCTCGTTAATACGGTGTACTTTTTTTTAAAATATTAACGTATGAAAAAATTATAGGCGTTTGAAAATCAAGGGAGGAAGTTATTTTAAGTGAGAAATGACTAAATTACCCTTATTGCCAATGACACTTGTCAATCTCTCATTCTCACATATGCTTCGTACGTAAATTTAATATTGTACAGGATCCAACCTCTTAATATTACTTATTTACACTTATGCTTTACCACATTTTCTTTGCTAATATAGTCAAGTTAGGGATGTGGACGGTTCGGTTCAATTATCAGTATTAACCGAAACGGAAGTCATCAGTTAATTTATTCTTAACTGTTTGTCGGTTTTTGGTTCGGTTAAGTAACTTTGGGTTAATAACTAAAACCAAAACTGGGCTAAATTTTTGCTTAGAAATACATGTAATTGAGTATAAATACATGAAATGGATGTATACAGACATGAAATGAAAGTATAAATAAATGAAATAATACATGAAAGGTAGAAAACATGAAATACATGAACCGGAGGTATAAAAGCTAGAAATATAAAAATTATGAATAGTTCGGTTCGGTCAATTTCGGCTAACAGAGGGTATAAAAAACGATAACCTATTTTCGGTTAGATATGGTCGGTTTTTGGTTCGATTTTAGTTAACGGTTTGGTTATTGCTCACCCCTAATTCAAATATATAGCTCCTGCAACTATCTATAACATTATTGGAATGGTTCAGCAGTATATACAGATATTCGTTTTGGTCACTTTTTCTACTAGTTTTATAAATAATCTATTTTTGCGCGAGACTAAAACAATGATTATACGTGTTGTAAACATCAATGTCATATCGAAACACCATCTCATGCAACAAGTTTTATTTGAATGTGATTGTTCAATATCAGTCATTTTCTAACTCCACATCCAAATACCCTCTTATCGTATAATTTGGTGATGCATATGTGGTCATAGGGTGATGCACCAAATGAAAAGCGACAAAAGTTCAGTACCCCTATTGTAGAAGATAAAGCAAAGGATGAATTGTTAATAAGTGTTAATCTTGTGAAGTTGGGGATACATCTAAAATTAACGAAAGCTGTTTACTGAGGGAACAGTCGAGGGTGGTTTTTTGCTCCAAACCAGGGAAGAAACAAAAGTTCATGGATGTTAGCACGAATCTGTTGAAGATAGAAACAATCAAAATTTGTATTCAAAGAGTTTACGGTACAACTAGTTGGAGATTGATCCCCACATTTTTATATATTTTATCATTTACCAATAGTTTCAATCACCGAACTCCAAATATACATATCTACTCATAATACTCGAGATATAAATTTATGATTATATAAAAAAACAAACATTTATCCCTATCTAAGTTTCTGTTTAAAATGTATGCCCACATTTTTATATATTTCATCATTTACCATGGTTTCAATCACCGAACTCTAAAGTATATGTATCTACTCATAACACTCGTGATTTTCATTTATTAATATAGGAAGATGAGTAAAAAGATTACAAATATATTATTATTATTATCATAACAATAACAGATAAAGATAATCAAACTCTTTTTTAATTTTCTTTAGATAAATATTATGAAATTTAAAGATATCCTAATTAATAAAAAAAAGATAGACATAAAACTATACTATTTAAATTTAAAATTCGTAAATATATCTTTGGTAAGATATAGTTACCTTCGTAAATATATCTCCTTGGTAACATAGATTTATCTACATTCATGACAAATTAATAATCTTAAAATTATGTAGAGATAAATGAGGAATAATATAATTTAGGCGGGAATATTTAATAGAGATCATCCAAGAATGACACAGTGTCTCTCCAATGATTTACTTTATTATATGTATAGATTAGTATATTGTGTGTAAGTTTTGGAAATTTTTAGACACTAATTAGAATTTTGGTGAATTATTTATGTGTTCGTCACTGGATAAATCAAATAAAAAGAAAGATAATCTTAAATAAACTCAATAAATATTTTAATCGGTTATTTCAGATTATATAAACACTAGGGAATTTTATATATTTTTTTAATTTTTTGAAATTCATGAATATAATTTTGATTTATACATGTTATAATTATTCAAAAAATACAAGATTTTCACAAATAAATTCTATAAATAGTTTTACTGATTTTTACAGATTATATGGGCTTTTATAATTTTTTTTTCCATAATTATAGATAATTATCTTATTAAAGGATTTTTGGAATTATTGTATAAATAAAATTTCCTTTATAAAATTTATTATAGGTGATAATCTCGAAATCTAATTTTTTAAGTTGTTAGATGAATTTATTATTTATCGAATTGAAGCATTAATAGAGTATGATGACATATTGAATTGTTATTGATATATTATTATTAATCATGACTATTTATACAAATACATATTTATAAATTATATTGAATAATCATTTAAGTCCTTAAATAGGAGAACCAAATTTCCTAGGAATTAATATATTTGTTCGTTCGTTTAGTATTACGTTTATTTACATCACGGTAATTGTTTAGATATAAACCGTTCCTTTTCGTGTGGTGCATTCTTGTTGATTGTTTCTTTGCAACCTGTGAGTAGATCTATTTATCTCCGCTTTTAGTCATTAAATATTTTCAGAGTGTATCATGTGTCATGATTTCTATTTTCTATTGGATTAAATAACATGCAAAGTCAATATGTCACTATGTGTATCGCGTTCATTGTTTCTATTATTTCTATTATTTTTGGTATCTATGGTTACATATACGTGTATCTATGTGTTTACTCGTTTTGTGTCACAGCTTTCGCGTGGATCCACCTGGCTAACTAGGTTCCCACGACCATGGGTTGTAGCCTAGTATCACCACAGTATTAGACTCGCTCTTCGGGGATTGAGACTAATGCACGCTATAGTCTTTGAGTCTTATTGTTCTATTGTATCTATATTGTGATTGTGGTGATTTGTTGATTGTTGTTGTGGTGATTATGGATGTTTCTACAACACATGGAATTGCATGTAAATATATTTTTAAAAGATTTCTAAGTCAAATAAATTAGTAAATAAAGCAAAATATTTTATTTAAAATCTAGATCTATTCACCAACATTCTGTTGACCCAAAACCTTTTTACGCATGATACAGGTACATAAGTAGGAGATAGAGTATGCAGGTACACAAGTAAGAGATAGAGTTTATGGCAAAGAGACGTAGAACATGCCTTAGTAATAAATTGGACCTTTGTTCATAACTGTTGATCTTTTGAATAATGTATGAATTATGTCAAATGTTTTCTATGATAATGTGTGACAAAGTGATGCATACCGGATTCGAGATCGGCGGTCTCCAAGTGATAGACCCGTAGAATGGGTTAGGCTCCAAAGAACATAAATAAGAGAACAAGAAAATAATAACTTTGAACTAATTTTTCTTCTTCATTTCATCTAAAAAATGTAATACAACTTAAATAGGAAAATACATCACTAAGTGGTAAACATGGGAATGTTAATGCATGAAGTGGAATTAGAATTGTGCATGAAAATAGTAAACGTTGGTTTAATCATGCAAGAAGTAAACGTGGTCAAACATGCAGGTGCTCCACTTGCGAATACGGGTCACGTGGGTGGATCCGTATCAATACCCGCCCCTTCAAATTGTCCTTGTCCTCAAGGACTGAGTGATTCCGCCAAGGCGGTCGCCATTCGCGTCTTCCAGTAGCATTTGGTTCGGTGTCAATGGGGCGCCACGGTGGTTGCCATGGTGGTCACCATTCGACTCTCCCCAAGGCATTTGGTGCAGTCTCCACGGCGTGTCACGATGGCCGCCACTCGTGTATCTCCGTGGTACTGAGGATCGTCGGCTTAGCAACAATTTTCTTTTTTAACGGAGCATGAGTTGCTTGAGTTCTTACTGCCGGAGATTTGTAAGAAGCCTTAATCTGCAATAATTTAGCAACATTCATCAACAAGCGTCAACGAAACTGTCTTAAAATGCACCGGATCAAGAGTATGATGCTTTGCTCCAATAAATTGTTTCTTGGAAGCAATGGCAGTGAGTTGGGTTTGAGAAGGTGTTGGGGTCGTTGGTGGAGGTGCTTGTTTGGGTTTAGTTTCGGTGATGGTAGCAATTAGGAATTGTGTTTGTTTGAAGTGAGTGGCTAGTTGAGATCTAATGTTGTTGAGTTTGAACGGTTGCTCGTGCATGGTAGGGAGGTGTTTAGAACCACTTTCAACCATGGCTGGCATGGATTCTTCGAGTGTCGGTTGCAATTCCCATGGGACATAAGTGTCGTTTTCAAAGCGGTAATACCGACCTTCGTGGGTGCTATAAAACCAACCGGCAACGGGGTCGTGATAAAAACCACTTCTCGCATGGTAATACAATTGTGACCGGAAATCCCATTGATAGGATTCACCGTGCATAACGGAAGGATGAGTACAAGAATGAAAGCACCAAATGATGCGTACCGGATTCGAGATCGACGGTCTCCCAAGTGATAGACCCGTAGAGTGGGTTAAGCTCCAAAGAACATAAATAAGAGAACAAGACAATAATAACATTGAACTAATTTTTCTTCTTCATTTCATCTCAAAAATGTAATACAACTTAAATAGGAAAATACATAACTAAGTGGTGAACATGGGAATGTAAATGATGAAGTGGAACTGGAATTTTGCATGAAAATAGTAAACGTGCAAATGGTTTAATCATGCAAGAAGTAAACGTGTTCAAACATGCAGGTGCTCCACTTGCGAATACGGGTCACATGGGTGGATCCATATCACAAAGTTAATTTGGTGACTTTAAATATCCAAACTTATAATAGTGTTATAAGCTATAGGCAATCATCATGCCCTATACCATAGCTGCTACGGGTTGGGGTGTGAGAAATAATATAACAAATGACTCATATAAGCATATAAATAATTTGATGCCTCAAGCACCCAGGTCTTGTGGATAAAAAATAATTCTATAAACGATACCAAGGAAAAGCAAGTTGCTGAAGTCAAAACTGAAGTTATCAAGACTAGAAAACCACCAATTCCTTCATTCAAAACGTTAACCCAGAAGGATAAGTTAAAACCATCTAAACCTACATTACATAATGTTTTTCAAGTGATGAAAACTTGTCGGGTCAACGTAACATAATGGATTTTAACTCTTCTGACGCCGAGGATGCAAAGGAAACTTCAACATCAAAGGCAGTAGGAAAAACAACACCTTCTGATAGTTGGTAACTAAGTTTCTGGTCAACTACAAGTCAACTTCAGAAGTTGAACCACGCGGGTCAATTCGAAGAGTTCTACCAACTTCACGGGTGAGCACTCTGGTTTGTTTCAATTTTTTGTTGAAGTTAAATTTCTGAAACCGAGAGTTTTGAGCATTGTTTCTTGCAGCTATTAGAAAGTTTGCAAAGTTCATTGACTGTCTCAAAGTGACATATTGTTTCACATGCAAGTCAAAGAAGCCATAACAAAGCTACCTCAAAACGTAAATAGCCTTCAACTCCTAGAACCAATTGATAACTTTAAAGGGAGTGCACGGTCCAGTTTGCTGGTTTTGATGAAAATTCTGGGTCGTGTCGCCGCTTCATTTTGCAAAATTCGGTCGGTTTCAATGCTTTTTGAACACCCCAGGCAATTATTATTAGACCATATTATTAGTGTGAGCCCACGGGCCCAACTTCGGTATCTAGGGTTTCATATATTCTCTATATAATGTAATTCTATTGAATCAATAAAGCATTCAGTCTTTCATTATCTTACATGGTATCACAGCCAACCTAGGCTCTATATCGTTTCGCCGCGTCACACATAAATAACCAAACCCTAGCCGTCACCACTTGAGAAAAACCTAGACAGGGCGGTGTGCCGCCACTGCCGCCGCCGCCCTGCCCAGCTGCGGTTTTTTGTTCTTTCCCAGTTTATATTTTCTTATTTTCCGTTTAAATAAAGTCTCGGCTTCGATTTAAGATTTCCGTCATCTTACACGTGAGAATTTATTGTTCCAATCGCTACCACACATATGATGCTACGGCCTCATCTTGTTGATTCCGCTTCTCCGTCAAGCTGCTCCTTGCCGTCGCGCTGCCGCCGCTTAATGGACTACGGTCCCTCGCCGCGCCGCCTGCAGGACTACGGTCCGCCGCCGCGCCGCTGCTTGCCGCCGCCGCCGCCCTGCCGCCTTGGATGCCTCTTTTAGGATTACGGGACCATTCTAAACTTTGGAGTCTCTTGAAGATTATGGATCGCAAGATTACGGAATTTTGGCAGAAGTTTTGACCGAATCTCAAGACCACTCTTTTTTTATCAGTCATAGCTTTCGGTTTCCTTCCGCTTTGACTGCGGGGGAGTATTAGACCATATTATTAGTGTGAGCCCACGGGCCCAACTTGGGTTTCTAAGGTTTCATATATTCTCTATATAATGTAATCCTATTGAATCAATAAAGCATTCATTCTTTCATTATCTTACAATTATTACTTCTCTTTATATATCATTACTTCCACATTGAGTTCATGCACTGTTAGGTCTGAAATAATACACTTGCTCATACTTAATCTTGTAAACCTACTCCAATGTTGACCTAACTGAGACAATTGCTTAGACCTGATGGGAACGAGTCCAACTCCAATGCCGTTTGTAAATATAGCAGAGATTTTAGAACTAGGAACGGTTCTCATTACCATAACCTTAAAAAACATATCCTTAGCTTGTAGATGTTCATATATAATAAATTTTTTTCCTTGTCAAATTGCCCATGTGCCTATACATGGTTTATGTAATTATAGTATTATGATCATGGTAAAGTTACACAGACTATTCCCTTGTCTGTATTGAGTTGTTACATTGTTTTTATTTATCACGATTGTCGTGAGCTGTTTGTCAGTAACAAATAGTTTACCTTTTTTTGCTCATTGTTTTTTTTTTAATTTGACGGGTTTGTATTTTTATGATGGACAACATTTTAGTTCAACTTTTCGAATTTGAATCATTATTATGTAGTCAACTATATTTGTTATATATGCCCACTGGATTTCACATATTGAACTCCGCCTTTGTTGATGGTTTACCAAGAAAAAGATAGATTCATTTGGACAATTTGTAGATGAGCATGTAAGTCGACCTACCATTACCACATATTTATAAATGACATAAGCTAAGTTAATTATATATAAAATACTAAAAAGTTTTGAAATTATTCTGTTGTTATAATTTGAAACACATGTCTGGAACACTCAACTGCAGCAACAGTTGCAAGTGTTGTGGGAGACGCAGCTGCAGGAGGAGCTGCACAAGCAATACTGCAAAAATAGACGCAGGTGGAGGTGTACGAGCAGTTCCTACAGCAGTTGCGGAAGGAGAGGTGGCTGGCTCAGCAACTACAACAAAGTGTGGTTACGATTTTTGTCCTAAAAGAATGCCCCATAGGAAGAAAAAACTACAACGAATAGAAGCTTAGGGCAATATCTTCATAACTTTTGTTTTCCTTTGTTTAGGTAACAAGTGTCTATGCTGTTTACAGGTCTATCCTAGAAGATGTAGGAGAGGGTTCAAGGGTTTCAAGACATAAGGATTTTCATAAACGAATTAATGTATTATATTCTGAATTTCTGTAAAAATGTAAATGTTTTATTAATAATGGTATTATATTTGTGATCTAATTACTGTTATAGTATAAGCTCTGCACAAGTTTCAGAAGCTCCAATTACTACAAGTTCAAGTATTCTAGTTACTAGTACTGCTAGTCTCATCTATGAATGTTAGTTCTTCAACGCCTTTACAACCAAGAATAATTCCATTTTCATATGCTACAAGACAATCATATATTCCTTTGGGAAATGCTATTCCTCTTTGAATTGGTATACCGCATCCTATAGCTCCACACCATTAAATCCAAGAGTAACTGTACCCAATTTGTTCAATTCTATGCCTCGTCAAAGACCTAGTTCTCGTGATATATATGCTAGAACTCCAGGTCCAATTGCATTTCCTCAAAGACCTCCACCGTCACAACTTCAAAGTTCAAGACCTCAAGTTCAAAGACCAGTGAGTCCAAGCCTTAGTGTTGAAAGACCTAAAGGTCCAAGATCAAGTGTTCAAAGGCCTGAAGGTTCATCTCAAGGTGCAGAGAGCAGTGGAACTAAAGATAAACAAAAGTTCCATGAAGTTTGAAAAGATGTACAATGCGATAAATTCTCAAAAGAAGCTAGTTCAAGAATAATGAAAGCTTATTAACGAACATAAGTTAAATATTAAAGCTCATCATGTGACTCTTGAAGATAATGAAAAGAAGATCGTTTACTTGACTAAGATTGTTGAAAGTCAAGGTAAACAATTGAAGTAAGTGTCGCATCATGACGAAGTTTATCAAGAATGACATAAGAGGATGGTTGATCTAAATGTGAAGATATGAACTAAGGTGAATGAGCTTATAAGAGTACTTGCTACTCTGGGGAAGAGTGAGAAGACCAAATGCAAAGAAGCTGAATTTAAGCAGTTTCCAGATGATTTTGATCATGACAATGATCTTAAAGCATTGGGGTCTGTGGAACAGCCAAGTGGCTTACAAGTTGTTGTGGTTGTAACTGGGGCTTCAACTAAGGAGGAGTCAGGAGCTGGTATAAGTGGTGGTGGTGATAAAGATGCAAGTGAGGTTGTGGAAAAAGAAATCGCGGTATTGGATAAGGGTAAAGGAGTAATGGTTGAAGATGCTCAATGGATAGATGCTTTAGTTGGATTAGATATATAATTACAAAAGGTGAATTGTAACACCTCGGAAATTTATAACAAAAAATATGGCAACACGTATCCAATCAACTCTCGAATACTCCCGGTAAGTTGGACGAGAGGGACTAATCATGTAAATATATGGAAGAGGGATAGTGGAGGGGTCAAGTTTGATAAATTGCCAAATTTATGGCCTCTCAAGGTCCCTTCCGGACCGTAAACTATGCCTTATGGTCCGTAAGGTTGTTTAAAAACATGTGGGCACCAAAGGTCCCTTACGAAACGTAACCCGTCTCTTACGGTCCGTAAGGGGTGTTGCTAGCAGAATGTTGTGTTGGCAGCTGCAGCTTGCTGCTCCTGCCACTCTTCACGCGAATTTACCACATTGTACCACCTTTGGACACCTGTTATGACACTCTTAAACATCTTTAAGCTTTAGGGAAAAATGGCATCATCTCATGATCATTGTGCAAATCTTGAGCATTGCAAACTTGCACCTTCATAAATTTCTTCTCTAATCATCTCGGAGCAGCTTCTGATCTATAGAGGCCTCCTCTCTGGAGTTTTAACACTCCCTTGAACACTTTGAAGTATTCTAACTCAGTCTTGTTTCATTTATAGGCTAGTTATTAGCCGAAAGTCAAGCAAATTGACTTTTTCTTTGACTTTCGGTTATGACTATTTCGGTCAAGCGAATGTTCAAATCGAAAATGGCTACGTGATCGTAATAAGGTTGGTTTTAATCCCCTATGAGGACACTTTCTGAAGATCACGTTAAGTTGGTCAAATGACGGGTCAAAGTTTTATTAAATAAAAGTAAAAAAACGCAGATTTTCGTAATTAACGTTAAATGAACTTCTAAGTATCGAAACCTCAAAATTTGACATTATATCAGTTTATGTAACATATTAGGACATATTGGATCATGTCCAACCCGTCATTTCCTGCTTAGAGCTCGGTTCGCAACCGAAGTCAAACAATTTGACTTCTGATTTGACTTTCGCTTCTGGCCCGTTTAAGATAGTTTAGCTACTGATTTGAAGTTGTAATATGATCATATTAATTAATGGAATAACCCTCTGAGGTTATACCATTTTATCATATCGTTTGTGGGGTTTTATGCAAATTCCACATATTATGCCAAAATAGTACCCAAAATGCCCTTTTGCACCTAAATTGATTTTTAAAAGATAATGGACATGTAAACTGAGTTTGAAACTGATGTAAAATTATATTAAACATGTTTTGGCATAATGAACTTACCATAGACCCATCCGATCACCCGATACCGCATACGTGCGTACGATTGACTTATGTGGGATAAAATACATAAGTTAGCCGAATCATGTCAAAACCTTTCCAAATCAGTTCTAATCAGAATGTTTGGTTGTCTGACCCGTATTATACGAGTCAATGTTTAAACCACATTCTATCCGGTCTTCGCTTAATCTAGCGAACCATACACATTTCTTATAAATTAACCGGTCCAAGTCAATGACTTAAATAAGAACCGTTCATATTCTAACGAATTATAGTTCCATTCATTCTAGACTAGGAGCCTCCAGTAAATTGTGGCTTATGTTTTGGCTGTTTTGAATAACGGTTGTGCTTTAGCATCCTTGATTTGTAAGGAAAAGTACAAGTAAATACTCTTAGCCTATTTTCCTTATACGGGATACGACATTAGCCGCTTGATCGGGTATGGGATCAATGACGAATGATGTCCAAAATCCAAATAACTTGTTTTAATCTGTTATGCTTGACAACTTAAACATTGGCTTTTAATGCGACCGTGTCCTGGATATCCATAACTCACTTAATTAGTGACCACGACCTAAGCACGCGGTGTAGGTATACACCTGACAGCCGCTATTATGTTATATCATATTTTTATTAAAAAGTGGCGTGTCGGTTAATCATGAATCAGAGTTTAGTTCCGGGCCCATATGTATTGACAAGCATGTAATACTGGTAACAAGAGATATCACTTTGTCCCAAGTTATTCATAAAATTATATACCAAATGGTGTAAAATGATTTTGGGAAGATTTTCAAAATGTGTGGGTTAATTGTATTTACCAGTGAAAACTGACGTATTTTTAAAAGAACAAGCGCAGGTTAGCAAATACGAATTAGGCTAGAGTTGCTCGGTATATGCATATTGGAATTTGCGACTCCACGCAAAGCCTAGTAATCTAAATATTCATTTTTGTTATTTTAGATCCGCCTGTGGATCTTTTAATACTTTTTCCGTTTGTATATATTTTTAAACTTTCGGACACTTGTACTGTAATTTATAATCCAAAGACTTCCGTTGTGCTAAATGTGAATATCAGTCATCAATTGTCACGCATAAACCCCCAGTCTGGGCCCACCAGGAAATCGGGGTGTGACATGAACATATAGGTAAAGTGATCAGCTTGGATTAGGACGAAGAACATAAATTTATTATGATCAAAAGAACTGATGGAGTTTAGTACTTCAGGTGTAGGGCAAAGAAGTTAAGTGCGTTGCCCACACATGATTTACATCAGTTAGCTCAGTGAGATTTAAATCATAGAACTTCAGTTGGGAATGTTAATGGCTTGGTTCAGAATTTGAGGAAAGAGAGCTGGGATAGTAAATGGGTGATGTTTGAACCGTGCGTTGGTCGGAGATTTAAAAGCAAAGATCCTGTCACTGGTGAAGATAAATACAAGATGGTTTACAAGCCAGCTAGTTGTATGAGAAACATTCCACTAAAAGAATTTGACTTAGATTGCTAGAGAGGAATAAGGTACAACATTCCACCTAAAAGAATTTGACTTAGATTACTAGAGAGGAATAAGGTTTTGGTACGTTGATTCGAATACTGGTGAAGCGGTGATGACAAGGAAGAGTCCTTTGGATAAAATAATTAGGATTTTAGATCCTATGAGTTTGTTAACTTCAAGATGGAAAAAAGACACGCCCGTCAATATCATCCAAAGAAGAGAACAATTGCGTGCAACTATTATGTTAGAAAGGGAGTCAGTGTAGGGAGCTTGTTTTCTGAAGTTTGATGGTGCATAGACCTTGTACTCTGAGGTTTGGCGAAGACATCATCAAGATTTTTTTGAGACATCTCCGGGCATTCATCAAGGGGGTCTGTAAGTGCACTAACAACCGATGAATGAGAGATAAACATTTTGAAATATGTTGTATATTTTGTATAAGTATTTGGCTATGTCAGGGTTTGGGATAAACTCGGATAGATTATGTAACATCAGTTGTAGTTGTATAGATGGTATCCAGGTTTATCAAATGTATATGTGTTTTAGTATGTATGGGGGATAAGATGATTACCTGTGTGTGTCCGTATTTAGTAGGATAAACTCGGACAAACTTGTTGTCCGAGTTTAACCTGTTTAGGCTCTATATATATATATATATATATATATGGGTGTGTATAGCTGATTAAGTAGTTTTCGGGCATTTGTATATGTTCTTAACTATGTGTACAATTTGTGTGATTAATACAAGTACAGTTTTGTTCGAATCTCTGTTTTTACTCTTTCTATATTGCTTACTATTGTTACATGATGTATTCCGCAAGTTGTGTGATGTGATCTGAGCGTTATAGATCTTGTACTTAGAGATATAGATATTCTAATTTTAAAAACTATTAAGTTACTTAATTTTGCAAATAATTAATAAAAAAATATAACCTTTTGTGGTGGCAAATTTGTCGTAACTTGCGACAACTGGCCACGAATTTGTATTTTTTTTATTTTTTAGAAAACTATTAATTTACTTATTTTAAAAAATCAAACATAATAATTCATATAAATTTAACTTTTGGCAAATATATAGCAACTTTCGACCAATTTGTATTATTTTTAATTTTGGAAACCATTAAGTTAGTTATTTTAGAAAATCAAAAATGATAATTAATTAATTTACATAACTTTTGGGGTGAATATGTCGCAAGTTGCGAAACATTTGTATTTTCTTTAATTTTAAAAACTATTAATTTGCTTATTTTAATAAACTAAAAACAATAATTAAAAACATCTTTTAGCTTAAAAACGTTAAAAAATAATTAAAGACATTTAACTTTTTGGGGGAAAATACGTCACAAACTGAGACAAATTTGTGCCGGGTTTGTATTTTTTTAGCTTAAAATACCATTAAACTTACATGTTTTAACAAATTAAAACAACAATTAAATAAGCTAAAAGTTTGTGACAAATCTCTCACAAATTGCGACACTTTGCGACGGATTTTTATTCTTTTTATTTAAAAACTCTTATTTTACTTATTATAACAAATATTAAAATTGATTAACATAAATATTGTCACACCCTGACCCGCAGCGGAAATGGTAGTCGGGGCATGATTGGGTTTTTTTACCCAAAGCTCATAACATTTACTATAAAGTTTCATATTTATTATTTCTTTTAAAAAAATTACAATAACATACAAGCACAACATGTTCAATTATATTTTTCATGACTTCTTTATTTTTCTTTTAAGGCAATTTCCTATGTGTTCCTTGCTTCAACCTGTCCACCTGTATCATGTGTAAAAATAGGGTTTTGGGTCAACAGAAGTTGGCGAGTGAATCTTATTTAAATGTTTGAAAAAAAAATAGTTATATTGGTTATTTGAATAAAAATGTGCATAACCAAATATGAGTATACGTATATGTAAAATTAAACCACAAAACACATAATATCAATTAATGCACACGCACACATACCAAATGATGAACAATGAGATCAAGGCTCAACCAAACGGAGCCGATCTAATGAGGCACCTGATGCTCAACTCGTCTCCAACGAGGAACTGATGGGGCTAATGAATGATTTGCACGCAATTTGACAAAAATGTAAACTCGCAATACAACAAACAACATTTACATCACCCGATAGTTCATATAATGGTAATAGCACAAGGGTTTGATTAAACGAAATGTATAAATGACACATGATACACCCCAAAACATGAATAAAAAGGGGAAGTTTGTAAGAATTCACTCACAGTGGGTGCGTTTTCTTGATTGATGAAGAGTGTGCACGAGTTGAGGATTTAACCGACGAAGAAGACTAGCCTAAAGAATAACGCAATAATTCGATAAATAAATAAAAATAATATTTTGATCTGATAATTTTTTATTAGATTTTTAGGTTGTCTTTGTGATATTTATTGAAGTTTTTAAGCCTAAGAAATCGCATTTTGAAGTGTTTTAAATTGATTTTTGATTAAATAAAAATATACAAAAAAAATAGTATAAAATGAAAATAAAATAAAAAAAACCTTGTCAGACCTGACAGCAGGTCTGACCGGTCCGTTGACTCATTTGACTGCTTGTGGTGAGATTCGAACTCGTGACCTCTCGGTTGCGTGCACGCAGCTCTTCCAACTGAGCTACGTGTCTAACCCGAAAGTGTAACATCCGTCAAAAGCCGGGTTAACCAAACCCGCTTCGTTTATCAACCGATCACCCAGTTAAAATTTTTGTTTTACATTTATCGCCCAAATTAATTCTAAGCGGTACATAATTAATAAATATATTAGAATTTAAAATCTATAATTGAAAATTTATAATAAATAACGAAATAAAAATTATTGCGGACGCCGGGTTTCGAACCCGGGTCACTCTCAAGATCAAACAGCCAACACACCACTCCGCCACTTGTGTTACTTGTTGATATATCGAAACAATTAATACATATAATAAAACTCGAAGTCGAATTCAGTCACTCAGCGCGCCCAAATCACTCTCGTCGGAAATCCCGACAATATCGCCAATCATTGACGGTTTCTATTGACTTAACGGATGAATTAACAACAACGTCGGTTATAACTGAAAAACCTTAAAGCCTTCATTCAAATCGTCGAAATCATAACCGTATGATTTTGGAATTCGAAACCGAAAATATAATTCAATGTGAGTTATACTGTATTCATCATTTGAGCTAGCAAGTTTATCAAGCTTACTCTCTCTAACTCGCTCAGAAAACCTCGCCGCAAGTCGCTGGAATCCTCTTCAAGTTAACCGGAAGTTATCGCCGGAAAACCGAATTCATTTCATCCCTTCTGCTTACTCTAAAATAAGACTTTTAGAGCTCATACCGAAATCACCCACACTCACCTTAAACTCCCTGAAGAATCTCTGTCGCAAGAAATACATCGCCGGAATTCTCTGCAAGTCGCCGGAAAACCGAGACTTATATCAAAACGGTAAATACCTCGGCTCTTTCAGTTTCAATCCATTGTTAGACTATTACTAACATCAATCCATCACCCAGAATCAATCCCAGACGACGTTGCCGGATATTCTGTACTCGCCGGAAAATCGCTGGAATTTCCAGAATCACGTTGTGAATCGGTATAATCACCTAAACCTTCTGTTAATCATTGTTTAGTAACTCAATTTCACATCTAATCAATCAAAACTGTTAATCGATCCGAACAGACGGAGTTCACAAAACAGAGCCGACGATCCTTGCCGGAGTTCTGAGAAAGACATCTGTTCGGTACATTCATTTCCAAAACTCTCTCTATTTCATCGCATTACAATCGCTTATAAAGTTCGTTAATTGAATTTAACAAGAAACAGTTGAATAATCGTTGTCTGTGTTTTGAACGAAAAGATGAATTCGAACTAATGTATAAGTGAAATTAAAACAAGATAATAAACCGGGTTAGACACACAGTCCAGCGGTGGACTGTGTGCAAACACACAGCAAACCTCTCGAGTTCGATCCCTATCACGACCCTATCCTCGGAAATAAAAATGTTTTTTTTTAAAAACCGAACCGGGTTAACTCACGGTAAGATGTTAAGTATAATAAAAATCAGTATATTAACCAGGTTAGACACACAGTCCAGCGGTGGACTGTGTGCAACACTAAACCACAGGTCCGGGTTCGAGACCTGTTGACGGCACCGGTTCGATATAATTAAAATCTTTTTAAAATAAATGAATTCTGATTAAATTAAATGTATAAATATAATTAAAAACAGAAATATTTCGGGTTAGACACGTAGCTCAGTTGGTAGAGCTGCGTGCACGCGTACGGGAGGTCACGAGTTCGAACCTCACTCAGCGCCTATAATAAACACGGTCCGACCGGTCAAACGGTCAACGGTCAACTGGTCAAAAAGTCAAAAATTTTTATTTTCTTTTATTTATTTATTTTATTTAAAAATCAATTAAAAATACTTAAAAATAATATTTTTAAAGTTAGAAAATTTCCTTGAACTCACAAAAATAAACCTAACAATCCATTAAGAACACTAATTAAAAATATTAATCTCAAATAAAAGTTTATTTATATATCGAACTATTATGTTATTATTTAGGATAGTTCCCTTGCCGATTAAATCCGAATTCGTGCGCATTAATCATCAATCCAAGAAACGCACCCA
Organism: Scalesia atractyloides; assembly: GCA_947069175.1. NCBI lineage: Eukaryota > Viridiplantae > Streptophyta > Magnoliopsida > Asterales > Asteraceae > Scalesia > Scalesia atractyloides. Next base: position 9,732,954 of record CAMTDV010000018.1, read on the forward strand.
CTGTGAGTGAATTCTTACAAATTCCCCTTTTTATTCATGTTTTGGGGTGTATCATGTGTCGCTTAAACTAATTCGTTTATCCAAACTCGTGCTATACCATATTATGATCTAAACTTAGAATTTAAATATTGTTTGTTGTTATGTATTACATATTGTCAAGTTGTATGCAAATTATTTGTTAGGCCCATCAGTTCCTCGTAGGAGACGAGTTGAACAACGCGTGCCTTAAAACGCATTCATTAGGCCCATCAGTTCGTAGAACAACGCGTGCCTCAAAACTCATTCATTAGGCCCATCAGTTCCTCGTGGGAGACGAGTTGAACAACGCGTGCCTCAAAACAATCAATTGTTGTATGTGTGTGCAATATTTAATATTATGTGTTTTATGAATAAATTTACATCTACATTTACTCATATGTGGTTATACACTTTATTTTATAATCAATTCAATAAACACGTTTAAATGTTTTCATAGGATTCACTCGCCAACTTTTTGTTGATCCAAAAACCATTTTTACACATGATACAGGTGGACAGGATGAAGCAAGGAACATATAGGAAAGTGCCTTAGAAGAAAAATAATGAAGCCTAGGAAGATGTATAGAACATGTTGTATTTGTATGATTTGATTGTATGATCTTCTTTAAAATTGTAATAATAAATATGAAACATTATAATAAATGTCATGAGCTTTGATGAAAACCTAATCATGCCCCGATCACCTTTTTCCGCTGCGGGTCGGGGTGTGACAGAAAGAATCCTGATTTTAATTATATTAATACCCATTTTAAACTATTTCCGACATTTATTTAAATTAAAAAGTTTTAAACTGGTTCAACCGGCGCACACTGTAAGTCTCGAACCCGAGGCCCTTGATGTAAATTGCACCCAGCCCGACCAACTGGGCTGGGTATCTAACCCATCAATATCTGGAATTTAATTACTTTTATATACTGAATAGGTTTATACATATGTGACAAGTTTAAAAAGATTTAAAATTTAACTGACCGGCGCCCTTGCTAGTTTCGATCCCATCACCTCTGCTTTCACTTGCACCCAGCCCATCCAACTGGGCTGGGTGTCTAACCCGAATATAACCCAAATTAGATTATATATATATATATACATACTAAACTTCATCTTCTTCATTTGAATAACCTAAACTTTACCCGCCTGATTTAGTTCACAATTCATTCAGATTTTTATTAATAATCTAATGTATAGGATGTTAATTTGGGAAAACAAAAAAAATAACAAAGGAAAAACTACCGTATGAACAGAACCGACGGCGAACGTTTTTCCGATGACTTGCAGAACTCCGGCGAGTCAAGGCTCCAGCTGACAGAGAGGTTTGAGAGTGAAAACGATGCGATTTCAATGGATGAATGAAGGTGTGAGCTTAAAATGACCAATTGTGGGGGTATTTATAGGGGATTTGTGAATTCGGTTTTCCGTGGCTACGATTTCGGGTTTTAAATGCCGGCGCGTCGTGATTGAAATTTGCCTGAAATAGCATTGCAACAGCTGTCGGATTGAGAGAAACCGTGTGAATTTGGCGAGATCTCCGGCGAGAAGATCTGCTGCAGTTGCAGGTTTGGCAAAATATATATAATATATATATATTATATATATATATATATATATATATACTTTGATAGTTGAGTTCTAGCACATAATGCATGTGTAGTGCAGTGGTGTTTTGGTGTATGTATTCATACGGGAGACCCGGGTTCGAACCCGGTTACCTCTTATGTTTTATTGATTGTTATTACTCTTATTATTATTATTATTATTTTTTTACTTTCATTTATTATTATTGTTATTATTTATTTAATGTTTTAAATTCTTTTAATTCATTTAGTAGCTATAAGTTAATAACTCGAATTAAATGGTGCTTAAATACGCAACGTGACTTTAGATTAACTACTTGAATTATTTAACGAAGCGGGTTTTGAAACCCGTTTTACAACGAATGTTACAGTATCCCCTACTTTTAGAAATTTCGTCCCGAAATTTAGGTAGTAGTCGTAACAGGAAAAAGATGCGGGTATTCCTCACACACTAAGCCTTAGCGTTCTCAGGTAAACTCAGGTTCTCGCTTTGATTCCCAACGCATTCGGACTGGAATCTGAATATCTTTTATCAGAAAAAGGATGGATGATGCTTGGATTTGATGATTACATGACCAAAGGAGTGTGAAGGTTTGAATTTTTAATTGAGGCGGTAACGTTCCTCGTAAGGGTTGAATACCCTGCTACAGGAATCGCTTTTTGATGCCTAAAGTATAAAAATGTGAAACATTGATAAACATAGTTGATTGACTGGGTATGATCTCATGTATAAGAGTTTTGAGGGAATTGATGCGTTGAAAGGATGGCCATATCACAAAACAAAAACTTCAACTACGATAATGTTAAAACCTACACGGAACTTCTCATAACCTCCTGATAATGCTTTTGATCCTTTGACAATAACACTTATATATAGGAAGTACCACCGGCGTATCTCCATATTCTTGTCAAATTTCCATTGGCTTTGTCAGTAAGTTATGATTAGTTCTATGTGACTCTAAAACATAAACAAACACAACAACCAAGGCTTGAGTCTCAAATCTGAAAGGATACATGACTGAATGACGACAATACCTCTCTTGTTTGCTATGATGAAGGGGTTAGTCTATGAAAAAGTGAGACACGACCCAACTTCGAGATACGTCGCGATGTATGATGATATGAAAATTAAATCAATGAGTAAAGATGTGAAATAAAACAGTAATATCAATTTGCATTAAAATTATTGGATACGTAAATTCCCAAATTATAATAGGGATACACAAAGATTGAGAAAACATTAAGAACTAGACGGTTGGAGTTGAGTCTTGACTCTTATTGAGGGAAGGCTAGTTGGGTTGTTCGTTTGGGCCGTTATTATCTTCAACAGGATTGGCGTTGATGTTGTAAGCTCTTCCTCTTGCTGGTGGTAGTGCTGGGTTTTCTTGATTTGCTTGGTTAACTGGGTTTGCTTGAGCTTGGGCGTTTATGATGTTAACCAATCGATGGCACGTGTTTCTAAAATGGGTAGGGTCCCCACAATTAAAGCAAGCTCGAACATGTGGAACCATGGGGTATTGAGGTTGTTGATATGATTGGATCATGTTTTGGGTAGGGGTGAAGCTTGGTTTTGAGGGGTACGACAAGTTTTGGTCAAATGACCATAACGCCCACAATTAGCACACAGTCGACAAGGTACGGTAGATGGATGGTGATAAAAACAGGTGTTGCATTGAGGGTGAGGTCCAATGTATGGTTTCTTATTTGGGTAAATAGAGTTGGGTGCTACTTGAGTGATTGGGATAGCTTGGAGGGGTACGGCTTGTGGAGCTGGTTGATTGCCTTGGGTGTAACATCCATCGAAAAACGGGTTTTCAAAACCGCTTCGTTTATTAATCAAATATCCAGTTATAAATTGTCGTTGCGTATTTAATGCTCAAATTAATTTGAAACAATACATAATTAATAAACATTTTAGAATTTAAAAACTATAATCATTAAATGGTAAAAACAAGTGCTAAAAAAATAAAATCAAGCTGCCGGGTTTCGAACCCGGGTCAGCCGGATCAAACAAACAAACATCTCACCACTCCGCCACTTGACTCGTTTGTGATAACTATTAAAACAAATAATATTTATAATAAAACTTGAAATCAAATTCAGTAATCAGCGCGCCAAATCCGCAGTTGCCGGAATTACCGAGGATTTCGTGAGACTTCGACCGTTTCCTTTGACTGAACGCGTGTATTAACTTCGACATCGGTTATAACTGATGTCTAATCCCGCAATCCCAGTCATAACCGCTGGAAAAGTTTTGACCACGAATCAAGATCAAATTCGGACTCGATTCATTATGTTTCTTCCCTATAAATACACACCCAAGTCTCTGGTAACCTTTTCGCTCAAAATCGCACAATTTATCGAAGTTTTAGCACTCGCCGGACTTTCACCGGAAAACCGAGACTTACACCAAATCGGTAAATTTCTCGACTCTTTCGTTTTCAATCCATTGTTAGACATATACTAACTTCAATCCTTCAACCAGAATCGGTTCCAGAAGACGTTGCCGGAAATTCTGCACTCGCCGGAAAATATCTGGAAATTCTGAAATCACACTGTAAATTGGTACAATCATCTAAACCCCCTGATTCTCTTGTTTAGTCACTTAATTTCACAACTCATTGATCAAAACTGTTAATTGATTCGCTCAGACGGAATTCACAAATCAGAGCCGACGACCCTTGCCGGAGTTATGAGAAAAACATCATGTTCGGTACATTCGAATCCGTAACTCTCTTTATCCATTACATTTCAATCAATTATATGTTCAACGAACGATTTAAACAAGAACAGTCGAACATCTTTGTCTGTGTCTTCATGAATGAAGAAGACGAAGTCGAACATTGTGTATAAGTTTAATTAAAACAGGATATTAAACCGGGTTAGACACACAGTCCAGCGGCGGACTGTGTGCAATCACACGGCGCACGTCACGAGTTCGAACCTTACAACGCACCGACTTTCCGAATTAAAACCAAAATTTTTAAAACTGAATCAGATCAAGTCACAGTAAGTTTATAAGAATAATATAAACCATAAGTTAAACAGATTAGACACACAGCCCAACTGGTTGGGCTGTGCGCTTACAAACCGAAGGACCCGAGTTCGACTCCGGGTCCCTGCAACCGGTTCGACATATAAACCCTTTTTAATATAAACCAAATAAATTAACATTTAAGTAATATATATATATATATAATTAAAACATAGAATATTTCGGGTTAGACACGTAGCTCAGTTGGTAGTGCGTGCACGCGTACGAGAGGTCCCGGGTTCGAACCTCACTCAGTGCACACTCAACCACAGTCCGACCGGTCAACGGTCCGGTCAACGGTCAACGGTTAACAAAGTCAAAAATTTTATTTCTTTTTATATATTTATTTAATTTAAAAATCAATTAAAAACACTTAAAAATAATATTTTTAAAGTTAGAAAATGTCCTTAAACTCACAAAAAAATCTAAAAATCGTATTAAAGTTATGAATTAAAATTATTAATCTCAAACAAAATCCATTTATTTACCGAACCATTTCGTTATTATTTAGGTTAGTTTCTATCGTGGTCAAATCCAAATTCGTGCGCATTCATCATCAATCCAAGAAACGCACCCATTGTGAGTGAATTCTTACAAATTCCCCTTTTTATTCATGTTTTGGGGTGTATCATGTGTCGCTTAAATTAATTCGCTTATTCAAACTCGGCTATTACCATTATATAATCTAAACTTATAATGTAAATATTGTTTGTTGTAATGTGTGTTTACGTTTAGTCAAGTTGCGTGCAAATCAATTCATTAGGCCCATCAGTTCCTCGTTGGAGACGGGTTAAACAACGCATGCCTCAAAATCATTCATTAGGCCCATCAGTTCCTCGTGGGAGACGAGTTGAACAACGTGTGCCTCAAAATCATTCATTAGGCCCATCAGTTCCTCGTGGGAGACGAGTTGAACATCGCGTGCCTCAAAAACAATCATTTGGTGTATGTGTGTGCAATAATTAATATTATGTGTTTTGTGATTAAATTTACATCTACGTTTACTCATATGTGGTTATGCACTTTATTTTAGAATCGATACAATAAACACGTTTAAATGTTTTTCATAGGATTCACTCGCCAACTTTTTGTTGACCCAAAAACCCTATTTTTACACATGATACAGGTGGACAGGTTGAAGCAAGGATCACATAGGAAATTGCCTTAGAAGAAAAATAATGAAGTCTTGAAAAATGTATAGAACATGTTGTACTAGTAAGATTGATTGTAATGATTCTCCTTTAAAAAGAAATAATAAATATGAAACTTTATAATAAATGTCATGAGCTTTGATGAAAACCCAATCATGCCCCGATCACCCTTTTCCGCTGCGGGTCGGGGTGTGACAGATTGGTATCAGAGTTTTTGACTATAGGGATATAGGATAGGTTATTAGACCCTTAGAGCCTATACTATAGTTGATTAGATTTTAATTGTTTATGTGGTTACATGTAAACTCATGATGTTTATTTGTTTTATCACACCCCGACCCGCAGCGGAATAAGAGTCGGGGCATAATTGGGTTATCACCAAAGCTCATGATGGTTACTAATATGTTTCATATTTATTAAATTCAAAATTACATCCTCAATATTCCAAACAAGTTCATACAATTACAAAGAAAAGTAACTAAATAAACAATCCAAAGTCTAAACCGATTTATTCTTCTAAGCCATCCTATATGTTTCTTGCTGCAACTAGATCACCTGTATCATGTGTAAAAATGGGGGTTTTTGGGTCAACAAAAGTTGGCGAGTGAACCTTGTTAGAAAACATTTATTATTGGTTTCTTGTTATATTTATTATGGAAAATTTGTGCAATAATCATATGTGAGAAAATGTAAATAAACATACAATAACAATAACAATAACAATAACAATAACACAACAATAACAATAACAATAGCAAACCACCTTGCATGAGTATATGACATGAATGATAATGTATATGTTGGCAACGTCACGTTCCGCTCATAGGTAATGGGGAACGGACGGCCTATGATGATGTATGTGCGATCAAGGCTCAATCAAACGGAGCCGATCGTATGTTGGCAACGCCTCGTTCACGCTCATAGGTAATGGGGAACGGTTCACGCTCATAGGTAATGGGGAACGGCGGCCTATGATGATGTATGTACTGAAAATGATAAATTTAATCTAGACGTTAACCACACAAACAGTTGATACATATTGAATACACATTTGATCATGGATATGATGGATGCACAAGTGTTTAAATGTAATAAATAATAAGACACATGATACACCCCAAAATGTGATTAAAACGGGGAATTTGTAGAGATTCACTCACTTTGGGTGCGTTCGTTTGATGATGTTGAATGCGCACGAGTTTAGAGGGTTGATCGACGAGGATTAACTAACCTAAATAATAACGAAAAGGTACGGTAAATAAGTGGATTTTATTAGTAATTTTAATAGGATTTTTAGATATATTTTTGTGAGTTTAAGGTCGTTTTCTAACTTTAAAAATATTATTTTTAAGTATTTTTAATTGAATTTTAAATTAAATAAATAAATAAAAATAAAAAAAATGTTGACTTTTTGGGTTGACCGTTGACCGTTGACCATTGACTTTGACTGTTGACCGGTTCGGTCTTGTATATGTTTGCACTGAGTGAGGTTCGAACTTGTGACCTCCCGTACGCGTGCACGCAGCTCTACCAACTGAGCTACGTGTCTAACCCGAAATATTTCTGTTTTTAATTATATTTATATACTATTTAATTTATTCAAAATTCATTTATTTTAAGAAAAGATTTTAATTATATCGAACCGGTGTGCATAACAGGTCTCGAACCCGGGACCTGTTGTTTAACGTTGCACACAGTCCACAGCTGGACTGTGTGTCTAACCTGGTTAAAATACTTGTTTTTATTTCACTTATATACTAACTGGAAGTTTCCGTATTTGGGTTTTATAAAAAGTCTGAATATTGTGACGAATCGGAACAAGGACAGACTCGAACTCGGTACCTCTATGTTTCAAATGCACACAGTCCACCACTGGACTGTGTGTCTAACCCAAGATATAACCCGATTTATATTAAATATATAAACAACCTAACTTCATCTTCTTCGCTAAAACAACCCAGACAATTGCTGTTCGACTGATCTTGTTCAATTCAATTAACGGACATATAATGATTAAAATGAAATGGTTACAGAAGGTTTTTGGAATTAAATGTACCGGAAGGATGATTTTCTCAGAACTCCGGCAAAGGTCGTCGGCTCTGTTTATGAATTCCGTCTGAGCGGACCAATTAACAGTTTTGATTAACTAATTGTGAAATTAAGTGGCTAAACAAGGATTATCAAAGAGTTTAGATGCTCGTACCGAATCACAGCGTGATTTCAGAATTTTCAGAAAATCTCCGGCGGTTGCAGGTTATCCGGTATCGTCGTCTGGGACCGATTCTGGTTGAAGGGTTTGAGTTAGTATAAGTCTAACAATAGATAGAAGATGAAAGAATTGAGAAATTTACCGTTTTGATGAAAGACACGGTTTTCCGGCGAAAGTCCGGCGATTTCAGAAAGCGTTTCCGACGAACAGAAATTAGAGCGAAAGTGAAATTGGAGGTTCTGGAGTGTTTTTGAGTTGTGAGATGATGATATTGTTAGTGAAAATCAGGAAGTAATTGATTTCAGTTTTCAACTCCAAAAATCATATGAATCGAAGGAATTGAAGGCTGAATTGATTAAAAACGTGGGTCGTAATGGTTTCATCGGTTATAACCAGTAATAGCGAACACTCAACAGTCTGGACAGTTGAAAACCGATGAACGGTTTCAGTTTGGCGCAAACGGATGATTTCACGAGTAGAGTTAAGTTTTATTTGTTTCCTAGATTACCCAAAGACAACAAGTGGCGGAGTGGTTAGGTGTTGGTTGGTTAAGTCTTCCGGCTGACCCGGGTTCGAAACCCGGCAGCCCCTTTTTATTTATAATTGCTTTATTTTTATTTTCTAACAATTTTAATTTCTATATTCTAAAATGTTTATTACTCATGTATTGTTTAAAATTAAAATAAGCATTAAATGCGCAACGAAAATTTGAAACTGATTATTCGACTAATAAATGAAACGGTTTTGAAAACCCGTTTTTCGACGGATGTTACATGTTTCGTATTTATTACACACACAAATGCATGCAAACACTTCCACTATCATTTTGTGTGATACTTAATGAGTTATACTTATAGTCAAACATAACATGCTTACATATACATTCATCACGCATATTTCAATGTTCACATATTCAAAACATCTTCATACTTTCGTTATTCAAGATTTTATCACATTTTCCATTTTTCAATCTCATCAAAGTGAGTTCTACGACGGGCATGTAGTAACTGTAAGGGTACAAGTACCGGTAGTCGGAACGTCCTGTCTAGGTTGGCATTCGTATAAATCCAATATAACGGACCAGTTTGCCTACCTGGGGACTAACGATGAGAGTACGAAGGACCTATTAGGCCAAAGCATGCCACACCAAACGTCGTTCGAACTAACCCCACTTTGAGGTGTCACCGTGTCCACACCTGGATGCACTCCGAATATCATACGTTACATACATATTTCTCGATTTTCTCCAGGTTTTAGTGTACGTTACCAGGCTAACACATGCGGACCATATGAAAGACCCGGTAATCATGGGGGCCCACATGATTACGAAGGTGAAGTATGGCGGCATGCAAGGCCCAATTACGAGCAAAGCCCAAGACATCCTATGGATGTAGTAGATTTACTATTCTATATTTATTTTATGAATATTCATTCCTACATACGACACATGACACCTAAAACGTCAAACTCATACTCTCGATGCGTATTTCTTGTAGATGTCTTCTAGTCTCGCTCGTAGAAAAATGAAAGCAGGAAAATCTCGCGAGCGCATGGCTGCCCAAATCGCTCAACAAATGGCTGCCGTAATACCCAACATCGTAGTTCAAGTTCAACAGGCCCTTACCGCTAATCCCGTCAACCCAATCCACCAAGAAGATCAAAACATTGTCAATCCTCCCCCCAAAGCCACTAAATGCACCTTCAAGCATTTCAAATCCTGCGATCCTCCAAAGTACGAAGGGACTGAAGGTGTCACCGCTCTCCTCCATTGGTTTGAGGAGATGGAAAACACTTTCCTCAATTGCGACTGTCCCGATGATCGCAAGGTGCGATATGCTACCGGTCGTTTGTTTGGAGTAGCACTTACATGGTGGAATACAGAGAAGGCCAAGCGAGGTACTGAGAATGCTATGACTTTGACTTGGGAAGAGTTGAAGGAAATCATGACAAGACGTTTCTGTCCAAGAAGCGAAATCAAGAAATTGGAAGATGAGTTCTATTCTTTGAAACAAAAAGAGGGCGACCACACCACATACAACAAGAGATTCCTTGAGTTAAATCAAATGGTCCCCAATTTGTTCACTCCCCTCTACCGTTTGATCGAGCACTACATTCGAGGTCTTCCTTAAAAAATTCAAGACCCTGTAATAAGTACCACACCTGCAACTTTGGAAGCAGCAATGGAGTTAGCTACAGAGCTCACCGAAAACCGCATACGAAATAAGGACTTCAAGGAGGAGAAGAAGAAGGATAAAGCATCAACTGAAACCTCAAACTCCACCCAAACCAAATCCCCTTCTCAACCCACTTCTAAGAGAAAACGAGATGGGCAAATTTTCGCTGTCACTCAACACAATCAACCAGCTTCACAAGCCGTACCTCTCCAAGCTATCCCAATCACTCAAATAGCACCCAACTCAACTTACCCAAATAAGAAACCTTACTTTGGACCTCACCCTCAATGCAACCCCTGTTTTTATCACCATCCATCTACCTTACCTTGTCGATTATGTGCGAATTGTGGAAGCTATGGTCATTTGAGCAAGGCTTGTCGCGCCTCTCAAAACCAAACCTCACCCCCTACTCAAAACATGATCCAAACATATCAACAACCCCAATACCCCATGTTTCCATATGTTCGAGCTTGTTTTAACTGTGGCGACCCTACCCATTTTAGAAACACGTGCCCTCGATTGGTTAACATCATAAACGCCCAAGCTCAAGCAAACCCAGTTAACCAAGTAAATCACCCAGCTCCACCACCAGCAAGAGGAAGAGCTTACAACATCAATGCTAACCCTGTTGAAGATAATAACGACCCAAACGAACCACCAACTAGTTTTCCCTCACCAAAAATTAGGACTCAACTCCAACCATCTAGTTTTTATGTTTTCTCTATGTTATCTCAATCTTTACGTATCTCAATTATAAATTTGAAATTTATGTATCCAAGAATCTTAATGCGAATTACTGTTTCAAGTTTTGTTTTATACTCATTGATTTAACATTCATATCATCATATATCTCGACGTATCTCAATCTCATCATTCAAAGAAGTTGGGTTGTATCTCACTTATACATAGACTAACCCCTTCATCATAACAAACGAGAGAGGTACTGTCATCACTCAATCATGTATCCTATCAGATTTAAGACTCAAGCTTAAGTTGTTGTGTTTGTTTATGTTTTAGAGTCACATAGAACTAATCATAATTTACTGATAAAGCCAATGAAAATTTGACAAGAATATGGTGGATACGCCGCTGGTACTTCCTATATATAAGTATTCTTGCCAAAGGATCAGAGGCATTGTCAGGCGGTTATGAGAAGTTCCATGTAGGTTTTAGTAATGTCATGGTTGAAGTTTTGTTTTATACTCACTGATTTAGCATTCATATCATCATACATCTCGACGTATCTCAATCTCATCATTCAAAGAAGTTGGGTTGAGTCTCACTTTTACCTAGACTAACCCCTTCATCATAACAAACGAGAGAGGTACTGTCATCATTCAATCATGTATACTTTCAGATTTGAGACTCAAGTTTTGGTTGTTATGTTTGTTTATGTTTTAGAGTCACATAGAACTAATCATAATTTACTGATAAAGCCAATGAAAATTTGACAAGAATATGGTGGATACGCCGCTGGTACTTCCTATATATAAGTATTCTTGCCAAAGGATCAGAGGCATTGTCAGGGGGTTATGAGAAGTTCCATGTAGGTTTTAGTGGTAGAAGTTTTGTTTTAGGATATAACCTTATCTTTCCAAACGTATCGATTCTCTCAAAACTCTTGTGCATGAGATCATACCTAGTCAATCAACTCTGTTTATTAATATTCCTTATCTTAGGCATCAAAAAGCGATTCCTGTAGCAGGGTATTCAACCCTTACTAGGAACGTTACCGCCTCAAATAAAATTTAAACTCTTACCCCCTTCGGAGTATGTCATTGTCAAAACCACCCTCCTTTCGAGTCAAACATACCACTACTTAAATTTCGGGACGAAATTTCTAAAAGTAGGGGATACTGTAACATCCGTCGAAAAACGGGTTTTCAAAACCCGCTTCGTTTATTAATCAAATATCCAGTTATAAATTGTCGTTGCGTATTTAATGCTCAAATTAAGTTTAAACAATACATAATTAATAAACATTTTAGAATTTAAAAACTATAATCATTAAATGGTAAAAACAAGTGCTAAAAAAATAAAATCAAGCTGCCAGGTTTCGAACCCGGGTCAGCCGGATCAAACAAACAAACATCTCACCACTCCGCCACTTGACTCGTTTGTGATAACTATTAAAACAAATAATATTTATAATAAAACTCGAAATCAAATTCAGTAATCAGCGCGCCTAATCCGCAGTCGCGGAATTACCGACGATTTCGCGAGACTTCGACCGTTTCCTTTGACTGAACGCGTGTATTAACTTAGACATCGGTTATAACCGATGTCTAATCCCGCAATCCCAGTCATAACCGCCGGAAAAGTTTTGACCACGAATCAAGATCAAATTCGGACTCGATTCATTCTGTTTCTTCCCTATAAATACACACCCAAGTCTCTGGTAACCTTTTCGCTCAAAATCGCACAATTTATCGAAGTCTTAGCACTCGCCGGAGAAATTCTCACTCGCCGGACTTTCACCGGAAAACCAAGACTTACACCAAATCGGTAAATTTCTCGACTCTTTCGTTTTCAATCCATTGTTAGACATATACTAACTTCAATCCTTCAACCAGAATCGGTTCCAGAAGACGTTGCCGGAAATTCTGCACTCGCCGGAAAATCTCTGGAAATTCTGGAATCACACTGTAAATCGGTACAATCATCTAAACCCCCTGATATCTCTTGTTTAGTCACTTAATTTCACAACTCATTGATCAAAACTGTTAATTGATACGCTCAGACGGAATTCACAAATCAGAGCCGACGACCCTTGCCGGAGTTATGAGAAAAACATCATGTTCGGTACATTCGAATCCGTAACTCTCTTTATCCATTACATTTCAATCAATTATATGTTCGACGAACGATTTAAACAAGAACAATCGAACATCTTTGTCTGTGTCTTCATGAATGAAGAAGACGAAGTCGAACTTTGTGTATAAGTTTAATTAAAACAGGATATTAAACCGGGTTAGACACACAGTCCAGTGGTGGACTGTGTGCAATCACAGCACGTCACGAGTTCGAACCTTACAACGCATCGACTTTCCGAATTAAACCAAAATTTTTAAAACTGAATCAGATCAAGTCACAGTAAGTTTATAAGAATAATATAAACCATAAGTTAAACAGATTAGACACACAGCCCAACTGGTTGGGCTGTGCGCTTACAAACCGAAGGACCCGAGTTCGACTCCGGGTCCCTGCAACCGGTTCGACATATAAACCCTTTTTAATATAAACCAAATAAATTAACATTTAAGTAATATATATATATAATTAAAACATAGAATATTTCGGGTTAGACACGTAGCTCAGTTGGTAGAGCTGCGTGCACGCGTACGAGAGGTCCCGGGTTCGAACCTCACTCAGTGCACACTCAACCACAGTCCGACCGGTCAACGGTCAACGGTCAACAAAGTCAATATTTTTATTTCTTTTTATATATTTATTTAATTTAAAAATCAATTAAAAACACTTAAAAATAATATTTTTAAAGTTAGAAAATGTCCTTAAACTCACAAAAATAAATCTAAAAATCCTATTAAAGTTATGAATTAAAATTATTAATCTCACACAAAATCCATTTATTTACCGAACCATTTCGTTATTATTTAGGTTAGTTTCTATCGTGGTCAAATCCAAATTCGTGCGCATTCATCATCAATCCAAGAAACGCACCCACTGTGAGTGAATTCTTACAAATTCCCCTTTTTATTCATGTTTTGGGGTGTATCATGTGTCGCTTAAATTAATTCGCTTATTCAAACTCGGCTATTACCATTATATGATCTAAACTTATAATGTAAATATTGTTTGTTGTAATGTGTGTTTACATTTAGTCAAGTTGCGTGCAAATCAATTCATTAGGCCCATCAGTTCCTCGTTGGAGACGGGTTGAACAACGCGTGCCTCAAAATCATTCATTAGGCCCATCAGTTCCTCGTGGGAGACGAGTTGAACAACGCGTGCCTCAAAATCATTCATTAGGCCCATCAGTTCCTCGTGGGAGACGAGTTGAACATCGCGTGCCTCAAAAACAATCATTTGGTGTATGTGTGTGCAATAATTAATATTATGTGTTTTGTGATTAAATTTACATCTACGTTTACTCATATGTGGTTATGCACTTTATTTTAAAATCAATACAATAAACACGTTTAAATGTTTTTCATAGGATTCACTCGCCAACTTTTTGTTGACCCAAAAACCCTATTTTTACACATGATACAGGTGGACAGGTTGAAGCAAGGATCACATAGGAAATTGCCTTAGAAGAAAAATAATGAAGTCTTGAAAAATGTATAGAACATGTTGTACTAGTAAGATTGATTGTAATGATTCTCCTTTAAAAAGAAATAATAAATATGAAACTTTATAATAAATGTCATGAGCTTTGATGAAAACCCAATCATGCCCCGATCACCCTTTTCCGCTGCGGGTCGGGGTGTGACATTGGGTGACAACGAAATTTTGCCCATCTCGTTTTCTCTTAGAAGTGGGTTGAGAAAAGGATTCGGTCTGGGTTGAGTTTGAGGTTTTGGTTGATGCTTTATCCTTCTTCTTCTCCTTCTTGAAGTCTTCATTCCGTATGTGGTTTTCAGTGAGCTCTGTAGCTAACTCCATTGCTGCTTCCAAAGTTGCAGGTGTGGTACTTATTACAGGGTCTTGAATTTTTGAAGGAAGACCTCGAATGTAGTGCTCGATCAAACGGTAGAGGGGAGTGAACAAGTTAGGGACCATCTGATTCAACTCAAGGAATCTCTTGTTGTATGTGGTGTGGTCGCCCTCCTTTTGTTTCAAAGAGTAGAACTCATCTTCTAATTTCTTGATTTCGCTTCTTGGACAGAAACGTCTTGTCATGATCTCCCTCAACTCTTCCTAAGTCATAGTCATAGCATCCTCAGCACCTCGCTTGCCCTTCTCTGTGTTCCACCATGTAAGCGCTACTCCGAACAAACGTCCGGTAGCATATCGCACCTTGCGATCATCAGGGCAGTCGCAATTGAGAAAAGTGTTTTCCATCTCCTCAAACCAATGGAGGAGAGCGGTGACACCTTCAGTCCCTTGGTATTTTGGAGGATCGCAGGATTTGAAATGCTTGAAGGTGCATTTAGTGGTGTTGAGAGGAGGGTTGGCGACATTTTGTCCTTCTAGATTGGTTGGGGTGATAGGATTGGCGACAAGGGCTTGTTGGACTTGAACTACAATGTTGGGTATTACGGCGGCCATTTGTTGAGCGATTTGGGCAGCCATGCGCTCACGGGATTTTCCTGATCTCATACCTCTACGAGAGAGACTAGAAGACATCTATAGGGAATACGTATCGAGAGTATGAGTTTGACGTTTTAGGTGTCATGTGTCGTATTTAGAAATGAACATTCACAAAACAAATGAAGTAAATTAAATTGGCTACATCCATAGGATGTCTTGGGCTTTGCTCATGTTTGGACCTCCATATGTCCCCTTACTTGGCCTTGGTAGTCATGTGGGCCCCCATTTCTACTGGGCTTTGGTAGGGTTCATATTGGTGTTGGCCTGTTACATTCACGCTACCCGAATGAAAATCGTAAATACATGATTGCAAAGTATAGGGTCGGAGGGTGTCCTGGTATAGACACAGTGACAACTCAAAGTGGGGTTGGTTCATGCGACGTTTGGGTGTGGCATGCTTTGGCCTAATAGGTCCTTCGTACTCTCATCGTTGGTCCCCAGGTAGGCAAACTAGTCCGTTATATTGGATTTATACGATTGCCAACCTAGACAGGACGTTTTGACTACCGGTACTCGTACCCTTCCAGTTACTACATGCCCGCCGTAGAACTTACTTTGAGGAGATTGAAAAACGAAAATACTACAAAATCTTGAATAAAGAAAATATGAGGATGATTTGAATATGTGAACATTGAAATATGCGTGATGAATGTATATGTAAGCATGTTATGTTTGACAACAAGTATAACTTATTAAGTATCACACAGAAGGATAGTGGAAGTGTTTGCATGCATTTGTGTGTGTAATAAATACGAAACAAATAAACATCATGGGTTTGCATAAAACCACATAAACAATTAAAATCTAATCAAATATAGTATAGGCTCTAAGGGTCTAATAACCTATCCTATATCCCTATAGTCAAAAGCTCTGATACCAATCTGTCACACCCTGACCCGCAGCGGAAATGGTAGTCGGGGCATGATTGGGTTTTTTTATCAAAGCTCATGACATTTACTATAAAGTTTCATATTTATTATTTCTTTTAAAAAAATTTACAATAACATACAAGCACAACATGTTCAAATACATTTTTCATGACTTCTTTATTTTTCTTCTAAGGCAATTTCCTATGTGTTCCTTGCTTCAACCTGTCCAGGGTTTTTGGGTCAACAAAAGTTGGCGAGTGAATCTTATTTAAATGTTTGAAAAAAAAATAGTTATATTTGTTATTTGAATAAAAATGTGCATAACCAAATATGAGTATACGTATATGTAAAATTAAACCACAAAACACATAATATCAATTAACGCACACGCACACATACCAAATGATGAACAAGGAATGAGTCTAATGTATACCGAGTGCTTAAGTTCCTAAGTACAAACTCCTAAGGATGTAAAACTTTTATAGTTATAATGTTCATGTGAGTTTTGAGTTTCAAACAAATGAGTTGTTTGATAAAAGCGTAAACAGGTCGAATAATTCGTAAATGAATATTAAGCCAAAAACATATAAGTCAAGAATGTCCTTAACCCGGATGTTAGATTTTGAGTCTATATGATAGAGGACCAAATTATGATCACGTAGGAAGAAACGGGAGGTTAAACGGGTAAACGGTTCAAAAGTTACGCGCGTTTTAGTGCGTACGAACGACGAAAACAACACAGCAGAAAATGGCTAAGCGGAGGGCGTCGGCGACGCACGGGGGGCGTCGGCAACGCACACCCCTTTTGTTGCCGACGCACTAAGTTGCTGTCTACGCGGGTTCGTTGCCGGAAACTCGTTTTTTCGCATTTTTGCTTGATTTCAAGGCCCATTTAGCTTCCCCAAAGGTACCCTAAGCCTATCTCAAAGTTTTTATAGAGTTCGGGTAAGAACAGAAGCCTATGGAACGTGTACGAACACGTGATATGTAAACTAGATTATGTAAATGTGGTGTACGATTTGACTAAGTCTTATAAGTACAATTCTTGTTATATGTATATGATGATGTGTTTATGATGTACTTATGGTTAAGTAAGCGTGTAGGACTTATGTAATAGAATTGGTAGGAAGGTATGTAAGTTCGTAGAAGGTCTTTTATATACACGAAAGAGTTGGATTAGAAAGTTTGTACATGTGTTATTAATTTATACATTCCAAAGCATGAGACTCGTACGAAGAAGTTCATGGTGTTAATATGTAAGGATTTATAATGTTAACTGAATTGTTTGAGAATGAAATGAAGCGCAGGTATATTATCGTGTACTCCTTAAAGGATAGACCTTGGAAAGAAATGCTCGAATTCAGAAGGATATCTAAATGGAACGTACATGAGGATAAAACGCGATGTGATCCTTTAGTTATATACTTAGATTGTATAATGTTTCAAGTACTAATGATGTGAATGTATGTGGTGAATGCAGGTTGTGTAGATTTATGGGCCATAACCATCAAGAGACGTGAGCGAATGAAGATCGAGTTATAATACGGATTGTACGGGAATGTGTGGCCTTACGGTTACTAACTATATGATATGTTTAACCACGGGGTGTCAGCCCAGTGGCCAGCCTCACCCATTCCAAACGTGAGGACGCGGGTTCGAGTCCAGCTCGGCCCGAATAATCCTGCTGGGTAGTAACCGCAGGCAGCTATGGGGCTAAGCTAGCTTGGGGAGGGAGAACCCTCAGCGTCAGGGGTACCGTGCATTTACCCTTTTTTAACTATATGATATGTTTATGTATCAAATGAAATGAACAATGTAATTATTAATAAAGACTTTTCATAGAAATGACTTTAATCATGAAGGAATGATTTTAATAAGAGAAATTTTATGTCACATATTTTCGCTGCGTCTTTTTCGATTTAAACGTGTTAGGATTTTACATTTTTAAGCCTTTAGTTATGGGTATTTATTTAATTTAAACAGTCATAAGAGTTGAACTATCTAGATGATTGTTTGTTTTTATTGGATTGGATTCCATTTGATGAATGTGCGTGTCACCATATCATGTCTATCTGATTAAACCATTATTGGAGTTGAACTATCTAGATGTTTGTTTTTGTTGGATTTTATTCCATTTGATGAATGCAAGCGTAACCATATCATGCTTAGACTTTTACATTGATTTCATTACACCATTATATATCTGCTTTAATATAGTTTTTGTATTGCTAAAATTTGAATAGTTTTTAAGTTTGTTGTATGAGCATATGTTATTCCGGATTTTTTTCTTTTAGAGTTTGGTATTTTTTTCGAAAGGAACGCTACAATCACATGTTATTATACGTGACATGTGTAGAAGGTAAATATTGATATTTTAGAATGTTTATATATCTAGTAGCTTATTTTTTTTGTGTGTAGACATTTTATGGGTGTTAGAATGTTTATATATTTAGGAGCATGCTTTTTTTTTTTGGGTAGACATTTTATAGGTGTTATAACAACTTTGTGTTTATGTTTATTTTGTTTAATACTAAAGATTGACAATAACATGTATGAAATTGTACATCAATATTCAAAGTTAATGAAGATTACCATAGGTTTCAATACACACACAATACTCACTTCGAGATTTGATTTGCAAAATAAACGGTTCATACAATCATGATTCGTATTATATTATTCATAAACAAATGATTTTGAAGGATATATTAAATATATTTGTAGCTAAGTTTCCTAATGAATTGATGATTAAACATCTTATATAAACGAGTTGGGTATGAATTACTATGAGCAAAAGATTGGCAGCTTAGCTTGTCGGATAGTTATTATTTATCTTATTATGATGCTCTGCAAATAAACAGTTCTCATTGTTCACCTCATGTAATACCAGAGACTATAACACAATATACTTAATCTATAAGTTACTAGTAGTCCGTTATTTTACGACAATTTTTTTTCTTATCATACATTTTTCTATTTTCAATTCATCTTTTTTTCTATTTTTCTTACACAACAGTTAACAACCCAGGGTCAAATTCGTAACTTCCTCATTACAGAACATTCATGCTTTTGTGTGTTATTGAGTCATCTGGCGCGAAATTCTGGCACGTCTCTTGTTTCTCTCTCTAAAATACATACAGATTTCTATATGTATATCAACAAACCTTCGAGTTAACAACATCTTGATCTCCAAAATTACTCTTCATTTCACGAATTTCAAACCGTTTCAGATCAATGAATTGAGAGTATTCAAAGGTAATTTCGCCATCGATAATAACATGCGTTTATTGTTTGATTTATTAGTTGGTGATCGGTAAAACCCTAGATACATATTTCGTCGATTATGTTGTAAATTCGTCACAATTTTTGGGGATTTTGTGAATTTGTTGTTCGTTTGTGTGTGTATGACGTCATGCATGTGTTGATTTTGAGATTTGAGAAGATAATTAGGGTTAGGTTTTGAGTGAAATGGTTTGTTGATAATGGAGGATACTGATGAGGATTTTTTCGATAAATTGGTTGATGGTGTTGATAATGTTGATGATCCGGTTAAGGTCAGTTCATCGTCTTCGGTTACGGCAACCGGAATTGCGAATGTGAAGCATTCGAGTGTGTTTGATAATGCAGTGGGCAAAAAAGATGATAATAAAGCTGCTTCGAGTGCGTTTGATAATGTGAATCGAGAACCGAGTGTGAAGGATGATCGAGTGGACCGCGGTCAGTCAGTGTCGTCTAGTTTGAATGCGTTTGATAATGTGAATCCGAATCGAGAATCGGATTATATGGATCAGTATCATGGAACGGGGGGAGGTTCGGGTGTTAAGGAGGTGCATTGGAGTGCGTTCACAGCTGAGGCGGTAAACAATAATACTAATGTTTACGGGTCGTATGATTTTTTCTCGGAGTTTGATAATAGTTTGGTTGATCCGGCTGTTAAAGGTGACAAGATTGCTAACAGTGGTTCATCGTATGCTGGGAGTGTTATGGATTATTCGCATCAGTTTCAAGAGGGTCGAATCATATGCTATTTCGGATACCCAAGATGTTAATAGTAGTGAGTATTGGGAGAGTCTTTATCCGGGATGGAAGTACGATGCGAATACCGGACAATGGTTTTCAAGTTGCTGGAAGTTATGACGCAATGTCAAATGTACAAATGGCCGATAATACAGTTTCTGCATCTGATTGGACGGTTTCGAACGTGAAATCAGAGGTTGCGTATTTTCAGCAAACCGGCCAGTCTTTGTTAGCAGAACGAGGCACTAGTGAAAGTGCCATGAGTTGGAGTCCAAATTCACAAACTAGTCACACTAACGAGAGTTTATCGAGTTGGAGTCAATCATCACAAGGAAATAATGGGTATCCACCTCATTTTTATTTTGATCCGCAATATCCCGGTTGGTATTACGACATGAATGCGCAAGAATGGCGGTCTGTAGATGCGTATAATTCTCAGATTTACGATCAAAATAGTTTTTCTGCAAGTAATAGTTATTACGGAAATGAACAGTTAGACTATAATTGGAACGGGTCATTTGGTAAGCATCAACTATGGCAAGCTGATGCTGTTAACAATGTTAGTCAACATAGTCAACAGCAATCTTATGGTGCTAATTTTCGTGTAGATAACAATATTAATCAACAGCAATCTTACGATTACGGTGGAGTGGTTTCATCATTTAATAAATCTAGCCAGGTTCGTAATGAGTTTCCCGCTGTTTCTAGCGCTCAATCTTTTGGTTCTGGTGGGAATATTAGTCAATCGATGATGGATCAAAGTAATACGATGAATGCTACAAAGGTGGATGAGAGTCAGAACCAGTTAAACTATTCTCAGCAAAGCGTACATCAAAGTGGACATCAAAATTCTTATGGGTCTACTGCTGGAAGGTCATCTGATGGTCAACCTCCTCATGCGTTGGTTACTTTCGGTTTTGGCGGCAAGCTAATTGTGATGAAGGATACAAGTGCTGTAATAAATTCATCTTATGGAGGCCAGGTGAGCTTGTAAATCTTTGTTTTCATCAGCGGTATATATGTACTTAAAGGGGAATTTGGTATATATGTACTTAAAGGGCAATTCGGTTTCATGGGTATTTTCGTCTTTTTTGTTAACTTAAAAGGGAAATTCGGTTTCATGTGTATTTTGTTTTTTCTATTAACTAAAGGGCAATTCAGTTTCATGGGTATTTTCGTCTTTTTGTTAACTAAAGGGCAATTCGGTTTCATGGGTATTTTTTGTCTTTTTTTGTTAACTTAAAGGGCAATTCCTTTTTTTTTTTCACTTTATGTACAAACATTTAGCATAATGTACAAGTATTTAAAACCCTTTAAGTTAACAAAAAAACGTAAATACTCCTGAATTAACGGAGAAAAATGGATGGAATTAACAAGCCGGGCGAAAATGGCAAGATTTTAAACCTTTGGATCCAGATACGGAAAAACAAACCTTTGGACAAAAGTTGCTAAACTGGCCAAACCTCAGGGACGAAAATAGCATTTTACTCTTTTCTTATTTTGACTCCAACTATAAGCTGTCAATACTCAATAGAATATCTTTTGGTTTCTTTCAATTTACCTAAAATGTTAACCATGTTACTCAAAAAGGCCCGTTTGTTTTATTGAAGGGTTGTAGTGCCGGAACAGTTTCGGTTCTTAACCTAATGGAAATTGTCACTAGAGTAGGTGATGTGTCGAGCAGTGCGACAGGTGTACACGGTTACTTTCATACGCTTTGTCGCCAGTCGTTTCCCGGTCCACTGGCGGGTGGAAATTTCGGCGGCAAAGAGTTGATTAGATGGATCGATGAGAGAATCACACGCCCTACTGACACAAATCACAAAAAAGACCAAGTTCTTAGGTTGCTCCTTTCTTTGCTAAAAATCGCTTTACAACACTACGGGAAATTGCGTTCTCCATTTGGAACTGATACCACAACAAAGGTAAATTCTAATCTCTGAAGTGTTTTCAGTTTGACTAATAACTTCATTATCATATTCCTTAGATTAATTTATTAGATTTGTCTAGGGGTGCAAACAAGCTGAGCCGAGCCTGAGCTCGATTAACTTATGGTTGCTCGAGCTCGGCTCATTAGTGATATCTCAAGCTCGAGCTCGGCACGTTTATTATCTAGTAATTAATATATAAATATATTAATACAAATAATAAACTCGTTTAGGCTTGCGAGCTCGATAAGTGAAGCTTGGGCTTGTTTACTAAACAAGCTTATTCTTAGGTTAAGACTGGTTCGTAAACAAGTTTAAATAAGCTCGTCGGCTTGTTTAACAACTTTAAATAAGGGGTAAATGTTATTAAATATTAATAAAAACTAATATTACACTAATCGATAAGTCTCGATGAGCCTGACGAACTTCACATGCCTAGGCTCGAGCTCGGGCTAGATAAATAAACGAGCTTTATTTTAGGCTCAAGCTCGGCTCGTTTCGAGCTTTTTTCTTGAGCCGCTCGGGCTCGGCTCATTTGCACCCCTAAGATTTGTAAATGATAAGTGCTACAGCGTTTCAACTTGATAACACTGTAAATGTTCATATTAGTACGTTGGTACTTGAACCAGGAAAATGATGTTCCAGATGTTCTGTTGCTAGACTGTTTGCATCCGCAACAAAAAACAGTGCAGAATATGCTGATTATGGCGCTTTCTCCAACTGCTTGCAACAGTTACCTTCAGAAGGACGGACCAGGGTTTGTATTCATCTTTTCTTTTGTTTAAATGATAAATTTGTCCCTATATTAGGCTATGCAGTTAATGCAGTAAAATATTGGATATCGGTCAAGGACCGATATTTGAGATATAGGTTATCACGCTGGGATATGATAATTTTCATATCATGTAGATATTATTTATATAGCAATTTGACACTAACATTTTTTTCTGTATATACTCTCTTACCATTAACAAATTAACTCTTTGCAACTTGCAAAATACTAAAAATTATAGCAAGTAGGAACCGATTAAGACTTAAAACAATAACATTTAACACTAACAATTAAGACTTAAAACACTAATAGTAACAATAAGAAGAAAGACGAATGGTAGAACTAAGAAGACAGGTACTGATATCGGGAAAAATCGGTGATATAGCGGTCAAATATCGCCGATAATATCGGTACCGATATTCAGACCGATATTTTACATGGGGACCGATAACCAATATATCACCGATATTAACTGCATAGATATTAGGATATCATTTTTTCATGCCTCTGCAGTTTGCACTTTCTTTCGTTTATTTAATCAAATAACTTTTTCAGTTGAAAAGGAAACAGCTAAACGGTTGAAAGTCTCTGAAACTGTATTTTTAGTTAAATCACTTTACTAAATTTTTTTAATGATCTAGCTTTTGTAAACATATTTAGAGCATTAATTATATGATGTAGGCAACTGCTGCTGAAGTCCAAACTCTTCTAGTTTCCGGTAGAAAGATGGAAGCCCTTCATCGTGCACAAGAGGGTCAATTATGGGGGCTTGCCCTTATTCTTGCAGCACAACTCGGCGATCAGGTTATTTCTTTCTTTTTTATTTAAATTTTTGGGTAATTTATTGTTAACATGAATTTTAGTTCTTACAAATTTGTTTGCTTATCGGGTTGGGCTGTTTATTGCAGTTCTATGTGGATACTGTAAGGAAGATGGCTCTTCGCCAGCTACTAGCGGGCTCACCTTTGCGGACTTTATGCCTACTTATTGCGGGTCAACCCGCTGATGTGTTTTCAACTGACCCAGCAGCAGGTGATGCAGCTTATATGTTTCAGCAGCCTGCACAGGTATTGTTGTTGTTATCGGCTCATCATGTAGATTTATTATTTTTTAATCTCGTCTTACTGTTTAAAGTTGCCAAAAATGTGAATTTGAACCCCTTATCCGAATTTATGGGTTTGGGTTTCGTCTAGACGGGTTTGGGTTGGTTCAGGTTGAACCCGTGAACCTATTTAGCTAAACGGGTCGGGTTCAGGTCAATCCGGTCCGGTTGGCAGGTTGACCCGTTTAGCCCATTTATTTTATATTATAATTTTTACAATATGTTTTATGTCATAAATTAAATTAGGTGTGTATTTTATGCCATAGTTATAACTTAAACAGAAAAATTAACATAAGATTTTATAATTTATATGTAATTGTATGATATACATTTGTGTTTTTTTATAATAATTTTTTTATTTTAATATATTAATTTGTGAAAAAAATTTAAAAATTCAGGTTGAACGGGTCGTGTTTGGGTTCATATGTATGACACGATTTTTGGGTTCTGGTTGGGTCGGGTTGGGTTGAACTCACGAACACGACCCGTTTAGCACCCCTATTGACCCACTACCCAACCTGACTGACCCATTCATTTTGAATGTTATAATTGATTGGTTGTAGGCTCAACTTGGTGCAAACGCTATGCTTGACGATTGGGAAGAGAATTTGGCTATGATTACTGCTAACAGGACCAAAGATGATGAACTGGTGCTTATTCATCTCGGTGACTGTTTGTGGAAGGAAACAAGTAACGTAAGTGTTACACATTATAATCCACCTAAGCATACTACTCTTCATTAATGGTTCAGATCATTCAATTAAGTTTGACATTCTTTTAATTAACGGTTCAGATCATTGCTGCACACATATGCTATTTAGTTGCTGAAGCAAACTTTGAGCCTTATTCCGACAGTGCTAGACTCTGTCTCATTGGCGCAGATCACTGGAAACATTCCCGAACATATGCCTCTCCAGAAGCCATTCAGGTATAAATGGGTCGGGTCGGGTCACCCGCATAAATCTTTTTGAGTAAAATGCCGTTTTCTTCCTTGAGGTTTGAAATCTTGTCATTTTCATCCGGCTAGTTAGCTCCATCCATTTTTTCTTGTTACGTCAGGGGTATTTTTGTCTTGTTGTCAACTTAAGGGTATTTTTTTTTTTTAATATTTGTACATTATGCTAAATGCTTTTACATAAAGTGAAAAGACTAAATTGCCCTTTAAGTTGACAAAAAAGACGAAATACCTGTGACATATGGAGAAAAATGGATGGAGTTGACGAGCTGGATGAAAATGGCAAGATTTCAAACCTTTTGGATCCGATGCGGAAAAACAAACCTTTGGACGAAAGTCACAAAACTGGCCAAACCTTTGTCTTTCTTTTTTGTTCTTTCTTAAAAAGTTTATAAAATACTTTGATGTGGTTTTATAAACAGAGGACAGAGGTGTATGAATACTCAAAGCTGCTGGGGAATTCTCAGTTCACCTTGCTACCGTTTCAACCGTATAAGCTTATATATGCCTATATGTTGGCTGAAGTCGGAAGAATATCCGACTCACTAAAGTAAGCATACAAAAATTGATATTTTTTATTTTTATTTATATTTTTTTTACAGTTTGTTTTGTTTTGTTTGTTTCATTCTTTCTTTTTTGTTTTTTTTTTCCAATTAACTGTCGTTTTCTTTAAATTTAGGTATTGTCAAGTAATTACGAAATCATTAAAAACTGGCCGAGCCCCTGAAGTAGAAACATGGAGGCATATGGTTATATCCTTAGAAGACAGAATAAAAACTCATCAACAGGTAAATGCAATACAGCTGAATTGAGATATTCGGGAAAATAATTAACTATAAAAATACACGTTAAGGAAATATGTTTGTTATTGTTGTAATTAGGGCTGCAAACGAACACGAACACGAACAAGACCTTGTTCATGTCCGTTTGTTAAGGAAATATACTTGTTCATGAACTGTTCATGAACACTTACCTAACTAGATTTTATGTTCGTGTTCGTTCATTAAGGAAATCAACGTGTTCGTTTGTGTTTAATTGTTAGTTTTAGGCAACAAGCGCAAACGAACGTTCATGAACACAAACTAATGTTCATGAACACAAATCGAAACAAACGTACACAAACAAGCGTTCATGAACAGAGTATATAATACATTGATTCGTATTAAATATCTATTATTTGATGGAATTTTCAAGTATTTTAAAAAAAATATATATAAAAGCTAAAAGCACTAATGAACTATCAACACAAACGAACATGTTACCGAACATAAATGAAGGAACGCAGCCTCTGTTCATGTTCGTTCATTTAACTAAACGAACGACATCATGTCGTGTTCGTTCGTTTAATACGAACACAAACGAACTTCCCGCCGGACGGTTCACGAACTATTCGCTGAACCGCTCGATTCGTTTTAGCCCTAGTTGTAATTATTGTTATTATAATTACTATTACTATGATTGTTAATTTGCTATTATCATCATTTTCATTATCTATTATATTTTTCGTTTTCAGGGTGGATTCTCTACAAACTTAGCTCCTGGTAAATTAGTTGGAAAATTACTTAACCTTTTTGACAGCACCACACAGCACGTGTTTGGGGGATTACCGCCACCTGTCCCATCAACATCTGGTTCTAGTACACAAAGTGACCTTAATAACCAACCCAACGGACATCGCGTATTGTCTAGCCAGTCAACAATGGCCATGTCAACGTTAGTACCATCTGCTTCCATGGAGCCCATCACTCAGCAATCCGCAGAGGGAAACAACAGAAGAATCATGCATAACAGAAGTGTTTCCGAGCCTGATTTTGGTCGGTCTCCTAGGCAGGTTGTGATATAATTCTGTGTGAACTTTATTAAAAATAGGGGTGCTAAACGGTCGTGTTTGTGGGTTGGCTAGTTCAGACCAGAACCCGAAAATTTTAGACGAACCCAAACCCAAAAATCGTTTCATGCATTTTCTATGACACCGTTTTAAATTTTTACTTTCTACACTTTTTAGGATAAAACCTGTTTAGCATAACCCAACCATCACGAGTATTTTTCTGATTTAGCTATTTAGGTTATTATCTGAAGTGGGAACTTTTGATGTAGAATCAGGTTGATTCATCAAAAGAAAACTCCACAGATTCACAAGGAAAAGCATCTGGTACTTCACGGTTTGGTCTTTTTGGGTCGCGCTTGCTCCAAAAGACTGTGGATTTGGTCCTAAAACCTTGGCCGGACAAACAGGTATCAGATAAACCACTTTTTTGCAGTTAGTATCAAAATTATGTAGAACTGATTGCTTGCCCTCTAAATATTCAGATTGATATATTAAATTAAACTAGTAATTTTACCCTGCATGTTGCGGCGGAAGTTTGATTATCAGTGTACTACCGACACTCGGTATATTGACAATGTCAAACCACGAGGAAAAGAACATTGAAACGTCAACGCACGTATAAAAAAATCACTAAGAGGCGAAATAGTAAAATGAAAAAAAATTACTGGTTTTGATGATATACTGATACCGGTAACGATATCGTTTGATTGGAGTTGGTTTGGTTCGTCACGTTAGCCAGAGAAAATAAACTCTAAAAGGCGAAATACTAAAAAGGAATAAAAGTAGAGGAGTAAACATGTATTCTAGCAAATTTAAAGTAGAGGGATCAAACATGTATATTAGGAAAGTTAAAATGACTAAACGCAAAAATTATCAAAATTAAGTGTAAAATTCTAGTGAACAACCACAAGGCGGCATGTGGCTATGTTAGATTGACGAACCGACATAGCCTTTTAAGTATAGACTAAAGATCAAATACAAATAAACTTAACGTACAAAATGCATGAACTGCAGATTTTGCTGAAAAAAACGCGGTGACATTTTCGTAAATATTTGGTCGTAGGGTAATTATCAAAATTACTCTACAAATGTTCTTGTAGAGTAATTTTGATCTTGTAGAGTATTTTGTAAAATGTCTTGTAGAGTAATTTTGATCTTGTAGAGTAATTTTTATCTTGTAGGGTAATTATCAAATTACTCTACAAATTACCCTACAAGATCAAAATTACTCTGCAAGTTTATCAAACAACATACAATTTAAAATTACTCTACAAAATCATTTATAGAGTAACTATGACACTCTACAAAATTACCTTACAAGATCAAAAGTACCATACAAGATCATTTGTAGAGTAATTATGATACCCTACAAGATCAAAATTACTCTACAAGACCAAAATTACTCTACAAATGATCTTGTAGAGTAATTTTGATAATTACCCTACGACCAAATATTTACGAATATGCCACCGCGTTTTTTTTTCGCTTTTTCATGCATTTCGTATGTTTAGTACGTTAATTTTATTCGTACGTGAACTTTACTCTGCCAACTTTTAAGTATATGTATAATGTTGGAATAAACCCTGCCAACTTTTGAACATTTTAGCAGTTTAGTTCCTAAACTTTTTGTTTGACTTGCTGAAAATGTCATTTTGGCCTATAAGTTGACTTCTCTCTCTCTCTCTCTCTCACTCTTTTTGTACGTTTTTAGGCGAAACTCGGAGAGAAGAACAAGTTTTATTACGATGAGAAACTTAAAAGATGGGTAGAGGAAGGTGTTGATCCGCCAGCAGAGGAAGCGGCGATTGCTCCACCTCCAACAATGTCAACTTTTCAGAAGGAACACCGGAATATTCCTCAAAAAGTGCTGCAAAAGGCGACGGATCTCTTACCAATGGAAGCTCCGAGTTTTCAAGCTCAAAATGTTCCGGAATTCCACCAATTCCCGCCACCTCAAGCCAATTCGCAGCCCGTGGAAGGACAGGTGTTCGACAAAGGTGATTGGTTCTGTTTTTCTTTTCTTACAACTATAATAAAAATCGTTGAGGTGGTAATTTTGATCCATTTACTTATAAATAGGGGTGCAAATGAGCCGAGCTTGAGCTTGGCCAGGCTCAGGCTCGAGCTCTATTAACTTATGAGAGTGGCTCGCTGGCTCGGCTCATTTATTATATATTAATTAATATTTAAATAAAAATAATATAAATAATAGACTCGTTTAGGCTCGCGAGCTCAATAAGTGAAGCTCAGGCTCGTTTACTAAACAAGCTTATTTTCAGATTCGGGCTCGGTTCATAAACAAGTTTAAATAAGCTCGACTCGGCTTGTTTCGAGCTTTTCTGGAGCCAATCTAGAGCAGCTCGTTTGCACCTCTACTTGTAAACGGATCAATTTGGGCTGCGTTTTTATGACTTATCTCAAACGGGTAAAATCATATATTTTAGCAAAAAGGGAAAGTGGTCAAACACATTGACATTCACCTCATGTCTAATTTTGATGCATTAGTTATGATTACCAATTTTTTTAAACAAATTACTATAGCAATAACTATGATTACCAAAAATTAGTATTATAGCATGTCAAATCACCAGCCCAGATGTTGGTACTCAAACAAGACCATTTCAACCCTAATGTTTTTTATTAGGGCTGGCAATAGGTCACATCTATAAGACATGATTAGACTTGCTAACTTAAAGTACACTACATGATTTTTTACTTCTTTTTATAAATAAATAAAATTAGGAGACTATGATCCATCATTCTTCTACTTAGTAGATAAAACATACAACGGTGTTATAGACATGAGATATAAAGTAGTTAAACGAGTTGTATTCATGTTTAATACTTGTGTTATTCGCGTTGTCAGAGAACTGTTAAACAAGATAAGACACGATTTGCCAACCCTATTTTTATGTGCTTTTTTTGCAGGTACGTTGACACGTTTAACCAAGGTGGTGGGAACCCAACCAAGTTGTTCCAGTCTCCTCTGCGTCCTCGATCAAACCCGTTTCAAAATCAAATCCACAATTCTTCGTTCCGAAGGCGTCACCCTCGGTTGACCAACAAGCTGGCCCGTTTCAAGATAACACACAACAACAAACTACGACTGGTGATGAAAATCATTCACCGAGGTCAATGCACAACCAGTTTCAACCTCCTACATATCAGTCTTCCATGCAAAGATTTGCAAGCATGGATGATATCGCAAGAGGGAGAATCATTCCTTCATACCCGAGCACATCCGGTTCACCTCACTCACGAAGAACGGTTTTCTTGGGGCGGAGGTATGGATGATCGGTTTTCGGCTTCGAGTAGGGATATGAGATCAAGTGGTGAGGTTTTAGGTACGGCTTCAAGGACGTTTGTCCCACGTGAAGGTGGTGTAGCACGGACGAATAATGGTGATGGTTTTAACGATGACCTTCATGAGGTTGAACTTTAGAAACCGCGTGTACGGAGGTGGTTATTGGGTTCTATAGTATAAGTACTTGTTTAGAGATGATAGGTTATGGTTTATAATGTGTGGTGATTTTGGTGAAATGGTGAACTTGTACAGTTTACTGTTTTGTTTATTGATGAGAATATACCACCCTTGAAGTTGTTCATAATAAGTTGGTTGATATAAACTGCAATTATCTTTCTATTTACATGGCGTTTTTATCCAACACATAATACACCAAAACATCATCGTTTGTCATTGCAGGGGTGGACCCACCCTTTGGCCAAGGTGGCTGGCAGCACCCCTTGAAAAATAAAAATTAGTGTATATTTTAGGCGAAAATCCCGACCGCACCCCTTGAGGGGCCAGTAACAACCTCTTTTACTGCATCTTTCTTTCAAATGTGGGCAATTCTCAATTGTTAAACTCAAAAGTGAAGGCAGCAGCACTTCTGGTAGATCCATCATGTTTCGGCAATTATAAAAACCGAGATGTTGAAACTTAGTGAGGTTTTGGGGATGGTGATGAGATAATTTATTCAGATTTGGACAACTGTAAAAAGAGAGACGTTGGAGGTGTTGGAGTCCCATTGAAAATGATTCCAATTTCTGAAATCTATATATAGTGAGAGAAGCAAGAGATGAAGGAAGAAGATTGGAAAACTGACTACAACTACTCACTCCATCATCACCGACTAAGGATAGTTCCACAAGTGAGATTGGAAAATTTTGCGGGCCCCAATCTGAGATGGGCTTCTTCAATGTCCCTATACTTAAGGATTGCAGTTTGGGAGGCCAAATTCCACGAGGAAAAGAAGCATCCTACTTGGACAATATGTTATAGATAGTTCCTTTAACAATGTCAAATCGGACAACTCATTATCAGGAAAAGATTCCAGATTTTCACAATTCATATTGACAATGTGGTGAGGTGAACCAAACAATTCAGATTGTTGATTGTTTTCAGATTTGTCCAAGCTCTTATGCATACCTTTTCAAGCATCGGCACGCTGCTTCTAGTGTTGTTAATATTTTGTCCTCCCCACTCTCTTTCCGATAATATATTACAACCCTGAATGTCAACTGACTTGAGCTTTTGCCCTTCTTTTGGCAAGGAGAAAATTGTAACTGATTTACAATCCAACAAACTCAACACCTGAATGCTATCTGGACATATAAAACGCTCCATATTCCTACACCCAATTACTTGCAAATTCCTAAGAGATGTCCAGAGGTTGCTCCTACATATATCCTCCTCCTCGATCTCTCCTAAACTAACCAAATTGTCACACTTATACACCTTCAAGCTCCTTAACTGCACAAGAACCTTACTTGCAACAACTTCTGATTCCCACAAGTATCTTATTTCATTACACGAAAATATCACTAATTCTTCAACTACCCCAAGATACTCTATAACACCTCTCCACACCACATCATTTAGCCCTGTAATAGACTGTATTTCCAACTTGGTGACTGCTGAAGCTATTTCAATAAGCCTTATTAACAGACCACTATCACATTCAATTAGTTTTAGTACATTCAATGAAGGTAGTGCTTCAAGTGTGACTTCAGTTAAATTAGCGCAATCACGTATATCTAGAACATTCAATAAAGGTAGTGTTTCAAGTGTGACTTCAGCCAAATTAGGGCACAATTGCATAAGAAGTTGTCTTAGGCATGGAAACACAACCCCTCTACTGGTTGACCATTTCTTCCACTCATGCATATGTTTAAAACTTAGAATTTCAAGTGAAGGAAATGCATGACTTGTTCCAAGTAACTCCAAACCCACAACTTCCACCTCATGTAAGCCTTCAATAAACAACTCCTTAAGTAACGGTAGCTGCCCAAGTGGGGTAGAGATGTACATCTTTTACAATCACATAGTGACACATGCTTCAAATGAAGAAACGAGGGACTCCCAACCCAAGTTGGAAACTCTAAGCCTTCATATGATCTAATTTTGAGTTGCATTAACTTATCATTACGAGGCTTTAGCTCATTTAGGACTTCCTTTTCAAGCATTTCGTTTCGTGAACCATTTGGCTCATCACTCCATACAACCTCCAGTTCACTAAGCCTCTTTTGTGAAAATTTGTGTTACGAACATGAATTGCATTTTGCACTTTCTCCAAACCTTCAATGCAAAATTTCCCACATAGATTCTTGAATTCTTTAAGTTTGGCTATTTCAAATCCTCTTTCACCCCGATAACAATTTTTGAGAGAGTTTGTAAGCTTTAAAACTCACAAATTCCAAAAGGCATTTGATTCAACAACGTAGTGTCCCTATTGTCAAGATGCCGCAAGTTTTTAAGCTTTAAAAAGTTGTTCGGGAACTTAGCCAAATGACGACATCCACATACAATCAATGTCTCTAAGTTGTAGAGATTACAAACATTTTCTGGTAAATGGGTTACCGTCGTTCGAGCGAGATTAAGATACCGTAAGTGCCTCAAACTATCAATGGTCTGTGGTACCTCACTTATACGAAAACCACTTAGAGATAAAACTCTTAACAATGGTAACTTTGGAAGTAAGTCAATCAAAAACTTATTTGATAAGTAGAAATCCGACCAACTTTCTTCCACACCAACAGATGTTGCCAAGAACGTTCTCAAACATTTAGCTATTTTAAATGTCTCGAACTTCTTGTAAGCTACATATCTCTCACGCACAAATGAAATATGACGGTACATTTCCGGCATCTCCTTCCCAATATTCCTTTTCGTATCATTTTCTAACCTTACAAAAATATCGCTAGCAACAGATATCGCCAAGTCACTCATGAGGTCATGCATCACAAAAAATGATCCATTATTAGGTGCATGTTGAAAAAATGACCTTGACAACAATTCGTCAAAGTATTCATGACCTATACGTTCTTTTGTTGAGTCGATTGGAGTTGGCTGGTGTAAAAACCCTTCTGCTGCCCATAATAAAACCAAATTCTCCTTGTCAAACAAGAAATCCTTAGGGAACAAGGAGCGGTATGCGAACAATTGCTTCAAACGTGCAGAAAGATCACGATAGCTTAATCTAAGGGCAGGGACAATTGCATCGTCTTTTGACATCCATATCTCACTTTCTAGCACTTCCCTCCAAGAATCCTCATCTTGTTTTGTCCTTAGTGATCTACCAAGTGATATCAGAGCCAAAGGTAAGCCATCACATTTTTTAACAATACCTTCACCATGTGATTTGAGTGACAAATGTGAATTAAATTTATTTACACCTAATGCATGCAAAGCAAACAAAGACATAGCATCTTCATGTGACAGGCACTTTAGTTGGTTTAGATGTTTGTAACCCAACTTGTTGAGTAATTGCTCCTTCCTAGTTGTTATGACGATTTTACTTCCCGGAGCGCATGCATGAAATGGGCCGACTAAGGTTTTCCAATCGTCATAACTCTCACTCCACACATCATCTAAC
Source organism: Scalesia atractyloides (assembly GCA_947069175.1). Lineage (NCBI taxonomy): Eukaryota > Viridiplantae > Streptophyta > Magnoliopsida > Asterales > Asteraceae > Scalesia > Scalesia atractyloides. The sequence goes on from CAMTDV010000018.1 coordinate 9,766,752, forward strand.
ACCAATAAAAATCGTTTCCCCCTTAGGTAATCTCTAAGAGCTACTTGAAGCAGATTATAATCTTCAAATTTCTTGTTTTCCTGGGTCACAGATTCAAAGATAACTTTGCTTATAACAAAGCTACAAATTCATCCGAGACACACACCCATGCCTTGAGTTCAAAGTGATTCGTGACTTGTTGGTTGTTATACAAAAGTCTAGCCAAAGTAGTTTTTCCAACCCCACCCATACCAACTATGGGAACAATGCTAAAGTTTTGATCACGTGGTTCATCCGCTAGTAATTGACGGACCAATTCCTCTTCCTCAGCTTGTCGTCCAACAATACTAGACGCATCGACAACAGAGGTTTGTAATTCTCTATTTCTATTTTTTGATCTAGTTTCCTCTTCCACTCTCAAACCAAGATCAGCTTTCTTTCTAACAGTTCTTGTAATTTGGTGGAAATACTATCTAGCTTTACATGCATGCTACTACTCTTTGTGAAATTTGTGCAACAACTTGGGATCAGCTTTCTTACCTTGCTGGTCATGGCTTCTGACTCGCGGTTGAACTCACAATGCATGGCTTTGGTTGCCAGATCATCGAGTACATCATCTATGTCGTAAGCCAAATGTTGGAGATCATTGAGCCATTGTTTCACGGACTCATTGGTAATCTCCTTGCGAGAAGCATCAACAAGCACACCTTGGATTTGTTTCAACGATCTCTTCCACTTCTTGATCTCAGCATCAATACCCTTGTGTCGAACAATGTTTTTCAAAGCTGCAGAGGCCAGCTTCTCAAAGAGCACACCGAGAAAGGCAGAAAGAACGAGTTCAGCCATTGAAACTTATGAGAGATTGTTGATGAAACGGCTTATAGTTGTGATGAAGATTTGAGACTGAAGATTGAAGAAATAATGAAGAGTGTTTCATTCAGATTTACGGTCAACGTTCAGCTATTTCTTTGCACACTTACATCATCACCACGAACCAATCACCATCCAGGGGCGGTACCTAACTGCCGGCTGTCCCCTAAATATTTTTATGTATTTATTTTGGACTATATATTGTTTGGTTTCATTCAATTTCTTAATCTGACATAAGAAAATGGATTGGAGAAGAGATTATTAAACAAACAATTTATTAAAAAGATTCTATAAATAATAATATTTCTTTCCTAGTTTTTTTTTTTCCAAATATTTACTAGTAATAAACCACACCCCAACAGTTGATCTCTTTTCTTTCGTATGTACATCCTAACCTTCTTTATATTCAGATAAGTATTCTTGGTTTTGTTTGAATCTGATTCTTTCTGGCCAAAAGAAACTAGTAAAATTGATACCTATTTCATTAATTTATTCATTTTGGCCTGTAAAGAGAATGGTATGAAATGGAAAGGAAATCTAAACTTGTATTGATTGAATGTGTATACAAAGATGAGAAGGAACCCTCTATATATAGGGAGAAAGAGAGACCAAAAAGAAATAAATAATTACATATTTGGTACACCTATAATTGCATGCAAGGACTCTATATTTACATGTAGGGACCTCTAGTTAACAACTAAGTTCTTTAACTATTTACAACTAACACATCCTCCTCAAGTTGGAGCATAGATGTTAATCATGCCCAACTGTTACATATGGAATCTATTTGTGTCTTTCGGAGTGGTTTTGTGAAGATATCTGCTAGTTGGAATTCCATCTTAACATGGATTGGCTGAATTGATGGAGGATCCTTTTGAGTACCGACTATCTGATCTCCGATTAGGTGACAATCAACCTCAATATGTTTAGTTCTCTCATGGAATACTTGATTTTTAGCTATATGTATAGCTAATTGATTATCACAGTATAATCGCATCAAGTCTTCAAAGATAACCCCAAGTTCTCTGAGAAGACGACGAACCCATATCATCTCGGATGTAACATCTGCCATAGCTATGTACTCTGATTCGGCACTTGATCTGGATACGGTGTGTTGTTTCTTACTCTTCTAGGACACAAGATTTCCTCCAACAAAAACACAATACCCAGTGGTGGATCGACGAGAAATAGGACAGCCTGCCCAATCTATGTCTGAGAATCCAGATATACGTCCATCTCCATCTTTTGTGAAAGCACCCACACGACAATGACCCTGATCAGAATACAAGATCCCTAGACCTGGTGTGGTCTTTAGATACCATAAGACACGAAGAGCAGCATCCCAGTGTCCAGTGTATGGAGTGGCCATGAACTGACTTAGGACACTGACGACAAAGGATATATCTGGCCGTGTAACTGTTAAATAATTAAGCTTTCCAACCAGTCGCCTGTATCGTTCGGGATCCTTCAATGGACTCCCATCCTCTGGAAGGAGCTTCTTTGTAGGAAGCATAGGACTATCAACCGGTTTGCAACCCAATAAGCCACACCCAGTTAACATATCAAGGACATACTTCCGCTGAGAAAGGAGTATTCCTTGTGGGGAACGAGATACCGAAGTCGACCTAAGTCGCTAATCTGAAACTGAGACTGAAGGAACTGTTTGAGCTAGGTAATCCTATCTTCATCATCCCCTGTAATTATGATATCGTCCACATAAACAACTAGAATGAACCTTCGGCCCTGATGATGTCTAAAGAATACAGAGTGATCATATGCACTACGAACCATCCCAAACTCTCCCATAACACTAGAGAAACGACCAAACCATGCCCTTGGAGACTCTTTAAGGCCATATAGGGAACGTCGTAGTCTGCATACCTTTGAGGCCTCCTCCTCAACAATAAACCCAGGTGGCTGCTCCATATAAACCTCCTCCTCAAGAACACCATTGAGAAAGGCGTTCTTGATGTAACGCTCCGCGTTTCTATACTTTCTATATTTGGAAACCTTGTATCGTACTTCTATTTTTAGTAAGCGTTGTATCTTGTATTCGTCTTTCGTTGTAAATGTTGTAAACCGAGACTTGGATTGTAATGAGAAACTCGTATTTTATCCATATTATGTTAATCATAGTCCTGTTACACTTATGCTTGTTCATACTTTAAACATGTAAACATATTCGTGGTACTCTCAATCGTAAACGTGTCATAACTTGCAAACATGGTATGTATGCGTAATCGAGACTTAAACGTGAAACTCGTGATCGTTAAACTAAATTCGCTACGAAAATATAAATACATATTCATTTATTAAGTTAATTAATTAAATTAATTAATTAAATTGATTAATTAAATTAGTTAATAAAATTAATCGTGTTATTTTACAAAAATTAAAATGCTAATTTTTTTTGTAAATATATTAACATTTAGAATATAATGTTATCTTTCTTTAAATAAGTCCAAGGTCTAAAGGGTAATTAATGAAATCTTGAACTATAGGGACCTTTCCAGCCAATTATAAAACTAAATTATAGAGTTTTTAAATAATAATAAAAAAAGAAATAATAATAAACAAACAAACCGGGATCCGCGAGACTCGAACTCGGGATCCCCGGTTCAAACAAACAAGCGCCTAACCACTCCGCCACGCGCCCATATCTGGAATAACCCGGACAACAAAGCTTTTAAGCTTTGTTTTCGGCTGAGCTGGGCGCGAACAAGGGGGGGCGGACAGCAACGGGTTTTGGGCGGGATTTGGTTGGTTTTTGAGTTTTTTTTATCAATTTTTAACACTTAATAACCCACTTAAACCCCACCTAACTAACCCTAATCTTTCCCCTATAAAACCCACCTCTAATCCAAGCACTTTTACACTTTAATCTCCCTCAAATCTCTCTCAAAACCTTCCAAATCAGCTGCAAAATTACAAGTTCGAGCAGAATTACTCATCTTCACTAAAGTGAGTGTAACTCACTCATTTCTTAACAAAATCCTTCCATTCTTTTTCCCACTTGCTTGGATTAACCTAAGGATCATTTCCATTGGTTTTCCATGGAAAACCAAGCTCTGGAATGACTAGAAAAAGGTTCCAAAGTGGACTGTTTACTTTATGTTCTCATAACTTAAACTTGTTTAATCTCTTACTTTTCTCATTCATCCTAGTGTTCTTGAACTCCTAATCACATGTATGATTATGGGGACTAACCTAGGTTGTTAAAATTGTAAATAGGAGTGTTTAATCACTCCCAAACTTTCTGTTTTTGAAGAGCATTGAGCTCACAAGTGATGCAAGTTCTTAAACTTGTTCATGTGTGTCCACCAAGAAGCTTGGGCTATCCTAACTTGAGACCACACATCACTTGATGATTTTTCATTAAGATCCCAAGATAGTTTGCTAGACTTAAAGTGTCACAACCCCACAAAGCCGTTGATGATTGTCCTCGTGTGCTCGTCGGGTTGTTGAATACTTGGCTACTTGGTATCTAGATGACACCTTATCATTCTTGTATAGTATATAGTTCTTGTACCCTCCTTGTTACCAATGGTAACTTGTGTAGTGGTGAACATAATCCGAGGTTCAAAGTGGATGGTTTAACCTCCACCTCATACTTGACATACATGACACTAGAGGTTACAAAGTGGATGGTTCATCCTCCCACCTCCTACATGATTATAATGATATATATAAATATATTATAATTCTAAAACCGAAACCTGATATGAACTTATAATCACTATCAAGTATAAGTTAACATAGTAGTAATTCCTTGTCACGATTCTAATAGGTCCCGAACCTATGAAATCACATCCAACTCGTAAGAGTTACTATAGTGTCAAGAACGAGTGTTACATCTTAGTGAATAATTTCGTATCATAATACTTTATCAAACTTATTTTTAATCATGCACGAATACTCCTAATCTCCCGTTGAAACTCTATACTCATACGCCTTGTTTCCTCTTGTAGGATAATTCGGCTCATCCTTGAACCAACGTCTTCACGGATTGTCAAGTGTAGAAAAGACTTAGCAAAACCGTGAGTACACTCGACCCACTTTGTTTATAACACTTTTCGGGTGTAACATGTTTCCATATACAAAATCACGAAACACTTAAACTTTATGAAACACATAAACGATCCCATATACATGAAAGCTTGAATCTTATACTTGATGCTTGTCTTGGTATTCGTATTGCTATGCTTTAGTCATTAACTATTTTTAGCCTTCGTTTGACATGCTTAGCGCTATAGGAATTCACGCATCCACCTCCATCGTGTTATTCGTGAGGTCATGTTAAAAATCGTGATTGCGTTAAGGGTTTGATTATTAGTATTGCATGCCTTGATATTGCTCTTGTATAGATTTGGTTGCCATGTGGATTGTTTAAGCTTATTCGTATACGTATGCTATGCCTAAACTTGTGTACTCGCCTTTGCTTTCGCATTGACATTATTTTAAAACATGTTACAGGTTGAAGGAGATGATGCTATGAAAACAATGTAGCAAGGACTAGATACACACGAATTAGACGTTAGGTTTAATGTCGATGTATCAATTTGTTATGACTTTGCAAATGTTATGTTGTTCTTTGTTTTGTTACATGATGTATTTGACAATTCTTATGAAATGAAATATGGTTTAATTAATTATTGTCACTTATTAATGTTGTGAGCAATGAGCAATCTCGTTTTCGTCTCATCCTGATGTTTCCGCCATCTGTTGGGGTGTGACACTTGACATCAAGCTGGTGGAGCGGCCAATGGTGAATAGCAGCAAGAGCAATACAGATAAGCACAGAGGGCATTTTGGCAGCTGGGGAAAAAGTCTCGTCATAATCAATACCATAAGCTTTGTAGCCTTTAACTACCAAACAAGCTTTCAGATGATGTAGAGAACCATCAGGGTTAAGTTTAACCGTGAAGACCCAACGACAACCAACAACACGCTTACCAGTAGGAAGCGGTTCAAGATCCCAAGTCTGATTGGCCCGTAAGGCCCCAATCTTGTCTTCCATGGCTTGACGCCATCCTAGGTGAGCCAGAGTTGTCATCACATTCTTGGGAATCGGGTAGGAATCCAGGGAAGTGGTAAAGGCATGAGACTCGGTAGAGAGATGAGTGCAGGCAACATAATCCTGAATGGGATAATGAGTGGAATGTCTAGGTTCCTTGCGGAAGGCAAAATAGGGAAGGGTCGTAAGCAGAGGTATCCGAAGTAGTATGGGTGGTATCTGGTAAGGGTGTATCAGGTTCAGTTATGGTAGGAACAGAGGACGTATCAAAGGCATGAGAAGGCTGGGGATCAAGGGCCGCTGAGGTCTGATCCTTACCTCACTGAGAATAGGTGAAGAGTAATGGCGGAGGATCTGTCGGAAGGTCCGAAGCTGTAGGAGTTGGAACTGTGGTGTCTGAGACCGGAGGGGTAGAGGGAACAGATGACACAGGAAAGGTAGGGATGATGTGAGATCTGGTATATCAGGATCAGGAAACAGGTCAGAAACTGGAATGGTAGCTTCTGGAAAGAAAGGATGCAGCGGATCAAAAGTGATGTCAGCACTGGTAAAGTATCGACGAAGGGAAGGACTATAACACCGATAACCTTTCTGGACACGCGAGTAACCAACAAAGACACAACGAGTGGCTCGAGGGTCGATTTTAGGGACTCCGGGACGATGATCATGGACATAAGCTACACATCCAAAATTTGGGGCTCAAGAGGAAACAGAGTGCCTCTAGGAAATAATACAGAGAACGGTGTTTGACCATGAAGAACAAACGATGGCATACGATTAATCAGATAAGCCGCAGTAAGAACCGCATCACCCCAAAAGTGACGAGGAACATGAGAATGAATCATGAGTGTGCGAATAACATCTAACAGATGGCGGTTCTTGCATTCAGCAACACCATTCTATTGAGATGTATATGCGCAAGAAGTCTCGTGAATAATACTTTGTGATTTGAGATATGTAGAGAATTCGCTGGACACATATTCTTTAGCATTATCGGTGCGTAAGATTTGGATGGATATTTTGAACTGGGTCTTGACATATGCATGGAATTCACGAAAGATCGAGTTGATTTCACTACGAGATTTCAATAGGTAAACCCATGTAGCACGAGAGTAATCATCAATGAAAGTAACAAAATATTGAAAACCCAATGTAGTTTTAACTAGACATGGACCACATACATCTGAGTGGACAAGTTCAGATATGGAGATGGTTTGGCTTGACGCTTTTGGGGATACGGACGTCGAGTATGTTCACCGAGCTGGCATAACTCACAATGGAAGTTATTGGGAATAGAGATGTCAGGTCTTATTTGCCATAGGACGGCTACTGAGGGATGGCCTAACCGACAATGAGTTTCAAAGATACTAGACTCACAGATGTTTGCTTTGGGATGCGACAATGAGGACATTCGATAGAGACATCCTGATTCGAGGCCGGTACCAATTACTCTGTTAGTACCTAGTTCATTAAAGGTACAATGAGTAGGATAAAAGGTAACGGAACGATTATTTCGTTTGGTAATCTGACTGACAGATAACAGGTTGGCAGGGAAGTTAGGAACAAGAAGAACAAAAGATAGGTTTAGGCTATCTGGGTTCTGAATGGATCCGATGCCGCGTACAGGGCACGAGGAACCGTCTGCAAGCTGAACCGGTGGGTAAGAGGTATTATGAAGGCTAGTGTGAATTTCTTGATTTGCAGTCATGTGATGAGTAGCTCCAGAATCAATAATCCAGGATACGTCAAAGCTAGAAAACGTACCTGGTTGTACCGAGTTGGTTTGAGGACCTGATGACAAGAAAGCAAGGAACCGTTGAAGCAAATCATACTCCTCCTTGGTGCATGTAATGGTGTGACTTCGTTCGTCTCCCATTTGAGAAGATGTTTAACCCAAAAAACACAGTACTGAAACTCGAGCACGCGAACCAAGGCAGAAAACAAAAGACGCTCAGATCGAAAAACTAACCGCACGGACTTAGTTGGAATGAGTTCATGACAACACTTTTGAAAAACGGTGACCAGAAATAGCGTCGCGCGCAGGCGTGTAGGAATCCGCAGTGGGAAGGTGGCGGCGTGTGGTAGTGTTTCCGGCGTCGGATGAGACCGAAATTTGCAGGGTTTGTAGATCAGAACCTCCCGAGTACAATGGTGTGGGAGGTGAGATCTCACTTGCCGGAAAACAACGTAGATCTGAAAAAGAGGCGGTGACACGTGGTGGTGGTCCGTTGGCAAGTGACGGTTTTTCTGGCGTCGGATGAATCTGAATTTCTAAGGGTCTATAGATCGGCACTTTCTGAACACAATGGTATGGGAGGTGTAATCTCATTGCCGGAAAATGTGTCAGATCTGAAAAAGTAGGTGACGGGTTGTGGTGGTTTCGGGTGTTTGAGCAGATTTGAAGTGGACTTTAGAAATAGAAAAGTAGGATGTTATACGAACTAATGGTGACCGGAAATTTGGCCGGAAATGGTCACCCGAAAAACACTCGTGAGCTAAGACACCTTTAGCTCTGATACCATGTAAAGAGAATGTATGGAATGGAAAGGAAATCTTAGGGGTGTGAATTTCTGACACGACCCGAAACCCGACACGAACCTAACACGAAATTCGTGGGTTTAGGTTTCGTTAAACGGGTTCGGTCAGTTTCGGGTTGAACACGCGAACCGTTTAGGTTTACGGGTCAGGTTCGGGTCAACCTGGTCGGGTTGGCGGGTTGACCGTTTAACACATTTATAGTATATTATATTTTTTTACAACATATTTTATCTCATAAATTAAATGGGGCGTGATTTTATGCCATGATTATAACTTAAAAGGAGAAATTAACATAGCTTTTATAATTTAAATATGATATTATTATATACATTTTGTTTTTAAGTAATTTTTAATTTTAATATATTAGTTTTAGAAAAAAAATTAAAAAATTCGGGTTAAACGGGTCGTGTTCGGGTCAACCCACAAAACTTCGGGTCGTGTTCGGGTTCATATATATGATACGATTTTTCGGGTTCGGGTTCGGGTTTCGGGTTCGGGTTGAACCCGCCAACCCGCGAACACGACCCGTTTAGCACCCCTAGGAAATCTAAACTTGTATTGATTAAATGTGTATACAAAGATGAGAAGGAACCCTTTATATATAGGGAGAAAGAGGGACCAAAAAGAAATAAATAAATACATGTAGGTACACCTATAATTGCATGCAATGACTCTATATTTGCATGTAGGGACCTCTAGTTAACAACTAGGTCCTTTAACTATTTACAACTAACATGGCCCAACAATTGATCGTCACTTCTACACAACGTAGTGGTGACCCTTTGAGACGTGACAAATGTAATACCTGTAGCTCGATCACGATGGTTCATTAGATAGCAGACATATACGATTTCATTTAACGGTGACAAATAGATCTTTAAAAACAAGGGAAAATGTCACAGAATAGTAACCAAGTTTCAAAAGTGTTCTAATTAGGTCACTCGTATCGTTTTTGTCTCAATTAGATAACTTAACATTCAAATCGAGTCATGTCCTTTTTCCATGTGTCAAGAGAAAAATGGAGCATAAGATGCCAGGGTCGGATTATATTAATATATGAAATTTTATTTATTAAAAATAAAAACACTTTAATGACATTAAAAGTTAAAAAACAAGTTAAAATTCACGTAATCACTGGACGTTAGCATCAAATGAAAGGGAAAAAATACACAAAAATTCATATCACCATGGTTATCTATGAAATGGATGAAAAACCCTTAATTTTAATAAAAAATAAATGTTAAGTGACCTGATTGGAACACTTTTGAAACTTGAGTGACCTAATTAGAACAATTTTAAAACTTGTTACTATTTACAAAGTTACCCTTAAAACAAGTAGGGTATAAATAAATAAATAAAATAGCAAAATGCAATTTTCCACCCAGGGGTTTGCCTCAGATTGCATGTTGCCTCATCTTCCACCTTTTTGCCTCCTTGTGGCTGCATTTTCATCACACTTTGACACCCTCTGTCAGTCAAACATCAACTTGACCGTGTGGTCCAGTGGTAAACGGTAATTTCGTATTACAAACCTTTTTTCTCTTGCAGTATGCACTCCTGTGATATCATTATTATTACAACCATTCACCACCTCATTTTATATAGTTAAATACGGAAATGTTGAAATTAAATCATACAATTGTATATGGATACTAAATATGTAAAAACGTGATTACTTCAAATTATTGTTTAAATTTGTTAATTGGTGAAATAAAAAATATTGTAAGTTCAGCATGCTAATATTCAGCACGACCAATGAACAAAGACAAATCAAAAACTAGCTCAATGTTAAAACACTCACATAATTTATAGAACAATTACAATGTTAAATAATTCATATTACAAAGAAGATATATTTTGAACACTTGATTGGCTATATGAAAGTATGAAGGTTAGAATTGTAAATTTAACTTAGCACATATCATCTCTGTAAATATCTCCAGCAATTTGATCTATATATATCTGTATACTAATTTTACCAAGTGTTCTGGCTTTATCATATAGGTGCATACATAAGCTCATATGGCTTCACAATTATTCGAAACAATTACCTTCAAAATGAATCAGTCCCGGTTTCAATTTGACGAAGACGGTGCTAACCCGCTTCAATCTTGATCATTGGATCTGGAGAGTCAAAGTCTTTCAATTGAGATTTCAGATTCTTAGTTTTGTTTGAATCTGGTTCTTTCTGGCCCAAAAGAAACTAGTAAAACTGATACCTTTTCCTTAATTTTAGTTTATTCATTTTGGCCCAACAATTGATCCTCACTTCTACACAGTACAACCGTGACCTTTAAGACGCGACATATGGAATACCTGTAGCTTGATCACGGTGGATCGTTAGATACAGACGTATACAATTTCTTAACGGTGACAGATAGATCTTTAAAACATGTAGGCTATCAATAAATAAAAATTGTAAGTAATTAATAAAATTTTATCAGTGTAAAGTGGCAACTTTCTTAACATTAGATTTAAGAATAATAATAAACAGGCTTAAAAAACGGGTTGCTGAAGCAAGCTTTGAGCCTTATTCGGACAGTGCTAGACTTTGTCTCATTGGCGCAGATCACTCGGACAGTGCTAGACTTTGAAAAACGGGTTGCTAGAAATTTTCAACATTTAAACAACCAATAAACAAAAAACAATCTGCAATCTAACCCGTTACCAACAAAATACAATCTGAGTCAACCCGTTCGTTTATGCTAGAAGGCTGAAATCGCAATGTACAAAATGATGCGCAATTCATTAATAGCTATCCATAAATAAGAAACCAACATCATAATCTGCAATTAGCTTACCATCTACATGGCGTTTTATCCACCGCATAATACGCCAAAACATCATCTTTCGTCATTGCCGACATACACCAATAAAAAATGCTAGTAAAATGCTTCCTGTCACGATTGAGCCTGCACCATCAAATCAGCCAAGGATATAATCATGGTCATTTTCCTCATAGATCAACATGTCAAAGCAAAGAGAAGCCAAGCCATATGCATTGACGGATTAAGGATTTTTTGTCACTGCGGCCAAATTGGGTAAAACCGTCTTAACTAAATCGTAGCCATAAAACCTTAATCTAACTAACTACTATGGTTATAAATTACCTTTTTTGTTCTAAAATAATTTCTTATAAATTTGATTAGGCAACAGAAAATGTTGTTAATAAGTTGGCCTGCACTATTTCGAAAGGAGTATACTAAGAGCTTACAGAATATACCATGGCCCATATGAATTTGAGTAGTAAGACATTTTAAATCCAAACATTGCACAACAAATAACTTTCTAAAACACTTTTGTTAAGGAAAACCATTTGAATTAAGACAGGATGTAATGGGTTTAAAGTTAAAGTATCATTCCTCGTACGCACATAATATTATTTGGCACTATCATGTGACTTCAAATATTGATTTCCATATTAAATTGAACAGTTCAATAGATAAATTTAACTGAAGAATAAACCATATATTTGAGATATATTTAAAACTGTTTGTTTAAAGAAAGGAAAAAAAAAATAATAAATCAGTTATTTGGTTTTAAATCATTAAAGGTAGGGAGGGAGAGACACCTTTATGTTAACCCCTGAAGTGACGGTCTATTTCCAAACAGGGGATAGGGAAGACGAGGGGCCAGTAACAACCTCTTTTACTGCATCTTTCTTTCAGATGTGGGCATTGACTAAATTTTAATCTCAAAAGTGAAGGCAGCAGCACTTCTGGTAGATCCATCTTTCTTTCAGTGCATCTTTCTTTCAGTTTGGGAGGCCAAATTCCACGAGGAAAAGAAGCATTCATACTTGGACAATCTATTATCTGTAGTCCCTTTAACAACGTTAAATCGGACAACTCATTATCAGGAAATGATTCCAGATTTTGACAATTCACTATCCACAATGATGGTGAGATGAACCAAGTAATTCAGATTGTTGATGATTTCAGATTTGCCCAATATCTTATTCATAGATTCTTAAGCATTGGCATGCTGCTTCTATTGTTGTTCATCTTTTGTCCTCCCCACTCTCTTTCCGATAATTTATTACAACCCCAAATGTCAACTGAGTTGAGCTTTTGTCCTTCTTTTGGTAAGGAGAAAACTGTAATTGATTCACAAAACCACAAACTCAACACCTGAATGCTCTCTGGACATATAAAACGCTCCATATTCCTACACCCAAATACTTTCAAATTCCTAAGAGATGTCCAGAGGTTGCTCCTACAATTATCCTCCTCCTCGGTCTCTCCTAAACTCACCAAGTTATCACACTTATACACATCCAATCTCCTTAGCTTCAAAGAACCTTACTCGCAACTTCTTTTGATTCCCACAAGTATCTTATTTCATTACACGCAGATATCTCTAATTCTTCAACTACCCTAAGAAACTCTATAACACCTCTCCACACCACATCATTTAGCCCTGTAATAGAATGTATTCTCAACTTAGTGACTGCTGAAGCAGTTTCAATAAGCCTTCTTAACAGCCCACTATCACATTCAGTTATTTTTAGAACATTCAATGATGGTAGTGCTTCAAGTGAGATTTCAACCAAATTAGGGCAAAATGTTATTAGAAGTTGTCTGAGGCATGGAAACACAATTCCTCTACTGGTTGACCATTTCTTCCACTCAATCATATGCTTAAAACTTAGAATTTCAAGTGATCGAAATGCACGACTTGTTCCAAGTAACTCCAAACCCACAACTTCCACCTCACGTAAGCCTTCAATAACAACTCCTTAAGTAACGGTAGCTGCCCAAGTGGGGGTAGAGATGTACATCTTTTACAATCACATAGTGACACATGCTTCAAATGAATAAACGAGGGATTCCCAACCCAATTTGGAAACTCTAAGCCCATGTACAATCTAATTTTGAGTTGTATTAACTTATCATTACGAGGCTCTAGCCCATTTAGGACTTCCTTTTCAAGCATTTCATTTCGTGAATCATATGGATTATCACTCCATACAACCTCCAGTTCACTAAGCCTCTTTTGTGAAATGTTTGCCTCACGAACATGAATTGCATTTTGCACTTTGTCCAAACCTTCAATGCAAATTTTCCCAGATAGATTCTTGAATTCTTTAAGTCTGGCTATTTCAAACCCTATTTCACCTCCGATAACAATTTTCGAGAGAGTTTGTAGGTTGGTAAACTCACAAATTCAAAAAGGCATCTGATTCAAAGACGGAGTGTCCCTAATGTCAAGATGCCGTAAGTTTTTAAGCTTTAAGAAGTTGTTAGGCAACTTAGCTAAACGATGACAACCACATACAATCAATGTTTCTAAGTTGTAGAGATTGCAAACATTTTCCGGTAACCGGTAAATCGCTTACTTTCGTTCGAGCCAGATTAAGATACCATAAGTGCCTCAAAATACCAATGGTTTGTGGTACCTCACTTATACAAAAACCACTTAGAGATAAAACTCTTAACAATGGTAACTCAGAAAGTAAGTCAATCAAAATCTTATTTGATAAGTAGAAATCCCCCCAACTTTCTTCCACCCTATCAAATGTTGCCAAAAATGTTCTCAAACATTTAGCTATTTTAAATGTCTCGAACTTCTTGTAAGTTACAAATCTCTCACGCGCAAATGACATATGACGGTACATTTCCAGTAGCTCTTTCCTAATATTCCTTTTCGTATCATTTTCTAACCTTACAAAAAAATCGCCAGCAACAGATGTCGCCAAGTCATTCATGAGGTCATGCATCACAAAGTATGATTCATTATTAGGTGCAGGTTGAAAAAATGACCTTGACAACAATTCGTCAAAGTATTCATGACCCAAATGTTCTTTTGTTGAGTTGATTGGAGTTGACCGGTGTAAAAACCCTTCTGCTAGCCCATAATATAACCAATTCCTCCTTGTCAAACAAGAAATCCTTAGGGAACAAGGAGCAGTATGCAAACAATTGCTTCAAATGTGCAGAAAGATCACGATAGCTTAGTTTAAGGGCTGGGACAATTACATCGTCTTTTGACCTCCATATCTCACTTTCGAACACTTCCCTCCAAGAATCCTCATCTTGTTTTGTCCTTAGTGATCTACCAAGTGATAACAAAGCCAAAGGTAAGCCATCACATTTTTTCACAATACCCTCACCATATGGTTTGAGTGACAAATGTGAATCACCTAATGCATGTAAAGAAAACAAAGACATAGCATCATCATGTGACAAGCAAAGTAGTTGGTTTAGATGATTGTAACCCAACTTGTTGAGTAATTGCTCCTTCCTAGTTGTTATGAGGACTTTACTTCCAGGAGCGCATGCATGAAAAGGGCCAACTAAGGTTTTCCATTCCTCGTAACTCTCGTTCCACACATCATCTAAAACCAATAAAAATCGCTTCCCCCTTAGGTGATCTCTAAGCGCTACTTGAAGCAGATTAAAATCTCCGAATTTCTTGTTTTCCTGGGTCACAGATTCAAAGATAACTTTGCTTATACCAAAGCTATTAAACTCATCCGAGACACACACCCATGCCTTGAGTTCGAAGTGATGCGTGACTTTTGGTTGTTATACAAAAGTGTAGCCATAGTAGTTTTTCCAACCCCACCCATACCAACTATGGGAACAATGCTAAAGTTTTGATCACATGGTTCGTCCACCAATAATTGGCGGACCAATTCCTCCTCCTCAGCTTGTCGTCCAACAATACTAGACGCATCGATAACAGAGGTTTGTAATTCTCTATTTTTATTTTTTGATCTAGTTTCCTCTTCCACACTCAAACCAAGACTAGCTTTCTCCTCAACTAGATCTTGTAATTTGGCAGTAATCTTATCTAACTTGTCATGCATCCTAGTCCTCCGTGAGAAGTTTGTGCAACAAGTTGGGATTAGCTTTCTTACCTTGCTGGTGATGGCTTCCGAGTCATGAGTGAACTCACGATGCATAGCTTCGGTTGCCAAATCATCGAGTACGTCATCTATGTCATAAGCCAAATGCTGGAGATCATTGAGCCATTGTTTCACAGACTCATTGGTTATCTCCTTGCGAGAAGCATCAACAAGCACACCTTGGATTTGTTTTGACGATCTCTGCCATTTCTTGATCTCAGCATCAACTCCCTTGTAGCTAGCAATGGTTCTCACAGTTGAAGAGGCCAGCTTCTCAAAGAGCACACCGAGGAAGGCAGAAAGCACAAGTTCAGCCATTGGTTATGGTCAGTTTGTAGATGAAATGGGTGATGTTGGTTATAGTTGTTTCGTTGGTTTGGTCTGTGGTTTCTTTTGATGCTTAGCGCCTTAGCATCATGAGCATCAGCCAATAAGAAAGAAAAGGAGGTTGGATAAGATAAGATATGAAAGGATAACAATAACAGAATGAATAGCTTGTATAACAATAATTGTAATGTGACAATAATAGAATAGTTTTAGTTTGTCTCTGACTCTTTGTAATCCTTAAAAGTATTATTAGAATAGTTAGTAAAGTGTTAAAATTTCAATTTTAAACTGTTATTTTTGTATTAATGTTCAATAATTATCTTTTTATGGCGCCTTTAGATTTCAACATTTCATAACCAATTTATAAATTTAAGTAAGCAGTTTTCTAGAAAATTTGAAGGCACGCCTTTTCCACTTACTAGCACATTTTGATATCAAGAACAATTGTCACTTAGAACGCGGGGTGTGGTGGGGTGGGGTGTTTGAGTTGGGGGCTTGAGTTGACATATAACGGGGATGGGCTCCACCAGGCCACCCAAAAAAAGGTGGGGTGTGGGAGCGGCGTGGGTAGCCTTGTGGATATGTGTGTATATATATATATATATATATAAACGGTCTGATCCAGCCAGCCAGTCGTAGCCAGCCACCTTATCGCCCCAACCCGCCCCATGCCAGGCACTCTAGCCACGCCAGTGGGGCAACGCCGCTACCCACGCTGGCTCGGTGTGGCTAAAACAGCGTTGCTTGGCTAGCCACGCCCCCAACCCAAGCCCACACCCCGCGGTCTTATTATATTAACTTTAGTTCGTTTGTTTTTTTACCCAAAATTGATACTTATTATAGTAACTTTAGTTTGTTTGTTTTTATATTCCAACTGTACGTTTGTTTTTTTTTAATCCAAAACTAAAGGTGCATATTTTGTTTTCTTCCCAAACCGGTTCTTGGTCGAACATGATTAGGAACTAGTGTTTGGGGAGGGAAGCTAACGGTTTGGTTCGGTTTAATTTGCTTTTATCTAAGTTAAGGATTGAGGAATAGAGTTATAGGTATGCATAAAAAACCCAGTAAAACAACCTTGAACCAGGTTTTTTAATACCTAGGATATTCTATACTCGAAACTGAAACTTAGATAAGGTATGCATTATAATCTCAATACCTGGAACCGTACCCGATTAATACCCGAAAACGATTATTAAATATACCCGGAACCGTTTTTTTAATACCCGAACTGCTTTTTTAGAATACCCTCCTAGTACTGGGTATAGCTGTTGGAATCCTCATATTCGAATCTAACCCTTGCTCAAGTCTCGTTTAAGTGGAAATAATTTTAGTACCTAGTCCTACCCTATCAAACTCATTCATAAGGGAAGTGCAAGACATGCTATAGTTAGGTTATTTCCTTTTATTATCTTGATTAGTTTCTGGGAAATAACCTAACTAGCTACTTATGTAGCATGTCTTGCACTTATCTTATGGCCGAGTTTGATACGGTATGTATCAAAATTCTTTTGATTAGATTAAACGAGACTTGAGCAAGGGTTAGATTCGAAAATGAGGCTATTTTTATTATCTTTGTACTTTGGAAATCCTTTTGACTATTGAAAAAGCCACGTACAGACTATGTGAAAATAGTGGCTATTTTTAAAAACAAACCAACTCTAGATAGCGATTGTCTTGAATTTTATTTATGGTCATTGCGAACATACAACGAGAGAAAATTGTCTTCTTTGATGTTGTATATTACATAGGTGAATAAATGATACACTGTGAGATAAAAAATATATGTGTATTTATTGAATTATTTAAATTGAGTTTTCTTAAGTTATATGTCTTTTTATATATTCTAGACATATTTAATTTAATAGTAAAATTGTTATTAAAGAAGAATTATAAGAATTATATAGGAGAATTTTGAATCATATAATTGAAATTATGAATAATAACGAAAAATTAGTTTGCAGATAATTTAGGTATGAATATTTGACTTACTAAAATTTTGGTATTCATTAGAAAAAAAGGCGTATTTCTACATTACGATAAATGACGGATAGAATGTCACGTGTCATTGAAGGATAAAGTGCCACATGTCATTAATTGGAAAAATTAGATTAAATTAATCGGCTTTAATTCATCCATTCCGAAAGCTTACTAGTCTCAGAGGGTGTTTGGAATTGCTTATTAAACTCCAAAAGTCTTTTTTTTACTAATGACTCTTTCAAAGTAGTTTTTAAAAACGCGTTTAGATTAAAACTCGATCCCAAATACCCTGTTTAAGTCTAGTGACAAGTGTCGAAAAAGGAATCAAGTGGGAACACCTAGTTGCGTATTACACAATCGACATACATCCGTAACTTTTTATATGCCATTTGTTTGTTAAAAAAATTATATCATAAAATCAAGCGTTCTTTTATTTTTAATATGAGTACCCTGTTGTTATACTTTAGAAAAATGAAAAACCTAGTTGCGTACATGGACATAACGTAAAATACAATGAGTATCAAACTAAAAACACAATGGAAAGTAGAGCAAAAACATAATCGATGACAACAGATAAAAGACACAATGGACAACTGACTATAACACAATGGACATAATGTAAAACACAATGAGTATCAAACTAAAAACGCAATGGAAAATAGAATAAAAACACAATTTACAACAACATATAAAAGACATAATTGATGACAACAAATAAAAGGCACAATGGACAACATACTAAAAACCCAATGAACAACAGACTAAAACACAATGAATAACATATTAAAACACAATGGAAAACATATTAAAACACAATGGATAGCATATTAAACACAATGACCAAAACCTATAACACAATGTATATAAAACCCACCCAATTGAAAACACAATAATCAGAACCAATAACACAATGTATAGAAACCCAAATATCACATTATCTTTGTTGTGTTATAGGTTCTGATAAAAACGCAATAGATATAACCCAAATTAACATTGTGTTATAGGTTTTGATAATAAAAAAATGTATAAAAACCCTTGTAAAAACGTAATTACCAAAACACAGTTGAAAGACACAATGACCAGAACCTTTAACACAATGTAATGATAACCCAATAAAAAGAGTAAATTTCTAGTTTAGTCCCTAGGGTTTGATCAAAATTACCACTTTAGTCCAAATAGTTTTTTTCTTGCCATTTTAGTCCAAATAGTTTTGTTTTCTGCCATTTTAGTCCCTGACTTTTGTCATTTTTTTGCCATTTTCATCCAACCCACTAACTCCACCCAAAAAATTTAGTTAACTTAGATGAATTTTGGTCAAACCTTATTTTTCTATCTTTTTTTGCAGGTGGAATAGTATGGGGATGGTGTTGTGCCGGTTTACAGTGAAGATAATGGCAGTGGTTGTTGGTTTTATGATGATGGCGGTGGTGTTGGTTGATGACATGGGTGGCGGAAAAGCGGCCGGTGGTGGTGGTGGAAATGGTGGGTGGTGATGGTGGTGGGGTGGATGGTGATGGTGCAGGCAGGTGGTGACCATGATAGAAGGTTGTGATAGGATGGGTGGGAGTGGTCGATGAAAATGACAAAAAAATGACAAAAGTTAGGGACTAAAATGGTAGAAAACAAAACTATTTAGACTGAAATGGCAAGAAAAAACTATTTGAACTAAAGTAGCAATTCTGGTCAAACCTTAGGGACTTGGCAATTTACTCCAATATAAATGAAACGTTTTATTTTATTTTATTTTTATATAGCAATATCATAATCATCTTAAAGATAAAGAAATACTCATTATTATGGTGAATTTTTTTTTTAAAAGATGTTTTGTAAAAAGTTATGGACGTTTTAAATTGATGGGGGAATTGACATGTGTGTTGCATGTCAAGAGAAAGTCATTTAGGATTCCCTTTATGCACTTCCATTATTTTATTTTCCATAAAATTAATCTCAATCCTTCAAATCCATGATGAATGGACTAGAATCTTCTTACGCGTTCTCATTTATTTGCCGTTTGTATTTGTATTTGATCGTAATAATTGTAACCCGAAAGATCTCTCCTGAAACTTTGCGACGATATAATATCATCACTACGATTGTTGCATTACTCTGTTTCTCGATCAATATCAGTTATGTTCTTGATTCCTCTCGGCTCTCACAAGCACTCTTTTGCTTCGAGTAATACATTTTTCGCTATGTTTGATTCATGAATCTATATATACTAGTAGGATGCCCCCGCGATGTGGCGGGAGCGACACATCACATTGCGATACTCGTTTTTTGTAGTTGTCTTATTCATATAATATATATTTATTGTAACATCATTGTGATAGATAGACATCATTGTAAATAATGCTTCTAATGTAACGCCTCGCACCACCTCTTTTGAGACCTAATGCCTCTAAGCGTCTCATGCTTTTTTAAACCAAGCTTCAATGTTATTTTATGTAATGAACCATCTTTTTTACCAAATTTGTGAAGAGTTTCTGTTTTGTTAGCATTGCAATGCAATTGGACTGCTATATTCCGGAGAAAGGTGATGTGTCAAAATTTTTCGTGGTTATTGCAGATTAATCACGTCTAATGCTAATGTGACAAAAGAATTTGAAATGGTAAAATAAATTCGTACGTTAATGACAACAATGTAGATGTACGTTACATTTTGATGTAATAAAGTTGTTACTTTTTGATGTAATAAAATTGCCACATTTTGAAGTAATGAAGTTGCTTAAAGGCTGAAGCTAAGGACGGCCGGGCTGAGGAATATTACAACCTGAAAGTGAGCAATTAAAGATAAAATTGAGAAAATTTAATGCAATGAAATCACTGTACTTGATAGACTTTCTTTACAATTGCACATTGTCTAGAAAATATTCTTGTTCTTTTTCCATTTTAGCAAGAACAATGTCTTGTACTTGATACCTAAATTTGATTTTCGAGTCGGTTAACAACGTCTTGGAGATTCTTGTTTTTACCGTTTCTTCATAATCCGCTTTTAGCACTGAAGGATGGGTTTTAGACTCTTTTAGACGTAATCATAGTCCAAAAATAGTTACTTGTTTTTTTTATGCATTGGCATATAATGGTTTTTGTTCCTGTTATGTTATTAACGAAAAATGATTGTGTTATTATTTATTTTAAATTTGCTAACAATTTAAATCTTTGTACGAATGATGTTGAATGACAAGACTAGCATCAAATGAAGTTTATAGTAATTTTTTTATTTACTAGTCATGTATGTTTTAGAAAAATGATGGTAGAATGTTTAGCATGAAAGATTTTGTTTAAGTAGTTATGCATCATGAGAACACATAAACATATTTTTTGTTACTCATTTTTCGAGTATTATTCATCATTTCGGAATGCAAACACATTTGGTGATATTTATTTGAGTTAACTGTCATTTTTGTCCCTGTGTTTTGTTCACTTTTATTATTTCAGTTCAATTTTCAAAAATGCACTAGTTTCCTCCTCTGACATACTGGAAACGTGTCATTTCACCAAAAATTAAAACCCAGTTAAGGTCAGACAGTTTAGTGAAGAGTATTTTTGTCATTTCAATAGTTAGACATAAAATAAAGTGAAAATAAAAGAAATATGAAAGTACAAAAATACCCTTCATTAAACATGTCCGACTTAATTAGGTTTTAATTTTTAGACTGAAATAGCATGTTTCCAGTATGTCAGGGAGGAAACTGGTGCATTTTTGAAAATTGGACTGAAATGCAAAAGTGAACAAAACACAAGGACGAAAATGGGAGTTAACTTCTATTTTATTATCTTAAAAACGCAACTCTTTATCTCTTAACTAGGTGACTAGTTTAAAAAGTGGTGACCAAAACAAACTTGGCCAAACCAAACCATTTTGGACGGTTTGGCCGGTTATGCCGACCCAGCCTGTTTAGTTTGCTTTGCTTTAATCCAAGCTGTAGTTATTGGTTTAGCCCATAAATTCGATCAAAATCGGATCGTGAACATCCAAGTAAGTAGCTAAGAGCATGATTCCCTTCTAGTTGAGGTCTCACGTTCGAATCAAACTTTCATTGTCCCTTAAGCCTTGAAAGCCACATAACCACATATTCAGGTAAGCCGTGTTCCACTGGTTAGCAGAATATGGGTAGTCTAGTGAAGTTTTCCTAAATGTTCTCACAGTTACAGAAAAAACTACAGAATTTTTTGGAACATATAAGAAATTGTAAGAAATTATTTTTTATATAGCTCTAATAACTGATTATTAAGTTTCCTTCTTTAACTCACAAAAATCAATTTGAAACCACACATCTAACACTCCCAAGTTAAACTTTTTTTTTAATGGTGAACTTCATGTATAAGGTTATCACATTCTCCAAATCGGAGAGCCTCGTATGCCCCTTTGACCAGACTATGTTGTCTTAACCGGGCTCACGTTGGCTTTAAAGTTTGTCTTTTTTGGGCGTTCCCAAGTTAAGGGTGGTCGGTGTGCTGTGGTAAACATGTGCGGTGATGGTGATTTACCGAACGGCAAGGGGATGCCACCCCCCCCTTCGGTGTGCGTGATTGTGATTTTCGGTGAATACTCACCGATTTGTTTGAGTTGTTTGAGGGTCAAAAATCTGACCGTTGTGCATTTAATTTGTGACCGTTGAAATAATAAAAAAAAGTTTGTTTTCTTTATTTAAACCAACACATTTCACTCATTTAACACACCACTCTCACTAAAATCTCTCATCCACATCACATCATGGATAAATAAAACAAAGGTGAACCAAAGAAAAAAGGTTCCGCTAGCCGAGGATCGGATTCAAACTCTAGAAAAAAGGTTCCGCAAATGAAACGAGGCGATTCTAGAGGTCCGAGTGCACCGGTTCAAACACCATACGGATATTCACCACATTCTCAACCTCAATTTTTTTACTCCAAATCTTCACAACCGACTTTTTATAACACCCAACCTAATTTTCCGTCACAAATATTTCCACACCCACACGGTCTAACGATAGTCGCACCCGGCATGTATGAATACTCCATGGAAGCGCAAAATTCATTCGATCCATTTGGATTTAGGACCCCGCCAATTCAATCACCAAGAGAGAATGTCGAACGCACACTTCCGATCTACGATGACAATGAAGACCAAGATGAAGAGGTTGTCCCCGAAACACAACATTTGGAAGAAAATATTGGCGAGGAAGAAGAAGAATATGTGGTTGAGCCGAAGATATTGGTGAAGCTAGTGAGCCGAAAGAAAGGGAGGCAAGACGGAGCGTCAAAGTTGGACGAGAAAACAAGAAGAGTCCTTAGCGAAGGCATGGGTTCATTGTTCGGCAAACAAGAAAAAAGGCAACCAACAAAAATTGGATAGTTTTTGGAAAAGCGTTATCGAGCATTACAACGCTACGGTCGGCGGAAGTACACGAACCCACCATCAAGTACGTTCAAAATGGATCCCTATGTTGACTAAGATAAACTACTTACGGCCTTTGGCAACAAGCGGTATAATTTTTTTTGGAACATTTACAAAATATTTTCTATAACGTTGTTTTTGTTTTTTTATGTTTTATTTTATATTTGTTATACATGTAGGATCGTATTCGTGGTAGTGGGTGTGGCGACGTCAATGTTATGAATAGGGCTTTAAAAGATTTCCAATCAAAATATACGAGTGGTTTTCATCATGTTGAGGCATGGGAAGTTGTTAATAAACATGACAAATGGGTCCCCGTACCTTTGTTGGGTGAAGATAGTGGAAGTTCGGGCCAAAAAAGAAAGTCCTCGGATTCGGGTAACTATAATGTGGGTACACCGGGAACTGAGTTCACTAGCAATATACCCGACATAAACGTAGACCCCTCACCAACAAGACCACGAAGAAAGATAAGAGAGCCACAACAACACCATCTGATAGCGCGGAAACAGCTTTGGCCAGAAGCTCTCACAATACACCCTTATGAAAGAAGCAAAACAAGCACGGGCGATAAGTTGGCGAATATAAAAAAGAAACGTGAGGAAGAAATCATGGCGTTAGTGGCAGAACAACGTGAGGCGGTGAAACAACTTGTATATGATCGGGATTTGGAGACGTTTACTAAGCCACACAACCATGTTTCACCCGGAATGTTGCCGTTTATTCTAGCGCGAAAACGGGATATTGCAAAAAAATATAATTGACCATGCAATATCTAAATTTTAGGTTTATTATGGTTTAATTTTCTAGTTTTAATTTTATGTAATGTGCTTTTTTAAGAAATTGTAATTTTATTTTGTTTAATATATGCTTTATTTATTTTTAATGCATAATTTATAGAAATAAAAATATAAAAAAGAAATAAACTCCATATGTGTTTGAGCACTCCTAGTGTTTGAGTGTAAAATGGGGAGAGAAGTAGAGAGTTGACATGGCACCTAATTATTGGCTAGAAAAAATGTTTACACTCTCTATTTGGGGAGTACTCCTTCCACCCTAAACTTGAAGTCCATCTCTTTGATCATTTTCACAAAAGTCAAATAATCTATGCGTTATGTAGGTTCAAGGAGCAAAAGCAGCAGGCAGAGAAAACTCAGTAATATCTACAAAATGTTGCCAATTCGAAACGAAATAAACAACTGTAAATTAATTGGAAACGGAATAAACAAGTTTAGGACTCAATATGTTTGATCTTGAAAGTCAAAGGAGTGTTGAACAGTTTGACTTTAGAAGTCAAATTTACTAACATTCATCTTTAGACTTTGTTATAACCTCTTGTTACTTTGAATAACTGTGTTAACCATTATAAAAGAAACTGTAAATCAGTGTATGTTTAAAAATTATATAAATTAAAATCCATCTCCATTTTTTTGGATTTGAGAACTGACAGGTTTTACTTCAAAAGTCAAAATATTTAGAATTATTTAAGTTCTTTAAGGTCATAATAGTTCCAACTTGAAGCTTTTGGTTGTAATGTTTGTTCCTTGCACTTGATTATGAATACTAAAACCAAAATGTTCTTAACTTTATATTGAATGTTAGAATTTTTTATAAAAGATACAAAGAATAATTACACGAACAATATTGCAAAAATACAAAGAGATAGATTAGGCTATGATTTATCTCTATCATTTAAATTAATAAATGATTCATTGTTAATAAAGATGAAATTAACTAGAAACTAAATTATAAATTATAAAGTAAGTAATATATTTATTTAGTTAAAAGTACAAAGTAATATTTAGTAAGGGGACGTTCATCGAAATTTCTGTAGTTTTGCGTTATAATTGAGAAATTCTATGACAATTTCCATTAACAATTCATGCACTTGGGCTTATAGCTAGAAATTATTCAAAATTTAAATGGTTATAACTTATTAAAAAAATCTTTTATTCTAAAATAAAGTGTCGATCTTGTATTCAAAAGAATGACTATCAGCGGCAATTCTTGACACGATTGAAACCCAACCAAACATGATACGCAGAAAATAGATTTTGGGTCGACTAACACGACATTTTTAAAATCTAGTCGGGTTCGGGTTGACCTGTATTAAAAACAGGTCAAGTTTGGGCTGGCCCATTAATCCGTTTATGTATTTAAAAAATACTTTTATATTTTTGCTTTTGATTTTTGTTTTTTCCATTTCACATTGTTAATCATAATAATGTTAGTTTAATCGCACCATATTATTTATTTGTCTCACTTATACTCATCGTTAAACGCATTACAGATAATCCATTAATAACTCGTCAACATGTATGACTTATTTTGAAAATTAGGTTAAAGGGGTCATGTTTGGATTCACCCGAATTTATGTATGTGCGGGTTAGGGTTAAAACTTTTGACACGAATAATAATACCAGTCAGGTTCAAGTTGCACATTTTAACCCACCAACCCAACACGATTGACACTCCTTCTATCACCCTACTTTATTTGAAATAACTAACGGTTAAATTATATTTTTATATACAATAAAATATAATAAAATAATAATTAATTTGTGTTGAAGTAATTCTAATGTCAATCTCTATTTTTGGCATCGATCTTTCCTTTTCATGTTTCTCCTCGTTTGATAAAAGCTAGGAACAATCTCTTTTCTTTTCTAATAAAGTGATATTGCTTTCCTAATTGAGAACCGATTTCTCCATCGATTGAAGATATGATGAAGGGAAAACTCATTAGTGTTGATCCTTTAGAGCTCAAATTCCCTTGTAAGTACATCACCCAATTCAAAACATAACTTGTTTATGTGTTTTCATTAATTGAATCTAAATGATGCATGCTTTGATGAATTAGTTGAGCTAAACAAACAGATCGATTCCATGTTTCATTTAACAAACAAGACCGATAAATATGTGGCTTTCAAGGTAAAATTTTTGTAGCCTTCCCGGTTTTATATTTATGTCTTGTGATGAAGTTGTGTTTTTTGTGGAGTTTTAGTTCTTGGTTTTATTTTTATGTCTTGTGGTGAACTTGCGTTTTATTTTGGAGTTTTAGTTCTTTATTTTTTATCAATCATAAGTGGTTTATAGATTTTGGAATAGATTTTGGTTTTTGGATCTTAGGTAGGATGTACTTATGATTTGATTTTGATTTGTTGATTTTTTTATGCAAATTATTTAGGTTAAAACGACAAACCAGAAGAAATATTGTGTTCGACCTAACAATGGAGTTATTTTGCCTCGATTAACATGTGAAATTATAGGTGCCATATATTTCCTAATTACGATTAAAGATTCTTCAAACTTATTTAATTTGAAACACAATAAAACTCATATAAACAAATACCAATAACAATTATTGGTATGGTGTATTTAAATTGCTAATTTCTCTCACTTTAAAATGTTTTAAGAGGAACCACATAATGTGTATTACATTATAGTTTAAGCATTAGATTAGTCGTTAAACATATGGATGTTAGTTAATATTATTATTTTTATATTATTATCATTAAATATCATTAATATTGTTATTTTAGTAAAGAATAAAGTGTAATTTGCTATCCTTGATTTGGTCTAGATTAGGGATGAGTACGGTACCCGTTTGGTACCAAAAAACAGGGAAAACTGGTATCTGTACCGGTATGGTACTGGTATTTACCGGTGTTTTACTGCAAATACCGGTACCGAAAACAGAGAAAATGGAACTGCTACCGAATATACCAGGTACTAATGCACATCCCTAGTCCAGATTACAATGTGACACCCTACATTCCACTTATTGCCTAATGATACCCTGTGGTGGACATTTCATCACACTATGCAACCGAAACCTTAATGCTTGGAGTAAACCACATGGTGGCAAACTGCAATCTAAACCAAACCGCATGGTTATAGAGTGTGATAAAATGTACATCACATGGTGTTATTACACAAAAAGTGAAAGATAGAGCGTCAAACTACAGTCTGAACTAAACCATAGAGTTAAATTACACTTTACTCTTTAGTAAATGTCTCTTAGAAATTATGTTATTATTATTAATATTTATTATTATCATTATTACTATTACTACTAATACTATTATAATATCATTAGTATTGTTATTTAGTATAATAATAATAACAATTAGATAACATATTTATTTATTTTAAAACAGTAAAATGCAAGCTCAGGAAAATGACTCCTCATGACATGCAATGTAGGACAAATTTCTCATTCAAAGTGTAATTGCTAGCCCAAAGGGTATCTCCCATGAAATGGTAAGTACATGCTCCTATTTTACTGTTGCATACTTGCATGTTTTTATTTGATAACCATACTTCATATTATTTATCGATGCCCTAAAGGGTCTTTGCCTAGCGTTAATAATATTTTAATTAATTTAAGTATGCTATCATTATAACGGTTTGTATAACAGTTTACTAAAGAGTCGTCCAACGTAATAGAAGAGTGCAAATTAAAAGTCGTATATGTTCATCCAACCCAATCAATTTCGACGATTGCAAAGTGTTACCTTCTAATGCATCTGGAACCTCGTCTTTGTCAATCCTTTAGAGCTCAAATTCCCTTGTAAGTTGATCCGGTTATATCACCCCATTCGAAATATAAGTTGTTTATGTGTTTCATTATTTGAATCTAAATGATGCATGCTTTGATGAATTAGTTGAGCTAAACAAACAGATCGATTCCTTGCTTCAGTTAACGAACAAGACCGATAATATGTGGCTTTCAAGGTAAAGTTTTTGTAGCCTTCCTGGTTTTATTTTTATGTCTTGTCATGAAGTAGCGATTTATTGTGGAGTTTTAGTTCTTTATTTTTTTTTATCAATCATAAGCGCTTTATAGACTATGGAATAGATTTTGGTTTTTGGGTCTTAGGTCGGATGTACATATGATTGGATTTTTATTTGTTGATTTTTTATGCAAATTATTTAGGTTAAAACGACAAACCCGAAGAATTATTGTGTCCGGCCTAACAATGGAGTTCTTTTGCCTCGATCAACATGTGAAATTATAGGTGCCATGTATTTCCTAATTATGATTAAGGACTCTAAATAAGAAGTTTGAAGTTTTTATTTCAAACTTTAATTATATATGAAACACAATAAAACTTATATAAACAATTACCAATCACAGTTATTGGTAGGGTGTATTTAAATTACAAACTTCTCCCACTTTAAAATGTTTTAAGATGAACCGTTTAATGTGTATGATATTATAGTTTAAGCATTGGTTAGTCGTGAAACGTATGGATGTAGGTTTATATATCAAACTTAAATTTCCCATGGATCATAGAAATTATGTTATTTATTGGTTGTAAAAATCCTAACTAGCTTCTAATAAGTCATTGGTTAATCGCTAGTTGTAGGTTCACCAAGTAATTTTTATCTAATTGGTCAATTAATCAGCAGATAGCAGATGGTCAACATTGGTCAAATTCAATCCTAATTGGCTAAAAATCGGTGGTCGTTTATTGATTTTTGCCAGATTCTTGACTAAAACCTATAACATCCAGCAATTAAACCTATTTATTTGAAAATATGGTCGAAGAAGTGTTTAAAACATCTACTAAAAATACATACAAAATGTGTGTATATACATATAAAACTAAAAATTAATATCAACTCGATTAATCGTTATTTGGTACCCCATCTACCGACTAGTAACTAACGATTCTTAGAACATTGTATTTATTATCATTATTAATTATTAATATTTTTTTAATAGTATAATTATATTATTATTATTATTATTATTATTATTATTATTTTATTATTCAATTTTTATTTAAAACAGTAAAGATGCAAGCTCAAAAGGTGACTCCTCATGACATGCAATGTAAGGACAAATTTCTCATTCAGAGTGTAATTGCTAGCAAAGAAGCAACCCAAAAGGGTATCACCCATGAATGGTAAGCATATGCTCCTATTTTACTGTTGCATACTTGCATGTTTTTATTTGATAACCATAATGCTTCATTTCATTTTATTTGTCCACTAAAGAGTATTTGGCCTAGCGGTAATAATATTTTAATTAATTTAACTATGCTAACATTGTAACTATTTGTATAATTTGTATAACAGTTTATTAAAGAGTCGGCCAATGTAATAGAAGAGTGCAAATTAAAAGTTGTATATGTTCATTCAACCAAATCAATTTCAACGATTGCACAACAAGTGTTACCATCTAATGCATCCGGGAAACACGTCATTGTCGATCCTTTAGAGCTCAAATTCCCTTGTAAGTCGATTAGGTTATATCACCCAATTCAAAACATAACTTGTTTATGTATTTTCATTATTTGAATCTTAATGATGAGTGTTTTTTTTTGATGAATTAGTTGAATTAAACAAACAGATCTATTCCTCCCTTCAGTTAACGAATAAGACCTATAAACATGTGGCTTTCAAGGTAAATTTTGCACCTTTCTGGTTTTTTTTTGTATGCCTTTAAATACGTTACGGTCTCCTCGTGGAGTTTTAGTTCTTGATTCTTGACTAGTTATAGGCGTTTTATGGAGTGTGGATTTAGATTTTCATTTGTTGATCTTATGATTTGATTTTGGGTTTCTTTCATGAAATTTTGATGCAAGTTTTTCAGGTTTTGACGACGAACGCGAAGAAGTATTGTGTTCGTCCTAACACTGGAGTTCTTTTGCCACGATCAACATGTGAAATTATAGGTGCCATGTTTTTTCCTAATTTTTTTTTAAATGCGAATTTCTATAATGTCGTCCGTGAGACTTGAACCCTAGACCTTCAAACCTATGTGTTCCTAAAGGATTTACCTTTATCAATGAGTCCTAAAAGTTTTACCTTTATCAATTAGTCACCAACCACAATTTCCTAATTATTTGTGATATAATTAAGCAGATTTAAATTATGAATTTGAAGTAAGGGGAGATGATCAAATAGGAAGTATGTTCTGGGTAGGAAGGATAGGAAGTAATCTTAGCCGTCCATCTGAAAAAGTAGAAATACAAGTGGGAAGGGTATTTTAGTCAATCTTCTTTTATCTATTTTTTCTATTTCTCTTCTCTGTATCTTCAAAACCCAGATGTTCAAAACCCACCATATTCAACATTTCATTCATTTTCTCTATCTAGAATTACTACAACACGGTGCAATTTTTTTCATCAATGAATGGTTCGAACACTCAATCAACGTGTTCTTCGATTTCTTTGAAGAAAACCCAGTTTATGTTTCTATAATTTCTCATTTTTTCCATTTAACATGATGCGATGGAACATGAGATTTCTGTTAAAACATGTATTTCTCTTCTCAAATTTCTCAAGCATTTTTTAATTCAAAGTGAATATATCTCTGATTCTACTCTTTCTCTTTATGTATTCATGCGTTTGGGCAACATCATTAGTTTGAATTTCATTGACAAATCATTAATAAAAAGTTACACACCAGGTCTTTGACAAAATGTCTCAAAGAAAAATTGCAAAACACCTTTCAGTTTAGACTTTCTTTTAAAATTGTGTTTTACAAAAGATCGAAAAAAACACATTTTTTGGTGTTTTTGTCCATTGTGTTTTACCAAATAATGAAAAAAACAGTGTTTTTTATCCATGACGTTTTACAAAATAATGAAAAAACACAGTTTTTTGTCCATTGCGTTTAACAAAATAATGAAAAACACACTTTTTGGTGTTTTTTATCCATTGTGTTTTACAAATTAATGAAAAAAAATGTTTTTTATCAATTGCGTTTTACAAAAGAATAAAAAAAACACATTTTTGGTGTTTTTTGTCCATTGCGTTTTACAAAATAATAAAAAATACAGTTTTTTGTCTATTGCGTTTTACAAAAGACACTTTTTTGTGATTTTAGTCAATTGCTTTTTAGAAAGTACACTTTCTTTTATATTTTTAGTCAATTGCGTTTTAGAAATAAACTTTGTTTTGTGTTTTAATTCATTGCTTTTTAGATTTAAAAAAAACATTATCTTTTGTGTTTTTTGTCCATCGCCTTTAGAAAAAACACTTTACTTTATGTTATTTAGTCCATTGTGTTTTTATGATGGATTGTTAAACTTGAAGTGAAACTATATGATAATAATGTTTGGAAATTAAGTGTCTTTGAATGAATGTCCTAAAATGGAAATCACTTGTCCCACATTGGTGTGGAGATAAAGTATAAGGTTATTTATAAGGTGAAAGCTTTGCCTAACCAACATAACTTTATGACAT
The DNA here is from genome assembly GCA_947069175.1 of Scalesia atractyloides. Taxonomy (NCBI): domain Eukaryota; kingdom Viridiplantae; phylum Streptophyta; class Magnoliopsida; order Asterales; family Asteraceae; genus Scalesia; species Scalesia atractyloides. The sequence continues at coordinate 9,797,885 of CAMTDV010000018.1, forward strand.
GTTTTACCATAAGTCCTACGCGCGGGTGCGCAGGGGGGTGCAAATTGGAACCGAAATTTAGTCGAACTCGTGTGCACACGCACGTCCTGCGGACACGAATGCAGTTACGTCTGCAGGTCGTGTTTTTAACAGTACACTGCGTTTTTTAGACTGCTGTTGCGTTTTACGTTACAGTTCTGCTGTCAGGTTTTTACTGCTGTTGCGCTTTACGTTACAGTTCTGCTGTTAGGTTTTTACTGCTGTTGCGCTTTACGTTACGTCTGCAGGTCTTTTTTTTAACTGCGGTGCGTTTTACAATCAGTTGCTGTTGTTGCGTTTTTTAACTGTAGTTTGGTTCAGGTTCATTGCTTTGCGATGGTTTGGTTCAGGTTCACTACTTTGCGCTGTAGAACGTAGTTAATGGCGTTTTACAAAAAAAAGTTGGCTTTTTTTCATTGCGTTTTACGCAACTGGGTTTTCGAAAATATAGCAATAGTATACTCGTTTTAAAGTTAAAAAAACCTCGTTTTTTTGTTGCAATTTTTATAAAAAAATAATGTCCTACGAAAAGGATAGATAAATGTTTGGATTTTTGCGATTATTTTTTAACAGGAATTGCTGAATATCAAAAGCTTATTACACGGAATCTCATTTTTTTAGAATGAGTTGAAGGAATATGTATTATTGGTGGAGAGGAAGCAATAAATTGGATCAACGTTTAAAAAATGGGGGGGATTGGAAGAGAGAGAGAAACTATTGTTCTGGATTGACTAGAATGTCCTTACACAAACCCATGCGCCTCTTTTTTTCTCTTCAATTTCATTCATTTAATCTTAGCCCTTGATTAAATCAATTGATGGTCAAGATTACTTTCTAGCCTTCCTAGCCAAAAAAACTTTATATTGTGAAATGCATTTAGTAAACATACAAACAATTACAATACGGAATCAAAGTTGTTCCATTATTAATAATCATGTATTAATTTACAGATATACTTCTCCTCATAAAAACACCATTCAATATTTTTTTTAACCCTGAATTTTTCAATGTTCTATGTTTAACTCCTTTTCTTTTCTTTTTAACCTTTTAACTTTTCAACTTTCAATATTTCTTATGCTTTTGATTAATTTTCTTTTTACTTTTTAACCTTTATACTTTTAGACCTTCCATGTCTAATCGTTATATTTTATTCATTTTTTTTACTTTTTAACCCTTATATCTTTACACTTTTACATGTTTGTTACAAAGAGTTTATGTTCACAATTTTTTATGGTTTAATTGCCAAATCACAACATGTGGGTCCTACATCGACTTAGTTTTTTTTTATGTTTTACATATCGCTTAGTTTTTTTGCGAGTTAATACGCTACAACGCGTGTGCGTGGCTCAAAGATTTTTACTATTGTTTGTTTACTTTTAGCCCTGTACTTTTCATATTTTACACACTTGTCAGAAAATTTTTGCTTTACATTTCGGTCTAAATTTTGCGGGTTAACAAGCTGCAACTTGGTTGTTTGGTTCAACACTTTTACATTAATATATTGCTCGTTTAATGGCTCAGTGGCAATGCGAGGATCCTAAGTCAATTTATTATTCTTTTCAATGTTTTACGTTTCGGTCTAATTTTTCATGAATGTAACGGGCGGGCGTGGTTTAACGTTCCACCGCAAAGCACGGGTCCTGAATATTAGTTACTTTTAAGCTACAGGTAACATAGATACAATGAAGTGGCATGGTGCATTTAGAATACTAATCTGACAAATTTCAAAAAGCTTTAACATGAACCAATTAATCTGTATCATTCTATTTGAAGCAATTAACTACACATAAAACATATGGATAAGTATTATGCACATATTTATGATTTAGATATATTCGATCCGTGTAATGCGCAGATTTGTAAGCTAATTACTAATAATAATGTGGTTATTATTATTTTATCATTAATACGAGTTATATATCTTATTTTAATACAGTAATAATGCAAGCTCAAGATAAAATACACCTTGACATGCAATGTAAGGACAAGTTTCTCATTCGAAGTGCATGCCTAGAAGCAACTCGAGAGGGCATCACCCATGAAATGGTAACAATATGCTCCTACTTTAGTATATACTTTTTTGTAATAAAATAAAGAGTATATGTCACAGAATAGTAACCAAGTTTTAAAAGTGTTCTAATTAGGTCACTCGTATCATTTCTATCCCAATTAGATAACTTAACATTCAAATCGAGCCATGTCCTTTTTTCCATGTGTTAAGAAAAAAATGGAGCATAAGATGCCGGGGTCGGATTATTTTAATATTTGAAATTATATTTATTAAAAATAAAAACACTTTAATTACATTAAAAATAAAAAAAACAAGTTACAGTCCACGTCATCACTGGACGTCAGCATCAAATAAAAGGGAAAAAAAGAAACAAAAATCCACATCACCATGGTTACCTATAAAATGGATGAAAAAACCCTTAATTTTAATGAAAAACGAATGTTGAGTGACCTGATTGGAACACTTTTGAAACTTGAGTGACCTAATCGGAACACTTTTAAAACTTGGTTACTATTCTACAAAGTTACCCCTAAAATAAACTAGTAATTTTACCCGCGTGTTGCGACGGAAGTTTGATTATCAGTATATTACCGACACTCGGTATAGCAACCAGAGATAACATAAAATCGTTGGAAAAAGAGCATCGAAAAGTCCACATAACAAAAGAAATACCAAAAGAAAAAAATATCGGTTTCGATAACCGATAGTTGAAGCAATATTGTTCAGTTGGATTGGCTTTGGTTCATCACGTTAGGGAGGAAAAAGAAACTCTAAAAGGAGAAATACTTAATTGAATAAAAGTAAAAGTGGAGTGACTAAACATGTATATCAACAAAGTTAAAGTAGATGGACTAAACATTTATATAAACAAAGTTAACTAATGGGGAATAAAATTTATTAAGTTGAGGGACAAAACACGGGAGTTTGATTATCAGTATAATACCGATACTCGGTATAGCAACCAGAGATAACATAAAATTGTTGGAAAAAGAGCATCGAAACGTCTACATAACAAAAGAGATACCAAAAGAAAAAATACTGGTTCCAATAATACCGATAGTTGAAGCAATATTGTTCAGTTGGATTGGCTTTGGTTCATCACGTTAGGGAGGAAAAAAAACTCTAAAAGGAGAAATACTTAATCGAATAAAAGTAAAAGTGGAGTGACTAAACATGTATATCAACAATGTTAAAGTAGATGGACTAAACATTTATATAAACAAAGTTAACTAATGGGGAAAAAATTATTAAGTTAAGGGACTAAATATATATATTAGGAAAGCTAAAATTGAGGGATTAAACACGTAAATAAGCAAAGTTAAAGGCTAAAAGCATAAAAATTTTGTTGCAAAAGATGACACTTGGCTATGTCGGATTGGGCCACCGACATAGCCTTTTAAGTGTATCTAATCTAACTTATAATAAAAGACTACAAATAATGCCACATGACATTCTCTCCTTCAATCTCATAAATTTTATTTATATTTATTTAATTTAATAAATTTCTTTTAATAATAATATTAGTATTAATAACTAATATATAGATATCACTAATTTTTATCATTATCTTTATCTAAGATTAATAAATAACTTCAATTTTGAAATTTAGACCATTTGGTTTTTTAATTTTAACCCAAAGTTTTTCATCTTTTATAATTCAACAGTTTTTTATTTTTCAATTTTGTTCCACCATACTTTTCAACTTTCTTATTTTTTCGTTTCATTCTAAATTTTGTGAGGCAAAGCACCGCAATATGCGTGTGGGGTTCAATATTTTTTCATATATTTTTTCATATATTTTTTCCCGTTTGGCTGTCCTGTCGCAACACATCTATTTTTCTTCGTTTGACAAGTCCGTCCAACACGCAGGTCCTGGATTGACTTAATTAGTTTTTCTATGTTTTACATTTCGGTTTAATATCTCTGCAACGAGCATTCATGATTCAAAGAATTTACGTCTGCTCTTCGCTCTGCGTTATTTTTTTACGTTTTTATTTAATATGTTTTTACGAGATTTTCCGGTATTGGTGCTAGCTCGCTGACAGTGGTATAGCATTTTACTACTTGGCATAGTTTTACGACAACCGCTGCAACGTATGGGCTTAATACTAGTATATAATATAATGTAAACAAAGGTTCTACTAACAAGGGAAATAACCACTTTGACCGTTAAAATTGAGAAAATAGTTCATTGACTTTTTAAATGGTTCCAAGTAATAAAAAAGCGACAGGTATTGTATTTTTGAAGTACATGTATTTGTAAGCCAAAACCATGCTTTCAAGTGCCATGTATGCATTTGTGTTGCTCAATATACCCGTATTTGGGGCTCTTCGAAAACTTTTGTATGGTTAAGTGCTAAACCAGTAAGAAGTCTAAACCTTAAGAGCCAGTATAACGTTTAACCGTTCAGAGGCAAATGTCTGACCAATTCAGATTAGAGGTCTGAACCATTAAGAGACAATATTATGTTTAACTGTCCAGAGGCAAATGTCTAACCAATTCATATTAGAGGTCTTAACCATACAAACTCAATTTAATACTTAACCATTCAGAGTAATTGTCTGAACCATTCAGACATCTGGTCACGAAACAAACAGTCTGAACCATTAAGTTTTAAACATGTAACAGGTCTGAGCCATTCATTAAGAGCTAAATAAACAGTCCGTTACTGATTTTCTCATCTAATTATGAGTATAATTGTTTTCAAAGTCTAGTGATCAAAATAGAAAGGATATTAGATTTTTAAATAACTCAAAATTTCATCATTACCGATAACACTCATAACTTATGAATTGTACCACGCTACTACCAACTTTCAACTTATGTTCCTCTGGCAATCCCAAACTAACCAGAAGAAAATAAGTTGAAAGTTGGGAGTGATGTGGTACAATTTGTAATTTGGAAGTGTTATTAGCCAAATGATGAAAGTTAAGGTTATTGAAATCTAATTTCCCAAATACAAAATAAGGAAAAGTAGTTTGCTAATTTTCATATTTGCTCACAATAAAATTAGGAAAAGTACTTTGCTATTTTTCATATTTGCTCATAATAAAATTCTGATCAATTTAAAGTATAAGTAAGTTGACTTTATAATGATTTGTACAACATGCAGTTTACTAAAGATTCAGGGAATATGGTGGAAGAGTGCAAATTGAAAGTCGTATATGTTTCTTCAACCATTGCACAAAAAGCATTTTCTTCGAAGGCATCAGGGAAACTAGTCAAGGTAAATTTTTATAGCTTTCTAGTATTTTATGCGTTATAATTAGTAATTATGTTATGATCTCATTGTGGAGTTTTAGTTCTTGATTTATGATTATAGGTACATATGAATTGATTTTGTATTATGGTTTTAGGTGTGATGTGCATATGAATTGATTTTGTATTTTTTGGAAATTTTAATGCAAATTATTCAGGTTAAAACGATGAATCCGAAGAAATATTGTGTTCGTCCCAACACTGGGGTTGTTTTGCCTCAATTAACATGGAAATTACATATTTTTCCTAGTGAGCTTTTCCTTTTAATCTATGTGGTTGCTGAAAAATGTCATGACAATTTCAATCTATGATACCTTTGTACCACTGCTTTTGCTTCAAAACCTATATATACATATATTATTTTAATTATTTTTTAATAACTATAATAACATATATTAGAAAAAAAATTAAAATATAGATTGTTACACTGGTTTTTCTTAACTTGAGTGAGTTTTCAAACTAATTAATCTTCCCGTATATATAATAACGTCCTCTTTTATTAGTAACATAAATATAATAAGGTGGCATGATGCATCCAAATTACTAATTTATCCAATTTCTAGTTTAAGATAGGGATTAGCATTTGGTATCTGAACCGATACCGTACCGGTACCGAATATCTCGTAACGAAATTTTTATGTACCTATTCCGAACCCATTTTTTAGCGTTTTTGGTACCAGTGTTTTCGGTTTGATACCGGTTCAGTACGGTACCGGTATTTTACTGAATTTTACATGCAAATACCTGACTATACTGAATATTTTCAATACCGGTACTCATATTTGACGGTTTTTGATTTTTGGTACCAGTACCCTAGTTTAAGATGAATCACCTATACTATTATGTTAGTGAATTAACCAACAGGGGCGGCTCTGGGTTGGGCGGGGAGGACCACCAGCCAGGGCTCGTGATTTCGAGGGGCACATTTAGAGATAGAAAGCCTTTCTTAACAGTGATATCGAAAGTCTGATGGGGTTTTCAGTCTTTCTAGAATTTGACCCTTTATAATTTTGAAATAGTAGCTGAAGTTTAGGGAAAAAAAGTAAAATGAGTGTATATCTAATTTGTTTTCTGTTGTAGACTTGCATCTCGGAGAGAAGGATTTAGCTGCAGAAAGGATGCGAAAAAGATGGGAATGTTGCTGTCTTTAGGAATTTAAATTTAGGTTTAACTTGTATTTTGAGCTTATTTCAGTTAATCCCAACAAATATCCTTTTCATTGCTTTTTTTTTCCTTTTACGTAACCCTTTGATTATTTCTTTTCCAACAAACGAATACTAGTGTTTGATAATGAAGGCAGCATTGCATATTTTTTTAAGTTTTGATTATTTCTTTATTTTACTAATTTTGTAAACGATATGTTTTATAAAAAATCCAGATTCTTTTATTTTATTAGTTTACTAGGTTATTAGACCCGTGTATTACACGGGTTTAAGGATAGAAATTATATAGTTTTAGTAATGTTTGCATAACTTTACAACTTTACATCTTTGAATTTTTTTTAAACTTTAGGCAATACTACATATAATTGGCCATGTGTAAAGACCCACTCTTTTCAAAACAAATCAACCTTACATAGTGAATATCCTTGATTTTTATTTATAGTAATGGTAAAATATACGAGGAGAGGAAGTTGTCTTCTTTTCAATGTAAACAGACGATAGTAATCGAAATCTAAGGATATGCGAAATTTACTTCCAAATAAGATTAGTGCCTCAATAAACACGATAGCCATTCATAGGACTTGTAGTTGAGTTCTATTGCATAAACCATATCTTTTATATCTTTTTATTGTTTATTGGAACATCAACCTTTAGTAACGATTTATGTTTTTGCAAGCCTAAAATTCTAAGTTAATTAAGGACATATGATGAGTATTAATTTGCATCAAAATTATTATTATTATGAAGATACTCCGAATCTGATAAACTATCAAAACTTAGATGTTCTTTTTCTTCGCCAAGAAATAGTGTAAGCAAACGATCATTAAGTTCTGTACAAAAAGCCTAAAGGACCCTTTTTATCTTCCACAAAAAGCCTAAAGGACCCCGAACTTCACTCTTTCACGCTTTTCATGCTTCTAAGACTTATAATAACCATATTCATACCCTCATATCCTTCTCATACTCAACCCCAAGATCAAACCAACTACCACAATCAGGCCATGTTACTTTCTTTATTTTGACTCGTTCACTTCTACCGTGTAATTCCAAACATAGATTACCTACGACTTACCACATCAATACTTACCTTGGTACTTGTCCTTACCCATAGCTTCTTACATGATTCTATAAATACAACATATTAAACTTCATTTATAAATAAGAAATGATTCCGAAAAATCACTTACCTTAAGCGTCTGTATTCGTGCTTGCTTCCTTGTTTCCTCTTGACCCCTTAGCCATTCACGCTTGAGTCACTTGACAAGGTCTCCTTCCTTACATGTCATTACGTTCATTACATGGTTAGCATATGTGAGCATACACACAAACATTCATTTTCTTTCAATTCATACATTACTTGACTTTCGTTAGTTAATTGCCGCATATATAAGATATATACTATTAGTCACCTCATTCCAAATCCACACAACTCAATCATCATCGTACACAACGCATCAATCTTCTAGTACATAGCACATTAACGTTCTATTCTAACAACTGTATAATTTGTGAAATTTTAATCATTGTACAAATTCAAAACAAGTTCATATTCAATAACATTTGCACGTATTCAATTCTTGCACGATTCCGAACTCTTAATCAACTTCTTGAAGTGAAATCGTAAACTATTACGCAAACGTAATCAGTATATCGCGACGTACACTCCAGAACAATGAAATAAGCTAAACATACCCTAAATACCCTTTACATAACTTAGAAATAAGTTTTGAGGGCTTCGGTATGGCAAAAACAAGTTTATTCAAGCTCAGGGGCTATTTTGCAAATTCTGTGAAACTATGCTGTTGTGCGTATTTCTTAATCTGAAACATGTACGCACATCCAAAAATTTTTGCAATCATTAAATCTAGCATTTTAATGATTGGAATGCAAAAATATCATCCGTTACACATTTACGGTCATTTACAAGTGTGTTACGATTTCCGTCGTAATTAACCGAAAACCACGACCGTACGACCGAACAAGCCGACATCCACGATATTTCCAAGCATATTTCATGTCCCCTATGCTTTAACATCCTTGTAAAGCCTGAATTTTGGGTTAACGAGGGTTAAACGCGTCAAAAACACCTTAAATGTGCTGTAGGGACCTGTTCTGCCAATTCTGAAACTTTGGAATCCCAGGCGCCTCGCGAGAGACTCACCCAGATCTCTCGCGACGCGCGGGGGATGCCTAGTGACAGTAGAAAACGGCAGACAACTGTTTTAAAGCCTTGAAGCCCAAGAATTCATGTTCTCCAAGTTCTAGCACGATTTTGACACGTTTATGGACATGTGTAATGATCCTAAACTGATCCATGACACTTGTGATCATCAAATTCATCTCCAACACCTATAAATAGCAACCAAAATCTTCATTTCAACTTGCTCATTTCTCACTTCTTTCTCTCACTCTCTTGGAGCTTCTTTCCATCTTTTGGAGGCCTCCTACTGAGTTTTCTTGAGCTCTTAAAGTGTTCTCCAACACAAGTAAGTGCTCTCTCCTAGTCTTGTTTATTTCTTTGGCTATTTTAAGCCAAAAGTCATACAGTTGACTTTCTGTTTGACTTTCGGATCTGACCATTTTGGTCAAAGTCAAATCTCATTTGAACTTTGCAACGTGATCGTAATCACGATGGTTATGATCCTTAGCGATCATGCCTACTGATTACTGCGTTTATTAGTCGAAGTGACGAGTCAAAGTTTCGGTCAAAAGTGTGCATTATGTGTATTTTACGACGGCAACATTTTTAGGTATCAAAACACTTTGTTTTGATATCAAATCAGTTTTCTAACTTAGTTAAACATGTTTAAACATGTTTAACTCGTCACTTTTAGTTTAGTGCTTGTTTAGGGTCGTAAGTCGAGCGGTCTTGACCACCGCTTTAACTTTCGAATCCGACCCGTTTGGTCAATCTTAGGATCCGAACAAACACATATTTGTGACCATAGTTGTATAGGGAATAACCCTCTGAGGTTATACCTTATGGTCACGTCGTTTGGTTAGTATTGTGTTAAATCGCTAGTTATGCCTTTATAAATGACCAAAACGCCCTTTTTGCGCATAAATCAACTTTAAGCATATGTGACCAATGTTTTGACATATAAACTGATGTTTTAACTATATTAAACTTATTTTGGCATATTAGACATATCTAACCATCCGAACACGTATTTACGTAAATGATCCGTTAAAGTAGCATAAACTACCTTAACGAGTCATAACAGGTCAAAAGCACTTAAGAATCCTTTTCAAGTCAGAATGTAAACTTTTTTAAACCATTTCATATGAGTACCAACACTCATTTGGTTTACAAGACCTCATTCTATCCGATCCGCCGATTAAAGTCCCGATACTTACATAGTTATCCGACTTTAGGACACATTTGATTTCTCGGACTTTTGAGCTTGTTTGATCTTGTAATTCAAGCTTACTTTGCAATCCCAAGTGAGTACATAGCTCCCCTCTTTTATGTTTTTTTAAATATTTTGGGGTGATTCATATGTGCTAATTGTTTTCAAGTTTTCAAATTAAAAATACTATGGTTTATATAAACACGACAATTTCAATAATGTGAACGAACTTGTTGGTGCGTTGTATACATGACACGAATGACATTCATTAACATTGATCAAGCCGACCAGTAGTAAGTTATGGTACCATAGGACTGACATTCCCGCTACCAAGGTTCCCGGTGTATGTGGGGAAGTTTGGGGAATGCCCGAAACTGTTACTTTAACAAACCCTTTGGTGGTTTGTTATTGCAATTTAAAGATACCCTTTGGTGGTATAGATGAGTCAACACAGGTTTGAATGTATTCACCAAAACGACCAAAGTTTTCACAATTAAAACAAGGACGATTTGTTTACACGGACGATGAACAATTGGTTTATGACACGAACAATGGGCGATTGGTTTATGACACGAACAATGGAAGATTGGTTCACGGTAAGTGATTTAGATAACAGTACGTGTGTAATGTGATAAAAGCATGGCGGATACGCCGCTGGTACTTCCTATATATAAGTGCTTTTATCATATTACATTCGTGGCGTTATTTGCATCACTTGAACAAATGTTTTCAAACAATGACACACAACGATTTCAATTAAAGTTATAAACATACAAGGTTTCTTTAAGACGGTTTACTACTCGAATTTATAAAACAAATGTTTTGGTCAAGATTCATGGCTACAAGTCTTTTATAAACTATAACTAACTTGTTTTAGTTGGTTAGTTATCATGCAATACCAAATACTTTTTGATAACAAGGTTTTCAATTAACGACTTTAGTAGTCTGACAAGATATTGCATTGCATATTCAAGGCCATGAATTTGACACACCCACAAAATCTATGTACTCGCCGACATATTTTTGTTGACTCGTTTTTCACATATGTTTCAGGAAACCAAGTTTGATGTCGATGCATGCTCACTTAGGATCGGACTCGGACTTGGTGCCTTAAAATATGAATGACAATAGTTTATTTAATTTGTTTTAAATTCCAAGACAATGTAACTATGTAATGTCAGTATTCAATAAAACGAAATTTCAAATACCATGTGTCGTTGTAACAATCTGTTAACGTGGCTCCCCGATGTTTCCGTCGCAGTTTGTTGTTTTTACGCGGTCGGGGTGTTATAGATTGGTATCAAAGCACTGGTTATAGGGAATTAGGTTATTAGTAATGCTTTGACCTAGACTATAACCTTCCTAGGACCCTAACGCGAGTTTACTTGCACAAAAAAGGGTAAGACCCATTCTGTGACTATCATTGAGACACCGGCCAAAATGCGCGCAAAGAGATTAAACAGATTACGTGTGAGAACGAAGGGCCTAGTAACAAGAAAATGAAACAGCACGTTTCCATGATTCAAGGTGGATCATCGCGCAAGCGTAGCCTTCAACATTTTCAAAACAACACTTGGCACGAACAACAAGTCATTTTTCCTATCGTTCCAGGAGGTCCTCAAGAAGACCGGCCAGTAGTTATCACCGGTATCTTTGGGCACTACCAAACAGACTATATGTTCATAGATCCGGGTAGTTCCATGGATATCATGTATGAGCAGTGTTTCAAGCAACTAGATCCGGAGGATAAGGCACGCTTGGAACTAGTTGATTTTCCATTAACTGGGTTCTGCAATGAGGCTGTCTTTCCTCTAGGACAAATCCTCTTTCCTGTTACTTTATCTGATGGGAGGTGCTCTCGAATGAGTAACGTCAACTTCATGGTGATGCCGGCAAATTCCCGTCACGATGTAATATTGGGACGCCGCGCGCAACGAGATTTTAGTATGATTACTTCCGCTCCGCATGCTGCTTTTGGTTTTCCGACACCTAATGGCGTAGCTATACTTTATGCACGGAAAGAAATCATGTCAATTGAGGAACCAGTTATGAAGGCTGGCAAGACATTACCAAGCAATGAACCAGAAAAGTGGGTACTCAACAACAAGTACCCTGAGCAGACAATCTTATTAGGGCCCGCAGTCAGTATTGAAGTTCGCGCAAAGCTTAAACTACAATTGTTTCACAACAAAGACATTTTCGCCTGGACACCTTCCGACATGGTTGGTGTCCCGCGCGACGTTGCGGAACATTGCCTTATTTCCATCAGCAGAGCCAGTTGTGCAGAAAAAGCGCAGCCTCGGGTCAGAAAAGACAGCGGCAATGAACGAACAAGTCACCGAGTTATTAAATGTTGGTATTCTGCGCGAAGTCAAATACCAGACCTGGGTGGCAAACCCAGTCATGGTAAAGAAACATAATGGCGGATGGCGGATGTGCGTAGATTTTAAAGATCTAAACAAGGCGTGTCCAAAAGATTGTTATTCTCTTCCTGAGATTGACAAAAAGGTTGACTCATTAGCTTCCTTTCGCTGGAAATGTTTTCTAGATTGTTATAAAGATTATCATCAAGTCTTGATGAAAAAAGAAGACGAAGATAAAACCGCTTTTCGCGCGGAGAAGGGCATTTTTGTTATACCAAGATGACTTTTGGTCTCCGCAATGCGGGAGCTACTTATCAAAGATTGATGGATACAGTGTTTGGAGATGACATTGGGAAAACTGTGGAAGTCTACATTGATGATTTGGTCATTATGAGTAATTCATAAGACACTATGCTAGACAACATCCAAAGAACTTTTGATTCTCTGCGCAAGGTAAATCTAAAGTTAAATCCCAGCAAATGCTCCTTCGGCATGGAGGAGGGCAAATTTTTGGGTTTCATCGTCACCAAAGACGGTTTCAAAGTTAATCCCGAAAAGGTCAATGCAATACAAAAAATATCTTCTCCTACTATCATCAAAGAGATGCAACGTTTGGCTGGAAGGTTAGCTGCGCTAAACCGCTTCCTCGCCAATCATGCTGCAAAATCTTATCCATTCATTCGAACCTTGCGCAATTGTACAAAGAGCAAAGAGTTCGCATGGACTCCTGAAGCTGATCAAGCTTTCCAGCAGATGAAAGATTGTTTAGTTCAACTTCCCACACTTACTGCTCCTCGAGAAAAAGAACCCATGGTCTTATATCTTGCTGCATCTGAGGTAGCAGTAGGTGATGTCTTGCTGGTAGAACACGAAGGGATCCAGTCTCCAATTTATTATATCAGCAAGATGTTGAACGATCCAGAGCAACATATTCAATCATGGAAAAATTAGTTTTAGCATTGGTCCATGCTTCGCGCAGGCTGCGAAGATACTTTTCTAGACATGTTATTACAGTTTTAACAAACTTTCACATTGGCCAAGTCCTGGCCAAACCAGACGTTTCTGGATGACTTGCGAAATGGGAAATATAATTGGGAGGTTATAACATCTGTTATAAACCTAGACCAGCCATCAAAGGCCAAGTTTTGGCAGATTTCATCGCTGAAATTCCTGCTGATAAGCTTGAAGAATGCCAAGCAATCCAAAACCCAGTCCCAGTCATCGACAACAGAGCCTGGACATTGTTTACAGATGGCGCATCAAACAGTGATGGAGCTGGAGCAGGTCTTCGATTAATGAGTCCAAAGGGAGCAGAATTCACATATGTAATTCGGTTGGATTTTAAAAGCACCAACAACGAGGCCAAATATGAAGCTTTCCTAGCAGGCTTACGCCTCGCTATCAAAATGGGCGCAACAAATTTAAAGCCCATGTTGATTCATTATTAGTTGCTGAGCAAGTAGTTGGAACATACGATGCAAAGGGAGATATCATGGCTCTATACTTGGCGCAAGCCAAGGCTCTTATAGCACAGTTCCAACAATTTGAAATCACACATGTCAAGCGAGGCGAAAACAAACATGCTGATGCTCTAAGTAAACTTGCTGCAACTAGTTTCAAGCATTTGGCAAAAGAGGTGCGCATCGAGGTTTTAAGTAATCCATCAGTCCCTCTCAGGCAAGTGTCAATGGTCGAAGTAGGAGTTCCATCATGGATGTCTCCAATAATGATGTATCTGTTGCATGGTTCTTTACCAGAAGATAGAGCGCAAGCTCGAAAGTTACGATGCAAAGCCCTCAATTATGAAATGATTGACGGTATTCTGTATCGGCGCTCTTACATGGTTCCTTCGCTCCGCTGTGTTGACAAACACGACGCGCAATATCTGATCAGGGAGATTCATGAGGGGCTATGTGGCATACATTCTGGGCCGCGCATGGTCATAGCCAAAGTAAAAAGCGCAGGGTATTATTGGCCGGAATGTACGTTGACGCGGTAGAGATCTTGCGCAAGTGCATGTCCTGCCAAAAGCATGCCCCTAAAACGTTGCGCCCAAAGAATCCTTTGGTACCCGTCACAACAGCTTGGCCATTTCAACAATGGGCCATTGATCTAGTGGGACCATTTCCAGATGCGCCCGGTGCAGTAAAGTTTATCATCGTTGTGGTCGATTACTTCACCAAATGGGTTGAAGCCAAACCTTTAGCTTCTACTACAGCGATGGTAATTCGCAAATTCATCTGGGAATACATTATTCGCCGTTTTGGTCTACCCATGCGCATTATTACAGACAATTGTCCAAATTTAATGGCTGAAGAATTGCAAACATGGATGACCGAAATGGGAATCCAACATGTTTTCGCTTCTGTTGCACACCCGCAAGCAAATGGTCAAGTTGAAAGCATAAACAAACAGTTGGTCGACAGTATCAAGGCCCACCTTGGAACGGCACGGTGGGGGTGGGTTGATGAATTCCCTAGCATCTTATGGGCACACCGAACTATGCCCAAGACTAGCAGTGGAGAAACTCCTTTTAGCCTTGTATACGGCACGAAGATGTGATTCCAGCCGAAATTGGGTTACCATCTCCAAGAATGCTAGCTTTGGAAAAACAAGATAACGAAGAACAAAGGCGCATCGACCTAGACTTATTGGAAGAGCGCCAAGAAAATGCAGCGATTCGCGAAGCTAAATACAAGTCCCAGCTTGAAAAGTATTACAACAAAAGGGTGCGCATCTGTTCCTTTTTGCCGGTGACTTTGTTCTTCACGATAATGAAGCGTCGAATGCCGAAAAACCGGGGAAGTTAGCCCCGTGATGGAAGGACCATACGTGATAAATGAAGTATTGGGAAAAGGCGCGTACACTCTGAAGCGTATGGACGGATCCAGCGTTCCTCGAACCTGGAACGCCTAGCAACTGCGCCGATGTTATAAGTAATCTCAGTCCTCTAAACAACTTCTGAGCATCGCGTAACGAGACTACTTACTTTATTTTGTTATGTAATCTTAGTGGCAGCCATAGCCTTGCGCTTTGTTAGTATGAATAAAATACTTTGCCACTACTTACAGTCTTATATATGTTCATTTACAAATGCATGCAATTTCTTTGGATAAACAAAAACAAAACTCATGAGCCACAAGCTACTTTAATACTTACGCTCACACATGAGACAAAATTGTTCATTTGTCTATCCTACACAAGTAATTGGTTCCATGCAACATTGTAAAACTAAAGTATATTATATTCACAATACTTGCGCAGAAGCGTAACGTTACAAATTATCATACAGTAAAAATTTCAAATTTCCTATTCTATGGACTTGGTTCCCGCCTGCTTCTCTGCTGAAGAAAAGATCTCCTTTAGCTTATCAACAAAGTCGTCTTGCTGCAGCGCGGCGTCCACAAGGTCCATAATCGGAATTTGCAATTGATCATATTTTTCCTTGGAAGCAGAATAAATGGCGGCAGTATTTAGCCCATGCGTGGCAGCACGGCTGGTATCCCATTCAGTCTTCAGCGCATGGGCCACGTGCAAAGTACATTCTCTGTAGCCTTCGGCATGACCGTCATTGTGTGCCGCCATCATCAATTCTGCCACTTTCTCATCCAACTCCGTAGAGTTAAGGTTGGCATTTGCGATCTGTACACAAATACAATCAGTATATGTTGCGACAATCAAACCAGACGTATAAAGAAAAGTGAGTATTACCTCCACAATCCCATACTCCCGCAACCAGGTAAGCTGGTTCATGAGGGATTCGGTCAAGCTTTCTGCAGTAGCGCGAGCGACCTCCGTATTGTTAAGTTTTTGTTCGCCTTCAGTCAAACGGCGGATCAACTCGGTTTTCTCTGTTCGGTGAAGGTTGACATCTTTTTTCAAACTGTCAACCTCAGCTTGCAGCCGCTCCTGGTCAAAGAGCATAGCAGTTAGATCATCAATTTCTTTATTCTTAAGAAGAAGAGTCATTTTGGTTGATACCTCATTCTGCTCGCTCCTTTCTCTATGTGAGTGCGCCTCTTCTGCTGCCGCAAATGCATCAGCTTTCTCTTTTTTGAGTTTCTCAATTTCATTGCGCAGTGAAGCTTTTTCTTTGTTGTCACGCTCGCAAGCCTCCACAAAGCGCTTGCGCTCGTCCGCATATTGCGCAGCAGAAGCCTCACACTTGCGTTTCCAAGACAGCGCAGCCCATTCTTCAGTCTTCTTCTCTTTCTCAAATTGGGCCTTTTCCGCCTCAAAATCAACAAGCATCTTCAACGTCTTCTCTTTCTCAAGCTTGGCCTTTGCCTTCTCAAGCTCAACCTCGTCCCACTCCTTGTTCATACTACGCCATTCGCGCACAATTCTATTTATGGTGGACGAGGCAAGGGCAGACTCTTGCAGATATGACTCGTAAGCAGCTTCATGGTCTTTTTCCTCCTGGCGCTTCACCTCCGCCGGCGGAAGATGCCCTTATACCACTCCCTACAGGAGTGCCAATCAGTCAAAACATCGCCCTGCTTAACCTTCCACACGGGCTGGTGAATCGCAGAGGCCCGCCTCTCAGAATAAGAGCGATAATAATAATCCCCAGGCGTCTCCTCTGGGCGAATAGGCAATTCCCCCTCCGAATCCTCAACAAACACAAAGCCTTCGCTTTGTGTTGAAGGTCCGGCTCCCTTAGATATCAAATTTGACGGTTCCCCAACATCTGCAGCCGTATCTTTAACCTGCTCGCCAGCAGGATTCTCAGCATCAAAATTTTTGGGATCTTCTTCTGGAACAGGAGTTTCTTGCCCCGCATCTCCCTCAATATTCTCAGGCCTGCGCGGTGATGGTATAGCAGATGAGGTGGCCGGCGCAGCCTTCACCATTTTCTCTGCAAAACATATCAACAAATACCAAGTATAAGATTCTGCGCAACTTTTCTGACAGAAGTGCGCAACAAACTAAACCTACCAGGTGAGAACTTCTTTGCAAAGGCATCCAGATTGCCCTTCTTACCAATGCGCGGGTGCGCAACTTTGGTTGGCGCAGGAGTTTTAGTCTCTGCCTCTTTCCTCTTCTTAGAAGTGCGCTTCAACGCCTCTTCCGGGCTAGACAGTACTTCCAAAGGATCATCTGGGTTCGCAGCAGGAAGAGATGAGGTGTCAACGGGTTCTGGCTTCGGTTTCTTCAAACCTTCAGGCACAAGACCCTCTAGTGAGTCCGACACCACCACATAATTGCACCAAGAGTCAGATACAGGAAGTGTACCTTTCTTGCCCTCAGCTTTCGCAGCAGCTGATGGCTTGGTTTTTTGCTCTGGGTTTAAAGGGGGAGGCGCAGCAGCTGCAGCAGCAGTTGGTTTCTTCTTCTTCCTCGAATCAGGGCCTACGCCCAAGTTTAGAAAATCACCTACATAATCAATCATATTGAGTAAAGGTTGCGCCATTAAGTTATATTACAATATCAACTTAGGCTTTGTATGGACTTATTTACCAGTCTTCGAACATGGTTGCGCCTCCAGATCCTCATGCTTGGGCAACTCAAAGTTCCCCAAGATTTGTGAGAACCAAGTGTCCTCACCTCAGCAATAGGCACGGCGGCCATTTTTCCCTTCTCTCTCTTGAAAGAGACCAAGTAGAGAGGCGCAGCTACATAACAAACATTTTTGCATCAGTACATATCTATTGAAAGATATTGCTAGGGAGTTAAAGGGTTACATACCAGTTCCATCTTCTGTGTACACCGGTTTTTCTCGGCGTTCCTTCTTCCAGAAAATAATCATCCGGGCAGCGATGAGGGCCCTCTCTGGTAAAACAATATTGGGCACATCTTATATATCTTGATACCATACCTCGTCGGTAGGTATGGGAAGGGTCTCCAGCTCGATCTCATCACTGTCCCGGAATGTCATATTCATCAGGATCACCCCCGCCTTGATAAAGAAAAACTTCTGCTTCCAGTCATGGTAGGACTTCGGCGGCACCAACAGCAATCGTTTGGCTTGCACACGCTGTTGGAACGAATAAAAACCCAACGAACAGTGCAGCTGGTAGAAAACTCTAAACTTCTCGACCGACGGCAAGATCTGGATCGATTGGCAAACGAACTCAAAATGCCGGATCCTCACCATTCCCATCAGCTCCACTGAGAAATGTGAATCTTGTAAAAACCAAGAATTTCCAGCAAGAAATGGGTCACCAGCAGCCGGAAGTTCCCTTCGGCAAAATAGTCGTAAAATAATGTAATGTAGTCGACCGGCGCATCAGCCGCCGTGGCATTCGCCTCCGGAAAAAACGCTTTCCAGGACGGAGCGAAAAGGAAGTTGGTGGCAAGATTATCAAAATCTTTCTTCGACCACTTTAGCGGTGGCAAACTTGACGACGACATGTCAGCAGAACTTGCACCGGTGGCCATAACTCGAACTTTGAACAAAACTTAGAAAGATTTGAGGGTCGCCGGAATTTTTGAACGCAAATTTCTCTTAAGATTGGGTGAGGAAGCAAATGGATCGTTGATCCCTTATATACTAACCGCAATTAATACACGATTTGACTGCAGCGACTTTTACGGCCGTCACGTTTCCCCAAGTAACCGCAGGGGCGAGTGGGGAACAATAACCGCCCCACGCGCGAGAGTGTCGCTAAAAAGCATTAAATACGGTAAGACATGTACTGTTGACAGCCTGTCAACAGTACCACCACGTCTCAGTAACCGCCCCAGATAAGTGACACGTGTCTAAGCATATTTGAAATTCGAATACTTTTCAAAAATTCACTTACGACACGTCATCAAGATGCATAAAGCAACAAAAAGCTAGTCCTTACCTAGCGCAACACATTTATCTTAAGTCCAGTGCTCCACCTAGTTTTTATTCTTACATAGGAGCAACACTGGACTGGGGGACTTGAAGGGGTATGGTCCCAAAAACCTTGCGTCAATCAAGGAAACCATACCCATTAATAACTTTTAGGGAAACTGCGCGCAGACTTCTCTACCAAAATAAGATTTATTAGAACTTTATGCCAAGTATCCAAGAGAGGAAAGCGTCATTTAACTACCTTGCGCGGGCTCGCGCAAGGTTCAAAGGTAACCTTGAACACTCTCTTTGGATAAATGCTTCATTTAACTACCTTGCGCGGGCTCGCGCAAAGTTCAAAGTTAACCTTGAACATTCTTGTCTGATAATGCTTCAATTAACTACCTTGCGCGGGCTCCCGCAAGGTTCAAAGTTAACCTTGATCATTCTTGTTTGATAATGCTTCATTTAACTACCTTGCGCGGGCTCGCGCAAGGTTCATAGTTAACCTTGAACATTCTCGTTTGATAATGCTTCATTTAACTACCTTGCGCGGGCTCGCGCAAGGTTCAAAGTTAACCTTGAACATTCTTGTTTGATAATGCTCCATGCGCAAACCTTGCGCAGATATTTATATCAAAGCAAGCATCCACCAAACGTTGCGCTAAGCAGCAAGGAAAAGAAGGAAGATCAGTTAACTAACTTGCGCTTCTTGCGCAAGGAAGCAGTAAATCCTGAAACTTTCCCTTAGCAAAATCCTTAACTTGGGGCAGAAGCAAAGGGAATCTTTTCTGTTGTAACAGAATGTACACATGGCGAATAATAGATGGGTAACAGCTGTGAAACCTTCTAGAAGCCATTAACACCCAACCGTGCAAGCATCTTTTTGGTTATAACCAATTGCCACATGGCAGCATCTGGACGGCTGAGGAAGATCACGGTGATGGCATGCTCACATTTATAAGATGTAGTGATCTCATGTTGACACTTGGCGCCTCCCTAACCGCTGATGAGCTCAAAATCCGTGTTCACTAACAGATTGCCAACAAACGTTAACGGAATAACAAAAGATTCCGTTAACATTAACAATCTCTCTTTTTGGCGCCAAACACCGGCTATAAATAAGTAACTTGGAGTTCAAGGAAAGGATTCACTCTCAACTACTCTCTCACTTACAATACTTACTTCCGACTACCTGTACTTATTCTCACGCCGGAGGGTGGTCACGGAGAGAACCCCCTTCTTCCCGTGGCGAGCTAACGGTGTTCTGTTTTGCAGGATCAGCTGGAATATTGTTCTATTCATCATCCATCGTGAAACCAAACGGAGGGTTAACCCTTTTATGCAGAGCCCATTCCATAGATCTACTTTGATTCCAGTCTAGTTGTTCTAGGGTTTCTTCACGTTTAGATTCATAAAATACAATACTATATCACCTATCCTTAGGTGATTACCAAAAACAATACAAGAGTCACAAAATCTTTACGAAAAACTTTTGCAAAGAAAAACATCTATTCTTAGATGAATCATTTTTGGGCTTTTTGCCTTCAAGGTTTTCAAATCTTGTCAAAGTTTGGGTTTTATTAATGTGAACACATGCAATCTGGAAGGGTGGGTGCCTGCACCCCAAGTTTTCTGTCTAAGGCTAGAGTGTTCGTACAAATCCACTTTATTGGACCAGTCACTCTTACCTGGGAACTCTTGGGGTGAGTATCCACATATAGGCTAAAGCATGTCTTCGCGATACATTATAAACACCCATTTACTTTGATTAGTCACCATGTGTCGTTTGTTTGTTTTGAGAAACGAACGAATGACCACCATCCTTATTTCGTCGATATTTTCAACACCTCTCTTGATTTATGTCAATCTCACATATCTTCCTTCATGTTTTCTTTTAGAATGCCTCCTCGACGTGATACAACTCAAAATGTCGAAATGGCAACCATTATCGCTCAGCAAATTGCTGTTGTACTCCCAAATCTTGTGACCCAACTTGATCAAGCGAACAACAACAACAATAACAATAATAATGCACTAGTTCCGTGCAACTATAAACAATTTTGCTCGGCAAAACCACTCTCGTTTTCTGGGTCTGAGGGTCTCGAAAGCACGATCCGATTTGTTCAATGTCCAAATGAGCGAAAGGTTGAGTTCGCGTCGAGCGTATTCAAGAAAAGAGCTCTTACGTGGTGGAATGGTATAATGAGCGACAGAGGTGCCGATGTGACGTTAGCTCAAACATGGGAATAGCTTAGGGCTCTAATGGTGAAGGAATTATGTCCTCGTCATGAGCAGAGGGCGCTCAAAAACAAATTCCATGATCTCAAACAGGATATTGGCGAGCATCGTTCTTATACTGACCGGTACGAGGAGTTAAGTTTGTTATGTCCGACGATGGTAACGCCTTTGGATAAGGCGATCGAAGTATATCGATGGTTTGTCTGGTCCTGTTCAGTATATTGTTACCGGAAGTAACCCAACAACTATCCGACAGGCCATTGAGCTAGCTGCAACTTTGACCGAGTCCCAGGTCAAAAAGGGTAACCTTCATCGCAAAGGCGATAAGAAATCATCCACCAAAACCACTCAAGTGAAACAAAGGGAAACAAGGCTGAGCCTTCTAAACGATCGAAGAAGCGTAAAGCTTCTCAGAACTTTGCTGTTACTACACAACCTGCTCCAGCCGTTCAACCCAATCAAGCTCCCCAAAACCAACCAGCTCAACCACCTGTGAGGAGGCCATATGCTGGTACTGCACCGTTGTGCAATCGGTGCAACGGTCACCACCAAGTTCATCAACCATGTCGTCAATGTACTTCTTGTGGAAGATTTGGTCACTTGGCCAACGTTTGTCGATCTGTTCCAAACCAAGCTGCACAGAACCCTGTCCAACCCCAAGCAAATCCCGTACGACCTCACTTTCCACCTGGGTCATGTTTTAACTGCGGCGAGATGGGCCATTACAAGAACAACTTCCCAAAATTAGCCAATGCCAATCAAGCTCGTGGACGAGAATTCAACATTAACGCCAACGAGGCCCGTGCTGATAACGAAGTCGTTAACGGTACGTTCCTTGCCAACACTCATCCTGCTTCTATTCTTTTCGATTTGGGTGCCGATAGGAGTTTTGTATCCTTAGCCTTTGAACCATTGCTTTCAATGCCAAGAACTAAACTAGGAAAGCCCTTGACTGTCGAGATAGCTAGTGGCGAACCTCTTAAACTTGATTCTGTCATTGGTGATTGCCAATTGAACCTCGATAACCACCTTTTTCCCATTGACCTCACGCCGATGCAACTTGGGAGTTTCGACATCATTATTGGGGTGGATTGGTTAACCAAACATCATGCCGAAGTTATTTGTTTTGACAAAATAGTTCGAATACCTCTTCCCTCTGGCTAAGTCTTAGAAGTTCGTGGAGAGAAAGCCGCTAGTAATCTTAAACTCATGACCTGTAACCAAGCCCAAAAATACCTACGAAAGAACTATGTTGCCTTCCTGGCACATATCGTAGAGTAGAAAGGCAAAAGCAAAACTATTTAGGATATCCCCATTGTTCGGGATTTTCCTGAGGTCTTTCCCAAAGAATTACATGGTTTACCTCCTGTACGTCAAGTTGAGTTCCGCATTGATCTAGTACCTGGTGCCAACCCAATTGCTAAATCTCCTTACCGTCTTGCACTATCTGAGATGCAAGATTTATCAAAACAACATCAAGAGCTATCTGATAAAGGATTCATTCGTCCGAGCTATTCACCTTGGGGAGCTCCTGTCCTATTTGTGAAAAAGAAGGATGGATCTTTCTGTATGTGTATCGATTATCGTGAGCTCAACAAACTCACGATCAAAAATCGGCATCCCCTACCTCGCATTGATGATCTCTTTAATCAGCTACAAGGTGCTACTTGCTTTTCAAAGATTGATCTACGTTCTGGGTATCATCAACTTCGTGTGTTCGAAGAAGATATTCCCAAGACTGTTTTTCGCACTGCGATATGGTCATTACGAGTTTACTGTCATGCCTTTCGGTTTGACAAATGCTCCAGCTGTATTCATGGACTTGATGAATCGTGTTTGTAAACCATATTTGGACAAGTTCATCATTGTTTTCATCGATGACATTCTTATTTATTCTAAGTCTAGAGCCGAACACAAACAACACCTTCGATTAACTATGGAACTACTAAAGAAAGAACATCTTTATGCCAAATTCTCCAAGTGCGAGTTTTGGCTAAAGGAAGTTCAATTCTCGGGACACATAGTCAACGAGCAAGGTATTCATGTGGATCCTTCCTAAATCACTGCGATTAAGGATTGGAACACACCGACTACTCCCACAGAAGTTCACTCATTTCTTGGTCTTGCTGGATATTACCGTCGATTCATCGCAAACTTCTCAAAGATCGCAGTTCCCCTTACCGCTTTGACTCAAAAGAATAAGCCTTTTGAGTGGGGACCCAAACAAGAGGAAGCCTCCAAAACATTGAAACAAAAACTTTGTGACGCTCCTATTCTATATTTACCCGATGGCAATGATGATTTCATTGTTTATTGTGACGCATCGAACCTAAGCCATGGTTGTGTTCTTATGCAATGAGATAAAATCATAGCCTATGCGTCAAGACAATTGAAAGTCCACGAGAAGAACTACACGACTCATGATCTTGAGTTAGGTGTTGTAGTTTTTGCTCTCAATATTTGGAGACACTACCTTTATGGTAAGAAATGCGTGGTTTTTACCGACCACATAAGTCTCCAACATATATTCAATCAAAAGGAGCTGAACATGAGACAACGACGCTGGGTTGAACTTTTAAACGACTACGACTGCGAAATTTGCTACCATCCTGACAAGGCGAACGTCGTAGCCGATGCACTTAGTCGTAAGGAATGCGTCAAGCTTCATTGTGTTCGAATTCAATCCGATATTCAGACACGTATCCTACAAGCACAATGTACATGTGTGAACCAAAGCTTGTTGAAAAATGAGCTACCTCAAATCTCGAACTTCAACTCGAAACGAAAGACAATGGATTACTCTATTATTTGAACCATTTGTGGATTCCAAGTCAAGTCAATCTCCGCACCTTATTGATGAACGAAGCTCATAAGTCTCGTTATTCAATCCATCCTGGTGCAGACAAAATGTACAAGGATCTTCGTACCCAGTATTGGTGGCCAGGTATGAAGAAAGACATTGCCTTGTATGTATCAAAATGCCTAACTTGTCTTAAAGTCAAGGCTGAACATCAACGCACATCTGGTTTGCTTGAACAACCAGAAATTCTGGTATGGAAGTGGGAGAACATTGCAATGGATCTCATCACAAAACTACCGCGCACATCTAGAGGTCATGATGCTATTTGGGTGATCATTGATCGTCTAACAAAGTCAGCACAGTTTTTGGAAATTCGTGAGGATTACTCTGCTGACAAACTCGCCAAGATCTATGTCGATGAGATTGTATCTCGTCATGGTGTTCCTTTGGACATCATATCTAACAGGGATGCTCGGTTTTCATCTCACTTTTGGAAGACCATGCAAACTGATATGGGAACCAAGCTAAATCTGAGCACTGCTTATCATCCTCAATCGAATGGACAAACCGAGAGAACAATTCAAACTTTGGAGGATATGCTTAGAGCGTGTGTAATCGACTTTGGTGGTAGTTGGGATTCGCATCTACCGTTGATCGAATTCTCCTACAACAATAGTTATCACGCCAGCATCAACATTGTAACGCCTCGTATTTCCAATATTTATTATTTTTATAAAAATTCGCGCTCGTTTTCTATTTCCTGAGTCGCAACTTCAATCGGATCGAAAAACGGTTTAAAATCGGAAAACTACGCGTTTTTACGCGTTTTAACGAAACGACAACTGAACGCAATCATTTTCGAGCGCCGACGTTTAAATCGCGTGTTTAAACCTAAAAACGATATTATACCCTGTTATGTCACGTTCGGGTTCGAAAACGGGTTTCAGAACCGTAACGGGCCGCGTAAAACACATGAACCGGGCCTTAGGCCCAACACACTCAAAACCCTAGCCTATATAAACCTAACCCCCCTCCTTCTTCGTCACTCAAAACCCTAGCCCCCCTTGTCCCTCCTCTCTGAATTACCGGCGACCAGACTCGATCTCCAGCGAGCTCCAGCATTGGTCCGGCGACGACGGTTCACGCCGGCGAACCACCACCTCCCTCGCTCGCACTCACCCCCTCAACCACCTCACTCTCCTCTCTCCCTCTCTGCAGTGGTGTCGCTGGCCACCAATTGGGTGGCGGCGCAGCAGGGGCGGCATAGCAGCGGCGGCAGCGATGGTTCAGCAACAGCGGTGTAGCAGCGGCGGCGGTGGCTTAGCGGTGGTGTTTTAACAGTGCCCGTGATCTCAGACCTGGTTCAGGCTCGGTTTCAGCTGGTTCGGGTCTTGAGTTTCCAGGCAGTAGCACCACTCGTGGCGACGGCAGGCTTGGTGACAGCAGCGGCGGCAGCAGGCTCGACGGCAGCAACATCGGCGTCAACCAACAACATGTTCGTCTCCGATGACACTCCGGTAAACACCTCTAAGCTTGTTCCTCCCCTTTTTCTTTCAGATCTGTAAAGATCAACGTCTCCGGCCCCGTTTGGTTTCGTTTCAGGTGGTGCCGGCATGGCCTACGGCGGCGGTAGTAGTTCATCACGGCGGCAGTGATGGTGGTGGCCTTCATTTTGTGACTCGGTTCTCCGAGTCGACTCGGTTCAGGCTTGATTAGGGTTCGGGTTCGAGCTCAAGTGTTTCGGGTTTAGTCAAGTTTGGCGACTCGGCTCGGTACGACTCAGTTGTCCGAGTTTACTCGGTTAACACCGGGTCAAACCCGGTCAAGCTGGTCAACATCAGTCAACAGACAGATTTGGTTCAAGTTTGCGTGATCTCGGCTCGGGTTAAGTTTGAATGTTCGGTCAAATGAGGCAACTCGGTCAAACCGAGTCAACGAAAGTCAAACCTGGCCAACTTGGTCAACGAAAGTCAACTGGTCAACTGTGGTCAAACAGTCAACGGTCAGCCTTAGTCAAAGTTCAGATTCGGTTCGGGTCAACACTAGTCAACAGCCGCCTTGGTTCGTTCAGGTTCGGGTCAAATCTGGTCAAAGCTCGGATTGTGGTCAACTTTCCAGTTCTGGTCAACACTCGGGTCTCGTGGTACTCAGTCGAATCCGACTCGACATGGTATATCCCTCTATAGTTAGTTTTTGGATATAATCTTTATAAATATACATTTACATAACTTGTATGGAGACTTAAATATATATATTGTTTCGTTATTCTTGCGTTTTGATAAATAATATCGACACTTGTGTGTCGGGATCGTCCAAAAACAAGAGGAAACTCTGCCTGATTTTCTACAGGTAATATATTTATTAAACTATTCGATAAAATATATTTATTATTTGAACTATTCGACGGAATATATTTATCGATATTATTTTTTTGTCGACAAAAATATACTTACTTTCTTTATTATGCTTTTCGACAAGAGCATAAATTTATTTATTATAATTCTCGACAAATATACTTATTTACTATACTTTTGACAAAACATATTTACTTATTATATTCATCGACAAAATATAAATTTATTTGTTATAATTCTCGACAAATATACTTATTTACTATACTTTTGACAAAATATATTTACTTATTATATTCATCGACAAAATATGGATATATTTATCATATCTCTCGACAAATATACTTATTTATTTTACTTTCGACAAAACATATTTATTTTACTTTCGACAAATATATTTGTACACCATTCGACAATATACATATATATCTCATACAATTCGTTAGAATATAAATATATATATACCCAATATGCTTTTCATCAAATATATATATTAATTATTTGATAACACTCCTACAACCCTTTTGATGAATTTAATTTAGAAATTCCTTTCTTAAACGATGTTAACTATATACGTACTTTCAACTCCAATTCGAATCCTTCGTCGTAGCTTCTATTATTCATGTACATTCGTTTGCCATTTTTTAAGGTGACCTCGATGTCCCCTTTCTCCCACTCATCAACTCGTCGTGGAATTTTCCAAAGAAGACTTAGCAATTTTGTGAGTACACTCGACCCACTTTTGTTTATATCACTTTTTGGGTGTAACATGTTTCCATATACAAAAATCACAAACACTTAAACTTTATGAAACGCACAAACAATCCTATACACATGACTACTTGAATCGTATACTTGTTGCTTGTCTAGGGATAAACGTTGTGCTATGCTTTAGTCATTAACTATTTTTAGCCTTTGTTTGACATGCTTAGCGCTATAGGAATTCACGCATCCACCTCCATCGCTTTACACGTGAGGTCATGTTAAAACATCGTGATTGCGTTACGGGTTTGATTATTAGCATTGCATGCCTTGATATTGCTCTTGTATAGATTTAGTTGCCATGAGGATTGTTAAAACTTTATTCGTATACGTATGCTATGCTTAAACTTGTGTACTCGCCTTTGCTTTTGCATTGACTTTATTTTAAAACATGTTACAGGTTGAAGGAGATGACGCTATGAAAACAATATAGCAAGGTCTAGATACACACAAATTAGACGTTAGGTTTAATGTCGACGTATCAATTTTGTTATGACTTTGCAAATGTTAGATTGTTCTTTGTTTTGTTACATTGATGTATTTGACAATTCTTATGAAATGAAATATGGTTTAATTAATTATTGTCACTTAATAATGTTGTGAGCAATGAACAATCTCGTTTTCGTCTCATCCCGATGTTTCCGCCATCGGTTGGGGTGTTACAAACATGGCGCCTTTTGAAGCTTTATACGGTCAAAAATGTCATTCTCCGGTCTGTTGGAATGAAGTTGGAGAGTCTCAGTTACTGGACCTGAACTTATTCATGACACAACAGACAAAGTCAAGAAAATACGCGATAACCTTCTGACAGCTAGAAGCCGTCAAAAGAGTAATGCGGACAAACAATGCAAGCCCTTGGAATTCCAAGTCGGTGATCATGTCCTACTCAAGGTATCCCCTTGGAAAGGAGTGGTCAGATTTGGGAAGAAAGGAAAACTTGCACCACGATACGTTGGACCATTCAAGTCGTTGAAAGAATCGGAAAGGTGGCCTACCAACTAGAGCTACCTCCTAAACTTGGGAACGTTCACCCAACATTCCACGTGTCCAATCTAAAGAAGGGTTTAGCCAACGCAAATCTTCACGTCCCTCTCGACGAAATTCATGTTGATGACACTATGCACTTTGTCAAGAAACCTGTGGAGATTTTGGACCGTGAAGTCAAGAAACTTAAATGAAGAATATACTTGGGAACGAGAGGATCAAATAAAAGTGAAATACCCACATCTGTTTCCACAAGTTTCCTTGAAATAAATATGGGGACGAAATTTCCTAAAGTATGGGAGACTGTAACATTTGTGAAATTTTAATCATTGTACAAATTCAAAACAAGTTCACATTCAATAACATTTGCACGTATTCAATTCGTGCACGATTCCGAACTCTTAATCAACTTCTGGAAGTGAAATCGTAAACTATTACGCAAACGTAATCAGTATATCACGACGTACACCCCGGAACAATGAAATAAGCTAAACATACCCTAAATACCCTTTACATAACTTAGAAATAAGTTTTGAGGGCTTCGGTATGGCAAAAACAAGTTTATTCAAGCTCAGTGGCTATTTTGCAAATTCTGTCAAACTATGCCGTTGCGCGTATTTCTTAATCCGAAACATGTACGCACATCCAAAATTTTTTGTAATCATTAAAATCTAGTATTTTAATGATTGGAATGCAAAAAACTCATTTGTTACACATTTACGGTCATTTGCACGTTCGTTACGATTTCCGTTGTAATTAACCGAAAACCACAACCGAACGAGCTGATATCCACGATATTTCCAAGCATATTTCATGTCCCCTATGCTTTAGCATCCTTGTAAAGCCTGAATTTTGGATTAACGCGGGTTAAACGCATCAAAAACAACTTAAATGTGCTGCAGGGAGCTGTTCTGCCAATTATGGAACTTTGGAATCTCAGGCGCCACGTGAGAGACTCACCCAGATCGTCTCTCTCGATAAGCGGGGGATGCCCAGTGACAGCAGAAAATGGCAGACAGCTGTTTTACAGCATTTAAGCCCATGAATTCATGTTCTCCAAGTTCTAGCAAGATTTTGACACGTTTATGGACATGCGTAATGATCCTAAACTGATCCATGACACTTGTGATCATCAAATTCATCTCCAACACCGATAAATAGCAACCAAAATCTTCATTTCAACTTGCTCATTTCTCACTTCTTTCTCCCACTCTCTTGGAGCTTCCTTCCATCTTTTGGAGGCCTCCTACTGAGTTTTCTTGAGCTCTTAAAGTGTTCTCCAACACAGGTAAGTGCTCTCTCCTAGTCTTGTTTATTTCTTTGGCTATTTTAAGCCAAAAGTCAAACAGTTGACTTTTTGTTTGACTTTCGGTTCTGACCATTTTGGTCAAAGTCAAATCTCATTTGAACTTTTCAACGTGATCGTAATCACGATGGTGATGATCCTTAGCGATCATGCCTACTGATTACTGCGTTTACTAGTCGAAGTGACGAGTCAAAGTTTCGGTCAAAAGTGTGCATTATGTGTATTTTACGATGGAAACATTTTTAGGTATCAAAACACTTTGTTTTGATATCAAATCAGTTTTCTAACTTAGTTAAACATGTTTAAACATGTTTAACTCGTCACTTTTAGTTTAGTGCTTGTTTAGGGTCGTAAGTCGAGCGGTCTTGACCGCCGCTTTAACTTTCGAATCCGACCCGTTTGGTCAATCTTAGTGTAACACCCCAACCGATGGCGGAAACATCGGGATGAGACGAAAACGAGATTGCTCATTGCTCACAACATTATTAAGTGACAGTAATTAATTAAACCATATTTCATTTCATAAGAATTGTCAAATATATCAATGTAACAAAACAAAGAACAATCTAACATTTTCAAAGTCATAACAAAATTGATACATCGACATTAAACCTAACGTCTAATTTGTGTGTATCTAGTCCTTGCTATATTGTTTTCATAGCGTCATCTCCTTCAACCTGTAACATGTTTTAAAATAAAGTCAATGCAAAAGCAAAGGCGAGTACACAAGTTTAAGCATAGCATACGTATACGAATAAAGTTTTAACAATCCTCATGGCAACTAAATCTATACAAGAGCAATATCAAGGCATGCAATGCTAATAATCAAACCAGTAACGCAATCACGATGTTTTAACATGACCTCACGTGTAAATCGATGGAGGTGGATGCGTGAATTCCTATAGCGCTAAGCATGTCAAACAAGGCTAAAAATAGTTAATGACTAAAGCACAGCACAACGTTTATCCCCAGACAAGCAACAAGTATACGATTCAAGTAGTCATGTGTACAGGATTGTTTGTGCGTTTCATAAAGTTTAAGTGTTTGTGATTTTTGTATATGGAAACATGTTACACCCAAAAAGTGATATAAAACAAATGTGGGTCGAGTGTACTCACAAAATTGCTAAGTCTTCTTTGGAAATTCCACGACGAGTTGATGAGTGGGAGAAAGGGGACATCGAGGTCACCTTAAACATGGCAAACGAATGTACATGAATAATAGAAGTTACGACGAAGGATTCGAATTGGAGTTGAAAGTACGTATATAGTTAACATCGTTTAAGAAAGGAATTTCTAAATTAAATTCATCAAAAGGGTTGTAGGAGTGTTGTCAAATAATTAATATATATATTTGACGAAAAGCATATTGGGTATATATATATTTATATTCCAACGAATTGTATGAGATATATATGTATATTGTCGAATGGTGTACAAATATATTTGTCGAAAGTAAAATAAATATGTTTTGTCGCAAGTAAAATAAATAAGTATATTTGTCGAGAGATATGATAAATATATTTATATTTTGTCGATGAATATAATAAGTAAACATGTTTTGTCAAAAGTTTAGTAAATAAGTATGTTTGTCGAAAATTGTAATAAATAAATTTATATTTTGTCGATGAATATAATAAGTAAATATGCTTTGTCAAAAGTATAGTAAATAAGTATATTAGTCGAGAATTGTAATAAATAGATTTATATTTTGTCGATGAATATAATAAGTAAATATGCTTTGTCAAAAGTATAGTAAATAAGTATATTAGTCGAGAATTGTAATAAATAGATTTATGCTCTTGTCGAAAAGCATAATAAAGAAAGTAAGTATATTTTTGTCGACAAAAAAAACTAATATCGATAAATATATTCCGTCGAATAGTTCAAATAATAAATATGTTTTATCGAATATTTTAATAAATATATCTTGTCGAATAGTTTAATAAATATATTACTTGTAGAAAATCGGGCAGAGTTTCCTCTTGTTATTGGACGATCCCGACACACAAGTGTCGATATTATTTGTCAAAACGCAATAATTACGAAACAATATATATATTTATGTCTACAAATTTTATAAGGTTCGGTTACGTGATTATAACACTAATTAAATACAAAACAATATAAATAATAACATAAAAATTTGCGGCGTTAAAAGTATACCGTGACGTGTTTTGATTGGGTTGACTAAAGCATTGACTGAACTTGGCCCCGAATACCGAACCGAAAATCGAATCTGACTGGTTTGACTGGCGTTGACTGTTTGACCAGGTTTGACTTTCGTTGACCATGTTTGACTTTTGTTGACCAAGTTGACCAGGTTTGACCGAACACCAAACGAGACACGAAACGAACATGGTCTGAACCGAAACCCGAACAGGAACTGTCGTTTACTGATGTTGTCTCGAACCCGCGACTGTTTGACCACAGTTGACCTGGTTTGACCGAACGCCAAACTGAAACGAGACCCGAATCGATTGAACCAAATCTGTCTGTTGACTGATGTTGACCAGCTTGACCGGGTTTGACCCGGTGTTACCGAGTAAACTCGGACAACTGAGTCGTACCGAGCCGAGTCGCCAAACTTGGCTAAACCCGAAACGCTTGAGCTCGAACCCGAACCCTAATCAAGCCTGAACCGAGTTGACACTGAAACTGAAACTGAAACAGAATTACATACTCGAACCGAATACTGAACCGAGAAATCGAAACCTGAACTGAGACTAACCTTTACCGAACCGAGATTGGAATTGTTGAACATGAAATCTGACCCGAACAGGAACTTGAACCGAAGCGTTGAAGCTCGTCGGAAGGAGATCCGGACTGCCGCCGCTTACGAGGGCGCTGTCGTCGACCCGCCGTCGCTCCCTTGTCGCTGCGGCTTGCTGCTGCTTCGCTGGCTGCCGATGTCGCGCCGCTGGAGGTGACGGCTGCTGCCGCCTTTGATCGAAATCCCTCGGAGCCGTCATAGTCGCGCCACCACCACCACCTACCTTCTCTCTATCTCGCCTCTCTCTCCTCACAGCTCTCTCTCTCTCTCTGTCTGTAAGTATAAAAGCGGGTGTGTGTGTGTCGGGTTTAAGAGGTCGCAGGGAGGTATGAGTGTGAGAGGTGTTACCGGCGGCGCCGGTCGCCGAAAAACGCCGAGAAAGGGGGGGTGGCGGCTGGTGTTGAGGGGGTTGAAGGAAACTTGCGGCTGAAGAGGTGAAGGGGTTTTATTTATTTGAAATTAGGTTTAGGGTTTAGTTAGGTTTAGGTGGTGTGTTGGGCCAAGGCCTGTTAACCCGATCTAACGTTTTTTAGTGGCCCGAACGTACCGACGAGATCCGATTTCAAGTACAAGTTTTATAAAACGTCGAATTTATTTTGTTTATTATTATTATTATCTAGAAAATAATAAAAATACGAGGCGTTACAGTCTCCCCTCCTTTAGGAAATTTCGTCCCGAAATTTATTCAAGAGGAAGACTTGAAAGGAATTGGTTAAGGAATTGAGGGTTAACGGTCAAGACTTGAAGTTCTGGATACGTAAGCGAATCCCTCGGGTTTCGCTCACGCTATTTGCACGCAAACATGCCTACGCACTACATTCTTACACGCACGCAAACTTATTTTCAGAATTTATATACACCTTTATTCATGCGCTGCTAGTACAAGCTATGCGGATCATGTGATGATCGGTATAATCGCGGGTGCACACGGGATTATAGCGATAAGCGCATGAGAACCATAGAGTGTACTACCGCGTATGGTAACACACGGAACGTAACATTGCATCGAGTAACGAAACGGTCGCAACGTGGTCAAAACATGGTGGATACGCCGCTGGTGCTTCCTATACATAAGTGTTTTCACCATGCTGCCAAACTTTCTTAATACGTGCCATGAG
Source organism: Scalesia atractyloides (assembly GCA_947069175.1). Taxonomy (NCBI): domain Eukaryota; kingdom Viridiplantae; phylum Streptophyta; class Magnoliopsida; order Asterales; family Asteraceae; genus Scalesia; species Scalesia atractyloides. The sequence continues at coordinate 9,831,146 of CAMTDV010000018.1, forward strand.
AAATTCGGTGATTTACAGACCATAATATGACCTAACACGCCAGCTTTAAACAACTCACAACTGCATTGCTAAGTGCGCGCTACCCGATTATCCACAACGAGTCTTAATCCCTAACGTAACATTTTTGTTTGTTCGTATACATATGCCATCCTTACACGAGTAATCGTTGATCGAATCAATCGTCCGCTCTTATGCCTCCGTTACTCCCGTTAACCTTGTCTTTTTATGCAACCTCGTTTACAATCAATCGTGTAAGCATTCAAACCCTAATTGCCTTCTTACTTTAAAGTTATCTCCCGTTCTCGTAGATAGCGACACGCTTGATTGGCCGCTACCTCGATAACTAGCTTATTTTAAAATACCTAACATTCTCGTTTTCCATCATTAAGCAACTCTCTACAAAATCGAGATTTATTAATGCTCTTCAAAGTCGAGTGAACTTTTCAGTAACCTACGGTTCGACCACACTCACCATTAAACTGCATACCACTTCTCGCGAGAGCTTTTCTGCTTAGATGGCATATCATTTGAGTTATTCAAGCTCGTTTAAACCACTCTCCTATACGCATACATATACGTTTTACTTAAGCTTGATGCCTCAAATCATCTTAGTCAAACAACTTCTTGTTGCAAACCTAACTCTTCGTTGCTCTAAACTCCATGCTTACCCTCACGTATCCAGAACTTCAAGTCTTGACCGTTAACCCTCAATTCCTTAACCAATTCCTTTCAAGTCTTCCTCTTGAATAAATTTCGGGACGAAATTTCCTAAAGGAGGGGAGACTGTAACGCCTCGTATTTTTATTATTTTCTAGATAATAATAATAATAAACAAAATAAATTCGACGTTTTATAAAACTTGTACTTGAAATCGGATCTCGTCGGTACGTTCGGGCCACTAAAAAACGTTAGATCGGGTTAACAGGCCTTGGCCCAACACACCACCTAAACCTAACTAAACCCTAAACCTAATTTCAAATAAATAAAACCCCTTCACCTCTTCAGCCGCAAGTTTCCTTCAACCCCCTCAACACCAGCCGCCACCCCCCCTTTCTCGGCGTTTTTCGGCGACCGGCGCCGCCGGTAACACCTCTCACACTCATACCTCCCTGCGACCTCTTAAACCCGACACACACACACCCGCTTTTATACTTACAGACAGAGAGAGAGAGAGAGCTGTGAGGAGAGAGAGGCGAGATAGAGAGAAGGTAGGTGGTGGTGGTGGCGCGGCTATGACGGCTCCGAGGGATTTCGATCAAAGGCGACAGCAGCCGTCACCTCCAGCGGCGCGACATCGGCAGCCAGCGAAGCAGCAGCAAGCCGCAGCGACAAGGGAGCGACGGCGGGTCGACGACAGCGCCCTCGTAAGCGGCGGCAGTCCGGATCTCCTTCCGACGAGCTTCAACGCTTCGGTTCAAGTTCCTGTTCGGGTCAGATTTCATGTTCAACAATTCCAATCTCGGTTCGGTAAAGGTTAGTCTCAGTTCAGGTTTCGATTTCTCGGTTCAGTATTCGGTTCGAGTATGTAATTCTGTTTCAGTTTCAGTTTCAGTGTCAACTCGGTTCAGGCTTGATTAGGGTTCGGGTTCGAGCTCAAGCGTTTCGGGTTTAGCCAAGTTTGGCGACTCGGCTCGGTACGACTCAGTTGTCCGAGTTTACTCGGTAACACCGGGTCAAACCCGGTCAAGCTGGTCAACATCAGTCAACAGACAGATTTGGTTCAATCGATTCGGGTCTCGTTTCAGTTTGGCGTTCGGTCAAACCAGGTCAAACCTGGTCAACTGTGGTCAAACAGTCGCGGGTTCGAGACAACATCAGTAAACGACAGTTCCTGTTCGGGTTTCGGTTCAGACCATGTTCGTTTCGTGTCTCGTTTGGTGTTCGGTCAAACCTGGTCAACTTGGTCAACAAAAGTCAAACATGGTCAACGAAAGTCAAACCTGGTCAAACAGTCAACGCCAGTCAAACCAGTCAGATTCGATTTTCGGTTCGGTATTCGGGGCCAAGTTCAGTCAATGCTTTAGTCAACCCAATCAAAACACGTCACGGTATACTTTTAACGCCGCAAATTTTTATGTTATTATTTATATTGTTTTGTATTTAATTAGTGTTATAATCACGTAACCGAACCTTATAAAATTTGTAGACATAAATATATATATTGTTTCGTAATTATTGCGTTTTGACAAATAATATCGACACTTGTGTGTCGGGATCGTCCAATAACAAGAGGAAACTCTGCCCGATTTTCTACAAGTAATATATTTATTAAACTATTCGACAAGATATATTTATTAAAATATTCGATAAAACATATTTATTATTTGAACTATTCGACGGAATATATTTATCGATATTAGTTTTTTTTGTCGACAAAAATATACTTACTTTCTTTATTATGCTTTTCGACAAGAGCATAAATCTATTTATTACAATTCTCGACTAATATACTTATTTACTATACTTTTGACAAAGCATATTTACTTATTATATTCATCGACAAAATATAAATCTATTTATTACAATTCTCGACTAATATACTTATTTACTATACTTTTGACAAAGCATATTTACTTATTATATTCATCGACAAAATATAAATTTATTTATTACAATTTTCGACAAACATACTTATTTACTAAACTTTTGACAAAACATGTTTACTTATTATATTCATCGACAAAATATAAATATATTTATCATATCTCTCGACAAATATACTTATTTATTTTACTTGCGACAAAACATATTTATTTTACTTTCGACAAATATATTTGTACACCATTCGACAATATACATATATATCTCATACAATTCGTTGGAATATAAATATATATATACCCAATATGCTTTTCGTCAAATATATATATTAATTATTTGACAACACTCCTACAACCCTTTTGATGAATTTAATTTAGAAATTCCTTTCTTAAACGATGTTAACTATATACGTACTTTCAACTCCAATTCGAATCCTTCGTCGTAACTTCTATTATTCATGTACATTCGTTTGCCATGTTTAAGGTGACCTCGATGTCCCCTTTCTCCCACTCATCAACTCGTCGTGGAATTTCCAAAGAAGACTTAGCAATTTTGTGAGTACACTCGACCCACATTTGTTTTATATCACTTTTTGGGTGTAACATGTTTCCATATACAAAAATCACAAACACTTAAACTTTATGAAACGCACAAACAATCCTGTACACATGACTACTTGAATCGTATACTTGTTGCTTGTCTGGGGATAAACGTTGTGCTGTGCTTTAGTCATTAACTATTTTTAGCCTTGTTTGACATGCTTAGCGCTATAGGAATTCACGCATCCACCTCCATCGATTTACACGTGAGGTCATGTTAAAACATCGTGATTGCGTTACTGGTTTGATTATTAGCATTGCATGCCTTGATATTGCTCTTGTATAGATTTAGTTGCCATGAGGATTGTTAAAACTTTATTCGTATACGTATGCTATGCTTAAACTTGTGTACTCGCCTTTGCTTTTGCATTGACTTTATTTTAAAACATGTTACAGGTTGAAGGAGATGACGCTATGAAAACAATATAGCAAGGACTAGATACACACAAATTAGACGTTAGGTTTAATGTCGATGTATCAATTTTGTTATGACTTTGAAAATGTTAGATTGTTCTTTGTTTTGTTACATTGATATATTTGACAATTCTTATGAAATGAAATATGGTTTAATTAATTACTGTCACTTAATAATGTTGTGAGCAATGAGCAATCTCGTTTTCGTCTCATCCCGATGTTTCCGCCATCGGTTGGGGTGTTACACTTAGGATCCGACCAAACACATATTTGTGACCATAGTTGTATAGGGAATAACCCTCTAAGGTTATACCTTATGGTCACGTCGTTTGGTTAGTATTGTGTTAAATCGCTAGTTATGCCTTTATAAATGACCAAAACGCCCTTTTTGCGCATAAATCAACTTTAAGCATATGTGACCAATGTTTTGACATATAAACTGATGTTTTAACTATATTAAACTTATTTTGGCATATTAAACATATCTAACCATCCGAACACGTATTTACGTAAATGATCCGTTAAAGTAGCATAAACTACCTTAACGAGTCATAACGGGTCAAAAGCACTTAAGAATCCTTTTCAAGTCAGAATGTAAGCTTTTTTAAACCATTTCATATGAGTACCAACACTCATTTGGTTTACAAGACCTCATTCTATCCGATCCGCCGATTAATGTCCCGATACTTACATAGTTATCCGACTTTAGGACACATTTGATTTCTCGGACTTTTGAGCTTGTTTGATCTTGTAATTCAAGCTTACTTTGCAATCCCAAGTGAGTACATAGCTCCCCTCTTTTATGTTTTTTTAAATATTTTGGGGTGATTCATATGTGCTAATTGTTTTCAAGTTTTCAAATTACAAATACTATGGTTTATATAAACACGACGATTTCAATAATGTGAACGAACTTGTTGGTGCGTTGTATACATGACACGAATGACATTCATTAACATTGATCAAGCCGACCAGTAGTAAGTTATGGTACCATAGGACTGACATTCCTGCTAAAGGTTCCCGGTGTATGTGGGGAAGTTTGGGGAACGCCCGAAACTGTTACTTTAACAAACCCTTTGGTGGTTTGTTATTGCAATTTAAAGATACCCTTTGGTGGTATAGATGAGTCAACACAGGTTTGAATGTATTCACCAAAACGACCAAAGTTTTCACAATTAAAACAAGGAAGATTTGTTTACACGGACGATGAACAATTGGTTTATGACACGAACAATGGGCGATTGGTTTATGACACGAACAATGGAAGATTGGTTCACGGTAAGTGATTTAGATAACAGTACGTGTGTAATGTGATAAAAGCATGGCGGATACGCCGCTGGTACTTCCTATATATAAGTGCTTTTATCATATTACATTCGTGGTGTTATTTGCATCACTTGAACAAATGTTTTCAAACAATGACACACAACGATTTCAATTAAAGTTATAAACCATACAAGGTTTCTTTAAGACGGTTTACTACTCGAATTTACAAAACAAATGTTTTGGTCAAGATTCATGGCTACAAGTCTTTTATAAACTATAACTAACTTGTTTTAGTTGGTTAGTTATCATTGCAATACCAAATACTTTTTGATAACAAGGTTTTCAATTAACGACTTTAGTAGTCTGACAAGGTATTGCATTATATATTCAAGGCCATGAATTTGACACACCCACAAAAACCTATGTACTCGCTGACATATTTTTGCTGACTCGTTTTTCACATATGTTTCAGGAAACCAAGTTTGATGTCGATGCATGCTCACTTAGGATCGGACGCGGACTTAGTGCTTAAAAAATGAAAGACAATAGTTTATTTTGTTTGTTTTAAATTCCAAGACAATGTAACTATGTAATTTCAGTATTCAATAAAATGAAATTTCAAATACCATGTGTTGTTGTAACAATCTGTTAACGTGACTCCCCGACATTTCCGCCGCAGTTTGTTGTTTTTACGTGGTCGGGGTGTTACAACAACCGTGTCCAAAAACCAATTCATGATATTATTACATTGTTGACTTTAAAATCAACTACCATACTTATAAATTTCCAAAATAAGAACATGAGTCCATCTTAAAATGGTGGACAATAGTATTTACATTCTACGCATTTGTAACACCTTGTAAATTCGTGTCTAGTATTATACCGACACGTGTCCATACTCGCATATGTGCCTACTATTGGCCGAGAGGGACCATTTTTGTCATGTAAGAGAAGTCTTATGTTGGAATGACTAAACATGTCAACATGCCAAAAGATTTGGACTCTGAGTGACTCATACGGACCGTAAGTGAAGGGGTATGGTCCCAAAAACCTTGCGCCAATCAAGGAAACCATACCCATTAATAACTTCTAAGAAAACTGCGCGCAGTCTTCTTTGCCAAAATAAGATTTATTAGAACTCTGCGCCAAATATCCAAGAAAGAAAAGCGTCCATTTAACTACCTTGCGCGGGCTCGCGCAAGGTTCAAAGTTAACCTTGAACACTCTCTTTGGATAAATGCTTCATTTAACTACCTTGCGCGGGCTCGCGCAAGGATCAAAATTAACCTTGAACATTCTTGTTTTGATAATGCTCCATGCACAAACCTTGCGCAGATATTTATATTAAAGCAAGCATCCACCAAACGTTGCGCTAAGCAGCAAGGAGAAGGAAGATTAGTTAACTAATTTGCACTTCTCGCGCAAGGAAACAGTAAATCCTGAGAAACTTTCCCTTGGCAAAATCCTTGACTTGGTGCAGAAGCAAAGGTAATCTTTTCTGTTGTAACAGAATGTACACGTGGCGAATAATAGATGAGTAACAGCTGCCAACCTTCTAGAAGCCATTAACACCCAATCGTGCAAGCATCTTTTCGGTTATAACCAATTGCCACATGGCAGCATCTGGACTGCTGAGGAAGATCACGGTGATGGCATGCTCGCATTTATAAGATGTAGTGATCTCATGTCGACACGTGGCACCTCCCTAACCGCTGATGAGCTCACGATCCATATGCACTAATGGATTGCCAACAAACATAACGGAATAACAAAAGATTCCGTTAAAGTTAGCAATCTCTCTTTTTGGCGCCAAACACCGGCTATAAATAAGTAACTTGGAGTTCAAGGAAAGGTATTCACTCTCAACTACTCTCTCATTTACAATACTTACTTCCGACTACTTGTACTTATTCTCACGCCGGAGGGTGGTCACGGAGAGAACCCCCCTTCTCCCCGTGGCGAGCTAACGGTGTTCTGTTTTGCAGGATCAGCCGGAATATTGTTCTATTCAGCATCCATCGTGAAACCAAACGGAGGGTTAACCCTTTTATGCAGAGCCCATTCCATAGATCTACTTTGACTCTGGTCTAGTTGATCTAGGGTTTCTTCACTGGCGCCCACCAATTTCGATTCTCTCACCTTTCGTTTCGTTTCACTTAGATCTGCAGCGTCATGGCTGACGGGTCATCTTTTCAAGGTCCTCGATCAGGGATTCGACGCGTTGTTGTCGGACCTCAGGTCGACAGACAAATAGTTGAGGATTCTTCCGGCGAAGCTAATGCTCAGTATGATCCTAATCATGTGAGTATTCCTGTAACGCGGCGGCTCCTCAGGTTGATGTTACGACGATTTTACCACCTGGGGAGAATCCATTATCATGGTTAATCAAATCTCAAGCGAATCTAAACGCTATGTATGCTCAGTTATGTGCCCAAACCGGAACTCCAGCTTTTCAAGCTCCGGTTAACGCTCCTCAGGTCTATGCTTCGCCGGCACCTCGAGTTTTGAGTTATAATACTCAAAGTCATGCTCGTTCCCCTTCGGCATGCCTGAAGATGGAACAGAAATGTATTCTAAAACCAGGAATGATCCTGTTCATTTGGTAATAGAAGGCAAGAAGACAACGTTCAGCGTCGCGCATCTGTCCACTCTCTTTGGGCCCGTGTCTTCGCAGAAACGGGACACCCAACACGATGAGCTCGATAGAACCTATGAAGGGGATAGTGCAAGCATTTTTAATTGAATATCTGCAGATCATGCTAGTTACAGGCCAAAAGTACGCGTAGTATACAATCTAAAAGCTGAGCATGATTACAATTTGGTGTATCGCCCAACCAAGCAGCTGAACAATCAAAGTTTACCAGAGAGATAGCACTGGCTCCGTTGGAGCGAGCGAAATTACCATCCAACGTTAGGGAAAGTTTAACGGTTTGACCGATCCTGATGATCACATGCGCCTCTTTACCGGTGCAGGGTTACTTGGGTGCTGGACATTGCCAATGTGGTGTCACCTATTTGTACAGACCCTTAGCGGTGCTGCGCGCCTTTGGTTTGATAATTTGCCGGCAGGTAAACTTTCCTCTTGGAACGACTTAAAAGAGAAATTTCTTACACACTTTAGCCAGCATCGGCGATACGTGCGCGACTCCTCTGATGTAATGAACATCTGGCGGAGGGACGATGAAAGCCTCGAAGATTTTATAACGCGTTACAATAAAGAGGTGTTGGAGATTGGAGATGTCCATGAAGACCTTATACGCGCGCAGTTCAAGTATGCGATAAGGTGCGACGAAATGATTAAAGTGTTGTCCGGTACAACTGGCCTTCCAAAGAACTGGGATAAACTCATGGGGGCAGCCAAGGTCTACGCCCAGACAGAGCGCAACTTAAGTCTAACCGGCCACCTCAGCCTCAGAATCGTCCGTAAGACTTGAGTAGAGGTAGTCGTAAGTATAAGAGAAATTAGAAAGAGTCAAGTCAGAATTCTATTCTCCTTATTCGCCAATTGATGCGCGAGCAACAATCAACAAGATAACAACTCAAAAAGTGATTAAGCAGGAGAATAGGGAACGTCAGTGGACTCCCTTAACGAAATCTCAGGCTGAGGTTCTCAGCACTGAGAATTATCAGTTTAAACAGCCGCAACCAATGAAAAACAAAAAATGGCAAGACCCAAATTTGTTTTGTGACTATCATAGAGACACAGGCCACACAACAGATAACTGCATCAGTCTGCGCACGGAGATTGAAAAAGCATTAAAAAGTGGGAAGCTTACACATCTAGTCCAGAACGTGCGCAAAGAGAATAAGAAGATTACGCGCGAGAACGAAGGTCCTAGCAACAAGAAAATGAAATAGCACGTTTCCATGATTCAAGGTGGATCATCGCGCAAGCGTAGCCTTCAACATTTCAAAACAACATTTGGCGCGAACAGCAAGTCATTTTTCCTATTGTTTCAGGAGGTCCTCAAGAAGACCGGCTAGTAGTTATCACTGGTATCTTTGGGCACTACCAAACAGATTATATGTTTATAGATCCGGGTAATTCCATGGATATCATGTATGAGCAGTGCTTCAAGCAACCTAGATCCTGAACATAAGGCACGCTTGGAACCAGTTGATTTTCCATTAACTGGGTTCTGCAAGGAGGCTATCTTTCCTCTAGGACAAATCCTTTTTCCTGTTACTTTATCAGATGGGAGGTGTTCTCGAACGAGTAACGTCAACTTCAAGGTGATGCCGGCAAATTCCCGTCACGATGTACTATTGGGACGCTGCGCGCAACGTGATTTTAGTATGATTACCTCCGCTCCGCATGCTGCTTGTGGTTTTCCGACACCAAATGGTGTAGCTATACTTTATGCACGGAAAGAAATCATGTCAATTGAGGAACCAATTATGAAGGCTGGCAAGACATTGCCAAGCAATGAACCAGAAAAGTGGGTACTCAACAATAAGTACCCTGAGCAGACAATCTTATTAGGGCCTGCAGTCAGTATTGAAATTCGCGCAAAGCTTAAACTACTGTTGTTTCACAACAAAGACATTTTCGCCTGAACACCTGACGACATGCTTGGTGTCCCGCGCGACGTTGCGGAACATTGCCTGAATGTATTTCCATCAAGCAGAACCAGTTGTGTAGAAAAAGCGCAGCCTCGGGTCAGAAAAGACAGAGGCAATGAATGAACAAGTCACCGAGTTATTAAATGCTGGTATTCTGCGCGAAGTCAATACCAGACCTGGGTGGCAAACCCAGTCATGGTAAAGAAACATAATGGCGGATGGCGGATGTGCGTAGATTTTAAAGATCTAAACAAGGCGTATCCAAAAGATTGTTACTCACTTCCTGAGATTGACAAAAAGGTTGACTCATTAGCTTCCTTTCGCTGGAAATGTTTTCTAGATTGTTTTAAAGGTTATCATCAAGTCTTGATGAAAAAAGAAGACGAAGATAAAACCGCTTTTCGCATGGAGAAGGGAATTTTTTGTTATACCAAGTTGCCTTTTGGTCTCCGCAATGCGGGAGCTACTTATCAAAGATTGATGGATACATGTTTGGAGATGACATTGGAAAAACTGTGGAAGTCTACATGGATGATTTGGTCATTATGAGTAATTCAGAAGACACTATGCTAGACAACCTCCAAAGAAATTTTGATTCTCTGCGCGAGGTAAACCTAATGTTAAATCCCAGCAAATGCTCCTTCGGCATGGAGGAGGGCAAATTTTTGGGTTTCATCGTCACCAAAGACAGTTTCAAAGTTAATCCCGAAAAGGTCGACGCAATACAAAAAATGTCTTCTCCTACTACCATCAAAGAGATGCAACGTTTGGCTAGAAGGTTAGCTGCGCTAAACCGCTTCCTCGCCAATCATGCTGCAAAATCTTATCCATTTATTCGAACCTTGCGCAATTGTACGAAGAGCAAAGAGTTCGCATGGACTCCTGAAGCTGATCAAGCTTTCCAGCAGATGAAAGATTGTTTAGTTCAACTTCCCACACTTACTGCTCCTCGAGAAAAAGAACCCATGGTCTTATATCTTGTTGCATCTGAGGTAGCAGTAGGTGCTGTCTTGTTGGTAGAACGCGAAGGGGTCCAGTCTCCAATTTATTATATCAGCAAGATGTTGAACGATCCAGAGACAAGGTATTCAATCATGGAGAAATTAGTTTTAGCATTGGTCCATGCTTCGCGCAGGCTGCGAAGATACTTTTCAGGACATATTATTACAGTTTTAACAAATTTTCATATTGGCTAAGTCCTGGCCAAACCAGACGTTTCTGGATGACTTGCGAAATGGGCAATAGAATTGGGAGGTTATAACATCTGTTATAAACCTAGACCATCTATCAAAGGCCAAGTTTTGGCAGATTTCATCGCTGAAATTCCTGCTGATAAGCTTGAAGAATGCCAAGCAATCCAAAACCAGTCCTAGTCATCGACAACAGAGCCTGGACATTGTTTACAGATGGCGCATCAAACAGTGATGGGGCTGGAGCAGGTCTTCGATTAATGAGTCCAGAGGGAGCAGAATTCACATATGCAATTCGATTGGATTTTAAAAGCACCAACAACGAGGCCGAATATGAAGCTTTCCTAGCAGGCTTATGCCTCGCTATCAAAATGGACGCAACAAATTTAGAAGCCCATGTTGATTCATTACTAGTTGCTGAGCAAGTAATTGGAACCTACGATGCAGAGGGAGATATCATGGCTTTATACTTGGCGCAAGCCAAGCTCTTATAGCACAGTTCCAACAATTTAAAGTCACACACGTCAAGGGAAGCGAAAACAAACATGCTGACGCTCTAAGTAAACTTGCTGCAACTAGTTTCAAGCATTTGGCAAAAGAGGTTCGCATCGAGGTTTTAAGTAGTCCATCAGTCCCTCTCAGGCAAGTGACAATGGTCGAAGTAGGAGATCCATCATGGAAGTCTCCAATAATGATTTATCTGTTGCATGGTTCTTTACCAGAAGATAGAGCACAAGCACGAAGTTACGATGCAAAGCCCTCAATTATGAAATGATTGATGGTATCTGTACCGACGCTCTTACATGGGTCCTTCGCTCCGCTGTGTTGACAAACATGAAGCGCAATACCTGATCAGGGAGATTCATGAGGGGCTATGTGGCATACATTCTGGGCCGCGCATGGTCGTAGCCAAAGTAAAAAGCGCAAGGTATTATTGGCCCGGAATGTACGTTGAGCGGTAGAGATCTTGCGCAAGTGCATGTCCTGCCAAAGGCATGCCCCTAAAACTGTCACACCCTGACCCGCAGCGAAAATGGTAGTCGGGGCATGATTGGGTTTTCATCAAAGCTCATGACATTTACTATAAAGTTTCATATTTATTATTTCTTTTTAAAGAAGAAGTTACAAACACAACATGTTCAAATACATTTTCATTCAAATTACAAACTAAAGTATCCATTAACAAAAATCATACAACTACAAAGGAAAACAAAACTAAACGTTCATTCCAAAGCATTAACTTGTTTATTCTTCTAGGCCATCCTACGTGATTCTTTTCTCAACTGGATCACCTGTATCATGTGTAAAAATATGGTTTTTGGGTCAACATAAGTTGGCGAGTGAATCTTATGAAAACATTTGAACGAATTTATTATATTGGTTATAAAAAGGTGCATAACCACATATGAGTAAACGTAAATGTAAATTTAATCACAAAACACATAATATCAATTAATGCACAAGCACACACACCAAATGATGAACAATGAGATCAAGGCTCAATCAAACGGAGCCGATCTAATGAGGCACGCGATGGTCAACTCGTCTCCCACGAGGAACTGATGGGCCTAATGAATGATTTGCACGCAACTTGACAAAATGTAAACACGTATCACAACAAACAATATTTACATCATAAGTTTAGGTCATATAATGGTAATAGCACAAGTTTGAATAAACGAAATAATTAAAGCGACACATGATACACCCCAAACATGAATAAAAAGGGGAATTTGTAAGGATTCACTCACAGTGGGTGCGTTCCTTGATGACGATGAATGCGCACGAATATTATGATTCAACCGACGAGGGAAAAACTAACCTAAATAATAACGAAATGATTCGGTAAATAAATAAATTTTATTTGAGATTAATATTTTTAATTAGTACTTTTAATGGGATTGTTAGATTTATTTTTGTGAGTTTAAGGAAATTTTCTAACTTTAAAAATCTTATTTTTAAGTATTTTTAATTAATTTTCCAATTAAATAAATAAATAAAAAGAAATAAAAAGGTTGACTTTTTGACCGTTGACCGGGTCTTGACCGGTTAGACTGTGTTTTCTATGCGCTGAGTGAGGTTCGAACTCGTGACCTCTCGTATACGTGCACGCAGCTCTACCAACTGAGCTACGTGTCTAACCCGAAATAATCTCTGATTTTATTATTCTTATATACTAATTAGGTTATTTAGAAATTATTCAATTTTTAAAAAGGATTTAACTGTCGAACCGGTGTGAGAGCTCGGACTCGAACCCGCGTTTCCAGTGTTGTGTTGCACCCAGCCCAACCAACTGGGCTGGGTGTCTAACCCGTTATATATTGAAATTTTATTATACTTAACATCTTACAGCGAGTTAATATGGTTCCGGTTTAAAAAAAAACGTTTTATTACTGTGGATAGGTGTTGTGTCAAGGATCGAACTCGGTATCGATAGTATGAAATGCACACAGTCCACCACTGGACTGTGTGTCTAACCCGTTTGAAATACTGATTTTAATTATATTTATAAACGACTCGATGTTCATCTTCTTCACTAACTTAGAACTGAAAACAGATTTATTAAACATTTGATTTCACTGATCTTCTGTTTTAGATTAGACAAATGAATCGAATAGAACTGACAGAAAAGGTTAAGAATTCATACCGATCGGAGAATGTTATGGGAGTTCCGGTTGGATTCCGGTACTGTGTAGAAAACTCCGGCGACTTGCAGATGAAGCTCTGAGGTCAGCGGAGCTGGGGAGAATAAGCAGAGGATTCCGAGAAGGGTTTGAACGAGTTTGGAAACGAGGTTAGCAAGGTATTTATAGGTGATGTGATCCACCACGATTTCGGTTTTTCCGATGATATTTTCTAGCGACTACCAGACAATTCCGGTGATGAATTCTGATGAACGGAGATTTGCAGATGGGTTGTGTGCATTCTAAACAGTTCCCAGAAACCCCTATTTATAGTTGAAGGAGATAGCTTAGATTGGGTTTCGGTTTAGAGGTTTTCGGTCAAAAACGGTTATGGCGAGATGTTAGCAGATCAATTGACTGCGGTTTTTACTCGGTTTGAGTCTAGGTGCCTGATTGAGAGTCAGTTTCGCGGTCAATTTCATCAAAATGGAAACTTGATTTCTGGATTGGTTGCGCCGTTACTGGGCGGCAATTGTTTCAAGAAGATGAATGCGAAGTAAGATATAAAGGATTATTCGATTGGGTTAATTACAATGTAGAGTGGGTGATGCAGCGGTGTTGTGGTGTGTGTAGGTTTGTTGGGGACCCGGTTTCGAAACCCGGCAGCCCCTTTTATTTATTTATATTTTATTTTTCTTTATATTATTTAAGTTTTAAATATTTTATTGGTTATAATTTATTTGTTATTCAGTAATTATAAAGTTTAAATAAAATTGAATAAATGCTCAGCGAAATCCTATTAACTACTTGATTCTCAAACGGTGCGGGTTTTGGAATCCGTTTTACACAAATGTTACAAAAACGTTGCGCCCAAAGAATCCTTTGGTACCCATCACAACAGCCTGGCCATTTCAACAATGGGCCATTGATTTAGTGGGACCATTTCCAGATGCGCCCGGCGCAGTAAAGTTTATCATCGTTGCGGTCGATTACTTTACCAAATGGGTTGAAGCTAAACCTTTAGCTTCTACTACAGCGATGGTAATTCGCAAATTCATCTGGGAATATATTATTTGCCGTTTTGGTCTGCCCATGCGCATTATTACAGACAACAGTCCAAATTTAACGGCTCAAGAGCTGCAAACATGGATGACCGAAATAGGAATCCCGCATGTTTTCGCTTCTGTTGCGCACCCACAAGCAAATGGTCAAGTTGAAAGCATAAACAAGCAGTTGGTCGACGGTATCAAGGCCCGCCTTGGCACGGCGCGGCGGGGGTGGGTTGATGAATTGCCTAGCATCTTGTGGGCACACCGAACTATGCCCAAGACTAGCACTAGAGAAACTCCTTTTAGCCTTGTGTACGGCACGGAAGCTGTGATTCCTGTCGAAATTGGGTTACCATCTCCAAGAAGGCTAGCTTTCGAAAATCAAGATAACGAAGAACAATGACGCATCGACCTAGACTTATTGGAAGAACGACGAGAAAATGCAGCAGTTCGCGAAGCTAAATACAAGTCCCAGCTTGAAAAGTATTACAACAAAAGGGTGCGCATCTGTTCCTTTTTGCCTGGTGACTTTGTTCTTCGAGAATATGAAGCGTCGAATGCCGAAAAACCGGGGAAGTTAGCCCCACGATGGGAAGGTCCGTACGTGATAAATGAAGTATTGGGAAAAGGCGCGTACACTCTGAAGCGTATGGACGGATCCAGCGTTCCTCGAACCTAGAACGCCCAACAACTACGCCGATGTTATATGTAATCTCAGTCCTCTAAGCAACTTCTGAGCGTTGTGTAACGAGACTGCTTACTTTGTTTTGTTATGTAATCTTAGTGGCAGCCATACCCTTGCGCTTTGTCAGTGTGAATAAAATATTTTGCCACTACTTACAGTCTTATATTTGTTCATTTACAAATGCATGCAATTCCTTTGGATAAACAAAAACACAAACTATGAGTCACAAGCTAATTTAATACTTACGCTCACACATGAGAAAAGAAATTGTTCATTTGTCTATCCTACACAAGTAATTGGTTCCATGCAAACATTGTAAAAGTGAAATATATTATATTCACAATACTTGCGCAGAAGCACAACGTTACAAGTTATCATACAGTAAAGAATTACAAATTTCCTATTCTATGGACTTGGTTCCCGCCTGCTTCTCTGCTGAAGAAAAGATCTCCTTTAGCTTATCAACAAAGTCGTCTTGTTGCAGCGCAGCGTCCACAAGGTCCACAATCGGAATTTGCAATTAATCATATTTTTCTTTGGCAGCAGAATAAATGGCGGCAGTATTTAGTCCATGCGTGGCAGCACGGCTGGTATCCCATTCAGTCTTCAGCGCATGGGCCACGTGCAAAGTGCATTCTCTATAGCCCTCGGCACGACCGTCATTGCGCGCCGCCATCATCAATTCTGCCACTCTCTCATCCAACTCCGTAGAGTTAAGGATGGCATTTGCGATCTGTACACAAATACAATCAGTATATGTTGCGACAATCAAACCAGACGTATAAAGAAAAGGGAATATTACCTCCACAATCCCATACTCCCGCAACCAAGTAAGCTGGTTCATGAGGGATTCGGTGAGGCTTTCTGCTGTAGCGCGAGCGACCTCCGTGTCGTTAATTTTTTGTTCTCCTTCAGTCAAACGGCGGATCAACTCGGCTTTTTCTGTTCGGTGAAGGTTGATATCTTTTTTCAAACTATCAACCTCATCTTGCAGCCGCGCCTGGTCAAATAGCATAGCAGTTAGATCATCAATTCTTTATTCTTAAGAAGGAGAGTCATTTTGGTTGATACCTCATTTTGCTCGCTCCTTTCTCTGTGTGAGCGCGCTTCTTCTGCTGACGCAACTGCATCAGCGTTCTGTTTTTTTAGTTTCTCAATCTCGTTGCGTAGAGAAATTTTCTCTACTTGTCACGCTCGTAAGCCTCCACAAAGCGCTTGCGCTCATCCGCATATTGCGCAGCAGACGCCTCACACTTGCGCTTCCAAGACAGCGCAGCCCACTCTTCAGTCTTCTTCTCTTCCTCAAACTGGGCCTTTTCCGCCTCAAAATCGACGAGCATTTTCAACGTCTTCTCCTTCTCAAGTTTGGCCTTTGCCTTCTCAAGCACAACCTCATCCCACTCTTTGGTCATACTGCGCCATTCGCACACAATCTTGTTTATGGTGGAAGAGGCAAGGGCAGACTCTTGCAAATACGACTCGTAGGTAGCCTCGTGGTCTTTTTCTTCCCGACGCTTCACCTCCTCCGGTTGGAAGATGCCCTTATACCACTCCCAGCAGGAGTGCCAATCAGTGAAAACATCACCCTGCTTAACTTTCCACACGGGCTGATAAATCGCAGAGGCCCGCCTCTCAGAATAAGAGCGATAATAATAGTCCCCAGGCATCTCCTCTGGGCGAATACGCGACTCCTCTGAATCCTCAACAAACACAAAGCCTTCGCTTTGTGTTGAAGGTCCGGCTCCCTTAGATATCAACTTTGACGGTTCCCCAACATCTGTAGCCGTATCTTTAACCTGCTCGCCAGCAGATTCTCAGCATCAAAATTTTTGGACTCTTCTTCCGGAGCCACTTTCTCAATATTTTCCGGGACGATGGGGTCGGCATCAAGAACAGGAGTTTCTTGCCCCGCATCTCCCTCTTCAACGTTCTCAGGCATGCGTGGCGATGGTATAGCAGATGAGGTGGCCGGCGCAGCCTTCACCATTTTCTCTGCAAAACATATTAACAAATACCAAGTATAAGATTCTGCGCAATTTTTATGACAGAAATGTGCAACAAACTAAACGTACCAGGTGAGAATTTCTTTGCAAAGGCATCCAGATTGCCCTTCTTACCAATGCGCGGGCGCGCAACTTTGGTTGGCGCAGGAGTTTTAGTCTCCGCCTCCTTCCTCTTCTTAGAAGTGCCCTTCAACGCCTCTTCCAGGCTAGAAGGTACTTCCAAAGATCATCTGGGTTCGCAGCAGGAGCTTACCTTTCTTGCCCTCAGCTTTCGCAGCAGCTGATGGCTTGGTTTTTTGCTCTGGGTTGGAAGGGGAGGCGCAGCAGCTGCAGCAGTAGTTGGTTTCTTCTTCTTCTTCGAATCAGGGCCTACGCCCAAGTTTAGCAAATCACCTATATAATCAATCATATTGAGCAAAGGTTGCGCCATTAGTTATATTGCAATATTACTTAGAGAAAATGTTCAAGAGTAATATTGCAATATCAACTTAGGCTTTGTAAGGACTTATTTACCAGTCTTCGAATATGGTTGCGCCCCCAGATCCTCCATCTTGGGCAACTCAAAGTTCACCAAGATTTGTGAGAACCAAGGTTCCTCACCATCAGCAATAGGCACGACGGCCATTTTTCCTTTCTCTCTCTTGAAAGAGACCAAGTAGAGAGGCGCAGCTACATAACAAACATTTTTGCATCAGTACATATCTATTGAAAGATATTGCTAGGAAGTTAAAGGGTTACATACCAGTTCCATCTTCTGTATACACCGGTTTTTTCCCGGCATTCCGTCTTCTAGAAAATACTCATCCCGGCAGCGATGAGGGCCCTCTCCGGCAAAACAATATTGGGCACATCTTTAATATCTTGATACCATACCTCATCGGCAGGTATAGGAAGGGTCTCCAGCTCAATCTCATCACCGGCTCGGAATGTCATCTTCATCGGGATCACCGTCGCCTTGATAAAAAAGAACTTCTGCTTCCAGTCGTGGTAGGACTTCGGCGGCACCAACAGCAATCGTTTGGCTTGCACCTGTTGGAACGAATAAAAACCCAACGAGCAGTGCAGTTGGTAGAAAACTCTAAACTTCTCGACCGACGGCACGATCTGCATCGATCGGCAAACGAACTCAAAATGGCGGATCCTCACCATTCCCATCGGGCTCAACTCAAAAATGTGAATCTTGTAAAAACCAAGAATTTCCAGCAAGAAATGGGTCATCGACAGCCGGAAGTTCCCTTCGGCAAAATAATCGTAAAATAATGTAATGTAGCCGGCCGGTGCATCAGCCGTCGTGGCATTCGCCACCGGAAAAAACGCTTTCCAGGACGGAGCGAAAAGGAAGTTGGTGGCAAGATTATCGAAATCTTTCTTCGACCACTTTAGCAGTGGCAAACTTGACGACGACATCTCAGCAGAACTTGCACCGATAGCCATAACTCGAACTTTGAAGAAAACTTAGAAAACTTTGAAGGTCGCCGGATTTTTTGAACATAAATTTCTCTCAAGTTATAATTGGGTGAGGAAGCAAATGGATCGTTGATCCCTTTATATACTAATCGCAATTAATGCACGATTTGACTGTAGCGACTTTTGCGACCGTCACGTATCCCCAAGTAACCGCAGGGGCGAGTGGGGAACAGTTCCGCCCCACGCGCGCGAGTGTCGCCGAAAAGCACTAAATACGGTAAGACATGGACTGTTGACAGCCTGTCAACAGTACCATCACGTCTCAAGAACGTGCGTCGTCACCAGCTACACCATCCAGATAAGTGACACGTGTCTAAGTATATTTGAAATTCAAATACTTTTTCAGAATTCACTTACGACCCGTCATCAAGATGCATAAAGCAACAAAAAGCTAGTCCTTACCTAGCGCAGCACATTTATCTTAAGTCCAGTGCTCCACCTACTTTTTATTCTTACATAGGAGCAACACTGGACTGGGGGACTTGAAGGGGTATGGTCCCAAAAACCTTGCGCCAATCAAGGAAACCATACCCATTAATAACTTCTAAGAAAACTGCGCGCAGACTTCTTTGCCAAAATAAGATTTATTAGAACTCTGCGCCAAATATCCAAGAAAGGAAAGCGCCATTTAACTACCTTGCGCGGGCTCGCGCAAGGTTCAAAGTTAACCTTGAACACTCTCTTTGGATAAATGCTTCATTTAACTACCTTGCGCGGGCTCGCGCAAGGTTCAAAGTTAACCTTGAACACTCTATTTGGATAAATGCTTCATTTTAACTACCTTGCGCGGGCTCGCGCAAGGATCAAAGTTAACCTTGAACATTCTTGTTTGATAATGCTCCATGCACAAACCTTGCGCAGATATTTATATCAAAGCAAGCATCCACCAAACGTTGCGCTAAGCAGCAATGAGAAGGAAGATCAGTTAACTAACTTGCGCTTCTCGCGCAAGGAAACAGTAAATCCTGAGAAACTTTCCCTCAGAAAAATCCTTGATTTGGTGCAGAAGCAAAGGGAATATTTTCTGTTGTAACAAAATGTACACGTGGCGAATAATAGATGGGTAACAGCTGTGAAACCTTCAGAAGCCATTAACACCCAATCGTGCAAGCATCTTTTTGGTTATAACCAATTGCCACATGACAGCATCTGGACGGCTGAGGAAGATCACGGTGATGGCATGCTCACATTTATAAGATGTAGTGATCTCATGTCGACATGTGGCACCTCCCTAACTGCTTATAAGCTCACGATCCGTGTGCACTAACGGATTGCCAACACACGATAACGGAATAACAAAAGATTTCGTTAAAGTTAACAATCTCTCTTTTTGGCGCCAAACACCATCTATAAATAAGTAACTTGGATTTCAAGGAAAGGTATTCACTCTCAACTACTCTCTCACTTACAATACTTACTTCCGACTACCTGTACTAATTCTCACGCCGGAGGGTGGTCACGGAGAGAACCCCCTTCTCCCCGTGGCGAGCTAACGGTGTTCTGTTTTGCAGGATCAGCCGGAATATTGTTCTATTCAGCATCCATCGTGAAACCAAACGGAGGGTTAACCCTTTTATGCAGAGCCCATTCCATAGATCTACTTTGACTCTGGTCTAGTTTATCTAGGGTTTCTTCAGTAAGCCTAAGTGCTTACAGACCGTAAGCAAGATGAAATGAACAAGCCTGACAAGCGGTTATGGACCGCAAGGCATAGTCCTTACAGTCCATAACAGATTCAAAACAGTGGGCGTCGGAGTGGCTTACGGACCGTAAGCCATCACCCCTTACGGTCCGTAAGGGACTGCCAGTGGCAGTTTTGTTTGGGAGCCAAGGCATTCTGCCCTTGTGCCACCTATCCTGCGAAATGCCACCCTTATGCAGCTTCCAACACCTCATAGCACACCTGGAATGATCCTCTAACACCTCCCAACACTTGGCATCATCTTGTGCAACCTCTTCAAGTATAAATAGCAAGCTTGGGTGACAAAGTTCTTTGCTCATTCACTTCTTTCTTCCTCTAACACTCTATCTGAAGCTTGCTTCTCTTAGAGGCCTCCTAACTGAGTTTAATATTCTCCAAGGATTACTTGTAATTGTTCCTTTCCAGCTCTTTCATTT
Organism: Scalesia atractyloides; assembly: GCA_947069175.1. Lineage (NCBI taxonomy): Eukaryota > Viridiplantae > Streptophyta > Magnoliopsida > Asterales > Asteraceae > Scalesia > Scalesia atractyloides. The sequence goes on from CAMTDV010000018.1 coordinate 9,851,665, forward strand.
TCTAAGCTAAGTTATTAGCCGAAAGTCGAGTAAATTGACTATTACTTTGACTTTCGGTTAAGACCATTATGATCAAGCCATTGTTCGAATTGAACATGGCTACGTGATCTTAATAATGTAGGTTTCAATCCCTTAAAAGGGCACCTCCTGGAAATCACGTTAAGTTGGTCAAATGACGGGTCAAAGTTATGTTAAATAAAAAGTCAAAGTGTCATTTTCGGAAAACTTATAAAATGAACATTTATTTGTTTAACACATGTTTTGACACTTAAACAAGTTGGTAAATAATATTTGAACATGTATGAACATGTTCAACCCGTCATTCCTAGTCTTAGTGTCAATTCGCAACCGAAAGTCGCAAAGTTTGACTATTGCTTTGACTTTCGATTCTGACCCGATTTATCTAAGTTAGCTACTGACTTAGAGTTTTATTATGATCATAATATAATGTAGGATAACCCTCAACGGTTATACTACATGATCATAATCAGATTCTGGGTTTTTACACAAGTTCTTACATTATGCCTAACTTTGACTAAAATGCCTTTTTTGCAAGAAATAATGTTTTAATCAATAACAAACTTGCAAATGTTTTACCTACTGATATGTTAGTATAATTAACATATTATGAGGCTATTAAACTGGTCATGATCTGATTTTTGACTAAAAATTCAAATATGTCGTTATTTAACGACCAAAACGCCCTTTTGGCGTATAGTTATGGTTTTAAACCATAACTATCTACTAAAAATTGATACTTACTAATAGTATAACTTATTTAAAATATTATTATAGTAGGTACATGATTATAACTCAGATTTCTAAATAAGTTCTCAAACTATGTAGAATGACCAAAATGCCCATTCGGTGCATAGTTTGGTCTTAAAATCATATAACTCACATATGTTTGATTATATACTGATATTATATCATGTATATAACATTTTTACAGAATGATCATGGTCATAACATCAGTTTATCCAAGTTCCTTTAATACATCGCATAAGGACTAAAACGCCCTTATAAAGCATAGTTTAAATTTTAAAACCTTAACGAGCGTATAAGTTGATAACCTACTGTTGTTACAACTTATTTAAAGTATAATGGCATATGAAACTTGTTTATGACTCATCCGAATACCCGGTATCGCTTATATGCGCACGGTTAAGCTTATGTAGCCCATTTACGTAAGTTTACCGAAACGGGTCAAATCTTATCATTATTACTTCAAATTCCAGAATGTATATTGTTTACCCATATTATACAAGTCATAGTACTTGTTGGGTTTAAACCACATTCTATTTCGGTCATCGCTTAATCTAGCGTGTCGTACCATTTCGATTAATTTAAGTTAACCGGTCTAAGTCTATGACTTGAATAGGACCCGTTAACATTCTAATTGGTTATTTATACCATTCATTCCAAACTAGAGCCTTCCAGTAAATTGCAAACCGAGTTAGTTAATTGGATACGACTGTGCTTATTATATTTTCTTATTTTATAAGACTTGCTAAACCAGGTAAATACTCTTAACATATTTTCTCTATATGGACTTGGGATGCGGTATATTACTACCGCTTGGACAAAACACCTAAATTCTCAGGGTATACAAATTATCCTTGTGGTTTGGGCAAATTATGAATTTTGTTTTCCAAAACAATAAAATTTTACGGATTTGATCATCAATTACAGTATTTGCTTTCTTCCATGGTCCAACATTTAAAACTTTAACAATGTTAATTTCAATTGTAAAATATAGGTGCATTTTGATCATTTAATATATTAACCCACCACTTTTACCTCCACCCCTTAAACATCGCCAACACACACCCTCCCTCTCTTAGTGATCTTTGACCAATTAGATAAAAATTATTTGGTGAACCTATAACTAGCGATTAACCAATAACTTATTAGAAGCTAGTTAGGATTTTTACAACCAATAAATAACATAATTTCTATGATCCAAGGGAAATTTAAGTTTGATATATAAACCTACATCCATACGTTTCATGACTAATCAAATGCTTAAACTATAATATCATACACATTAAACGGTTCATCGTAAAACATTTTAAAGTGGGAGAAGTTTGAAATTAGGAAATACATGGCACCTATAATTTCGCATGTTGATTGAGGCAAAAGAACTCCATTGTTAGGCTGAACACAATAATTCTTCGGGTTCGTTGTTTTAACCTAAACAATTTGCATAAAAAAATCAACAAATCAAAAATCCAATCATATGTACATCCGACCTAAGACCCAAAAACCAAAATCTATTCCATAGTCTATAAAGCCAGTGGCGGACCCAGGAATTTTTTCATACGAGTGCGGAATATTTTTAAAGATTTTAGGCACTTAACTATATAAGAAAAATCGGGTCATAGCGGGTCGGATTGGGTCACGTAAGACAAAAGAACATCAAACTAAAATTTATATAATGATCAAAAACACGTTCAAGGTCATTACAAACGTATTTAAAATTGTGCCCTACAAGTTTTCATTTTTTGAAATTATCAAAGACATCATCTAGAGATACTTAAAACTCCATAAGTTCATTACATTCTTACTCATGGTTCCTATCACATATAAATCGCTCAGAAGTTCGTAAATCAACATTAAACACTTAAACAAAATAAACAATCATTATATATATATATATAAACCAGAAAACTTACCAAGTTACAACAAAACATAAGGTAGACGGGCAGCAAGCTGCGCCGCCAACCCTTTCTGGATTGTAAACCCTAACCTTCTAAACACAAAACCCTGCCCCCTTGGGGTTGAACAATCATGTTCAACCATAGTCCATAACTTTCAGTTCTATTTTCAAACATTTAAGCCTTAGTATTAAATGTTGATTACTTGTAACAAATCATTTAAACAAACAAAGCTATAAATAAAACAAGAAAATCATTTAACTACAAGTCTGGAGCAACAAAAAAATCGAAAAACATAAAAAGATCAAACCCTTATATATCTATATTTCCTCCTAATCATCACATAAAACAGAAAAAAATCAATAAAGAAACCATGCTAGTTCTATATCGGAATCCTAGCATAATATGGGTCGGTCTTGCCGGAAATTTGGTTTTTCCGGCAAAGAAAGTCATCCGGTCGTGAGCAGTGGCGTCAAGTCGTTGGGAGTTTTTTTTTAGCGCAGGTTTGGAATTGGAATGGGTGAATGGGTCTGGGTTATTTTATTTAGTTCAAATTTCTTTGACTTGGGTTTGGGTTTGGGCTTGGGTTAATAAAAATAGATTATAGATTGGGCTTTGATTGAGTTAAGTAATTAAGTGAATAAGTTGTTAAAGAATAATTATATAAATTGTGTTATATACTTATATATTAAACAATAATAATCAGTGTTTAACTTTTTTTATAAATTCATAATATTTTTTTTCTAAGTGGGGCGGTTGAAATTTTTCAAGGGGTGCGGATGAAAATTTCCAAGGGGTGCGGTCGGAATTTCCGGCGAAAAATAATACTAAAAATATTTTTTCAAGGGGTTGCCCGCCCACCCACACCTTAGTGTGGGTACGCCCCTGAGCCCAAGTGTTTCAATGTGTAATAGATTAATGACTTGGACCCAAATCAATTAAAAAACATAATGGATTAATGAATATGGCCCAATTTTTTTTTATCTGCACAGGCTCAATTTTTCAATTTTTTTTTTATTTTTGTAGACGGCCCTGGGTGCACCCGCCACCGCCAATGTTTAGGTTAGTAGGGTAATTTCCTATTTTTGTCCTAGGTTCGCCCCCGCCAATTATTTTGCCTAAAAATTCCCACCCCTACCAAGTTTACTGTCCAAAACAATTATACGTATTTACATATTGAGTAAAAAAACCGTGAAGAATGGGGCTATTAGTAATTTTTTATAATTTTTAAAAACTTGAAGTAAGTTTAAATAAAGTATGAAACTAGTTTATATATAAATGAAACATGAGGGTTTAAATTTAGTTGTTTTTTATGTGTAATAACGGATCTTTTAAATGAATGACGACTATTTAGATTATCTCGAGTTATTATGGTTTGACCCGACGCAAAACATATGAATAGAGAAAAAATTAGGTCCTATAACTTTCTGCCACCGCAGACCTTTTGATTCAGCTCCACCACGGTCCATTTCATTGATCTTATTAATTCTTTGTAAATGTAAATCATCGAACTGGAAGTTTCATGTTTTGGTACACTTCACCTAGAATATTCTATATACTAACATTTCAATAACAATATTAATTGTTTATTGATTCATATGACTTTAGTTTATAGGTTTAAAAGATAATTGTTTTATTATTTTAATTAAATTATATTATTAACTCTCAATTTTAATACAGTTATCATACGACCCTTTAACTCTAATAGATTTTTATAAACGGTTTACATTTAGACTCATAAACTTTAATAGATTTATTCATACGGAAGTTTAATAGTATTTTTCTATTTATGATATACGTTTCGGCCCCAAACTCTAATAGAGTTATTATACGGTCCTTGAAATTTGATAAAGTTAACTTTTTCCTTTTTTTAACAAACATTTGTTCTTTTATTTTTTTATAAGTTTAATTATTTTGAGTAAATTACAAAAATCATCCCTTTATGTAAGCTACTTATTGCAAACTGTGTTCTTTGTCTTCAATATACACAAGAAACGTACTCGATGTTTGCAAACCCCTGCAAGCTATGTCCTTTAGTCTTAACTCGGTTATTTTTTATGGTTAAAGCTAACCTAGTGTACCCACATATGGGTATTTTGGTTATTTACTAAAAAAGTATTTTAATAACTCTAATAAATTAAAACAAAATTAATTATATATATATATTAGCTAAAACACATATACTCTCTCTCTAAAACACAGACCTACCCTCACCACCACCTCCGGCGACTTGTCACCACCACCTCCCGCTCCTGCACAATCAATTTTCAACATCGATGCAAATGCATCCCAAACTTATCAAGTATCTCACCTAAAATCTACACAATCGCAAAAAGCAATTACTAATTCCATACAACTGGAAGCCAAAACATCACCGATCTGAATTCAAAATCAACTAAACAAAACATCAATTTCAAAATCAACTAAAAAAACATCGTTTTCAAAATCAACTGTAACAAACACCATACCGTTAATCGGATTAAAATTGCACGGAACAATACACTCATCATATCGGATATCGTCATCGTCACCGATCTCCACCGGAAGGCGAGTACCGTGACCGCTGTAATGAACGAAGAGAAAGTCGCCAGGCTCGACCACATCCACCCACCTGCCACCACATGCACCCACTTGCCACTACCGCCACCACCCACCTACCACCACATCCACACACCACCTATTATCACCAATCAAACTAAACACCCACATCTACCCCCACCACCACCCGAGCACCACCCACCTACCCCCAAACTCCATCTTCCATAAACACCCACAACCACCACCGACAACGGCTTCTGAATCTTTGGAAGGAACAACGAAGCTATGGCGATGATGAACGGTGCTATGACGGCGGATCTGTTTTGATTTGACGACGGCGGATCTGATCTGTTGATAGACGGCGGATCTGTTTTGTAGACAACGGAGCTATGACGGTTGTGAACGGTGCTATGGCGAGCCGCCACTGTAGTGGCCGACGACGACGGACCTATGGACGTCGACGGTGGATCTGTGGATGGCGGCAGACTGTAGATAGAGAACTGAGAGATAGACAATATGTGTGTTTTAGAGGAGAGAGAGAGAGAGTTATGTATATTATATAATAGAATTAATTTTGTTTTAATTTATTAGAATTATTAAAATACTTTTTAAGTAAATGACCAAAATATGGCAGATTTAACAATAAAAAATAACTGAGTTAAGGCTAAAGGACATAACTTGCAAGGGTTTGCAAACATCGAGTACATTTCTTGTATATATTGAAGACAAAGGACACAGTTTACAATAAGTAGCATACATAAAGGACGATTTTTTGTTATTTACTCAATTATTTATTAATTTTACTCATTATTTATTTAACTTATTATAATTAAAGCTAACTGATAATTCTAGACATGTTTACTTAATAATGTTATTTGATTAATTTATTAACATTTAGATTAAAGCCTACATGGTTTATCATGGACCTTTCAATATACCATGTAACAAATTTAACTAATTTTTATTTACCTTATTATAGTTAAAGCAAACTTTTAATTCTAGACATTTTTACTTAATCATGTTGATTACTTATTTTTATCGGCGTTTATATTAAAGCTTGCATGTTCTATAATAACTCATCGATATATCATATAGCAAATACATACTCGCAACATACTCCTAGGACTCCGCCACGAAGTGCGGACATCAATACTAGTTGAGGAACAAGAGAGCAAAAGAGCAAGTTATTAAAATCTAAATACATACATTCATCGTTATCGTTTTCCCACTGTTAGTTGGACTTTGCTTTGGGTTAGCGAGTTAGATATTCATACACTTTAGATGGACTTTGCATGGATCATTGTCTTCTTGTTGTGTCTAGACTTTGCATGTCTATATATTGTGCATAAAGTTGGTGTTTCTTTATTACTATCTTATTCTTTCTTTACTTCTTTTGTTATTGGTAGCTTTCTATCTTTATATTACATTCTAATAAAGAAATACCTAGGGTGTCACATGGCATTTTTCTAGGAAAAATGTGACACATGACAATTTTATTAAGCTATATATGACACATGGCACTTTTAAGCTTCGTTACACAAATCAAATCCATTTCCTTGAAAGTGAGGACCCATTAGATAGGATATGGGTCAATGGATCCATATAAAAGCTTATAACCCGTAAGACATATATTTTTTTTTAAATTAGGGTTTCTCAACTATTGCTCTCTCCTTCTTCTCTGCCGTCGAGCAAAGTTCTTCTGATAATTCTCAAAATCAAGGTAAGATTACTATTACTTTCAATTAATCATCAAGGTTTTTTCATTCTTTAACATTCATCGATTTCATTTAAGTAGCCGATTCATCTGTTTTTTTCGTTTTCATTTGTTTGTGCTGTGTTTCAGATTTACAAGATGTACCTTCTTTGTCAGTCTACCTTTCTTCACAACTTGAACAGGTAATCACTAAATGTGTATATACCCGTTAAGAAGTTGATTAGCCGTACAAAATTAATAATTTAAGTTTCTATCATTTTAATCGCTGCATGTGATTTTTTTTTTTTTTTTGAAGATTGTTTGAATATCAATGTGTTCTTTGAGTTTAATGGTTTGATCCTTGATTTGACATTTGAATTTCAGATCATGATAATGGTTTAGTATTATCAATCTATTTGTTATAAAATTATAATTGTTAATTGTATATTTCTTATTTAGAAGAAATATAACTGCTTGATTCTAAATTCAAATTTGATTTGGATGATAATATTGAAATCAATGATTTGCAATTAATAACATTAATTGGATTGCATTTTTCGGATGGGTTCAATGTATCTAGATATGTTAATGGTTAAAATTTAATTTAAATTTTTATATAACTTTTGATTAAATTCTTTTTGAATATTAATGTAATTTTAAATTAATTTCTCTTTGACTTATTTTTAAATTAGTAACTTAATATTGTGATTGATCATTAGATTATGATTGTTGTGTTTGTAATTTGTCATTAGGCTAGATAATTTTTTTCGAAATTTAAAAGTGTTTCGTTGTTTTTATATTTCAATATGTTGTCAAATCTTTGCTTCACATTTCTATGGTTTTTTTTTTTAAGATTGTTTGAATATCATATGTGTTCATGGAGTTTAATGGTTTGATCCTTGATATTTGACATTGAATTTTGGATCATGATAATGGTTTGTTACTATCCATCTATTTGTTATAAAATTATGATTCTTAATTATTATTTCCTTATTTAGAAAAAAATATAGTTGCTTGATTCTAAATTCAAATTTTGATTTGGATAATAATTGGAAATCAATTATTTGCAATTAATAACATTAATTCGATTGCCTTTTTTTTGGTGGGTTCAATGTACCTAGACATGTTAATGGGTTAAAATTTAAAATTTTTATATATAACTTTTGATTAAATTCTTTTAGAATATTAATGTAATTTTAAATTAAATTCTCTTTGACTTATTTTTAAATTAGTAACTTGATATTTTGATTGATCATCGGATTATGATTGTTGTCTTTGTAGTTTGTCATTAGGCTAGATAATTTTTTTCGAAATTTAGACGTGTTTGGTTGTTTTTATATTTCAATATGTTGTCAAATCTTTGCTCCACATTTCTATTGTTTTTTTTTAAGATTGTTTGAATATCATATGTGTTCTTGAGTTTAATGGTTTGATCCTTGATATTTGACATTTGAATTTCGAATCATGATAATGGTTAGGTTATCCGTCTATTTGTTATAAAATTATAATTATTAATTATTTTTCCTTATTTAGAAGAAAATATAATTGCTTGATTCTAAATTCAATTTTTGATTTTTATGATAATATGGAAATCAATGATTTGCAATTAATAATATTAACTGGATTGCTTTTTTCGGTGGATTCAATGTACCTAGACATGTTAATGGTTTAAAATTCCAAATTTTATATATAACTTTTGATAAAATTCTTTTAGAATATTATAGTAATATAAATTAAATTCTCTTTGACTTATTTTTAAATGAAGTTACCTAAAATAAAATTTGACAACATTCATATATTATAATTGATAATTATCCTAATTTTTAATAACCTCTAATCAACAATTATTGGTTTCTATATAACTAATTAGATTCAGATTATTTAACAAATATTTTAAAAACATTTATTAGTTGTTACTATATATGTTTATATTATAATTGCTAATTATCCTTATTTTTAATAACCTCTAATCAACAATTATTGGTTTCTATATAACTAATTAGATTCAGATTATTTAACAATATTTTAAAAACATTTATTAGTTGTTACTATATATGTTTATATTATAATTGCTAATGTCCTAATTTTTAATAACCTCTAATCAACAATTAGTGGTTTCTATATAACTAATTAGATTCAGATTATTTAACAAATATTTTAAAAACATTTATTAGTTGTTACTATATATGTTTTAAATCATTAAAATAATAACTTTTGAAGCTTTCAGTCTATTTTAGATGATTTTATTCCTTAAGATGCTAGCATTGGTATGTTTTACAATATCATTTGAATTATTAGAAGTATGTTTTAAGAATACATTAATATTTTTCTAAAACATCAATAAAATGTGTTTTTAATATTTTTGGCTGATAATAATAACTAAATATGAAATATGTTAAATTCCTTGACTGAGATGAATGTAGCTTCTAATATTAACCCTGATTTTGGAAAATATGAATTATTCAATGTACACTTTTGTTTGCCTTACATTGTTTTGCATTAGGTACATCTATTTGGATTGTTTAACAATGAAATAGAAGCTGCAAGGTTAGCACAAATGTTCTATCCGGTCTTTTATCATTTTCAAACTTAAATTGATCATTTAATAGAAGGTATAATGTGAATACACTTTAGGGTGCTTACATCAAGTTAAATGTCTCTTAGGCAACACTTCTGATGATAGAAGAACAATGGTAAAATAGAAATTACACTTTTAATTCTTTTTCCATACTTGAGCTCGATTACCGACTTAAGCCATCTTCATTGTACCAATTCAGGTTGAGCATTGCACATGTATGGCACTGGGAACTCAGATACCGCAGGCCCACCCTCTCAACCTAAGTGGTGTTATGGCTTTCAGTTTTTATCCTGCTGACCAGGTAACTTCAACGATTTTTTTTTCATTCATGAATGTATAGTGGTTTATTAACTCCAAAACATGTACATTATGTAGCCATAATCAGGGGAAAAGAATAGAGAAGAGTATGGGATCTACTCCACATTTGGCATGGTAGGTTTTTGGTCCACGTGTAGCTCCTAACTTCTCTGCTACTGTGGAATCATCAGTATTAGTGGAACTGACCCATCAGGTCATTGATTATTATTTAAGAAAGGTAAAAACATTGATTATTTGATTTCTATTATATTTTTCTCTTCCTATTGTTTTTTACCCATCCCTGTGTTTTATTTGTAATTATTGTATTTGTATCAAATAATATCAAAATTTTCATTATAAAAATGTTTCCTTTCATTGCAAGGTATTCGGGAACTGGAGTGTGTAGTGTTCTTTTCGAAAGCAGGTTCAGAAGCCAAGTTTTGGGTCACCATCTTATATCCAGGTTAGAATCATTAGATTTTAGAGACACTTATCATGGTCCAACTTTGGTCACATTCTCAAGGTTAGATATTGTTTGGATAGCGTTTCTGAACTGATGTTCTTTTTAGCTTTCAGTGTTTTGATAAGGGATTGGATTGTGTTTAATGATCCTTTATGGCACTATCTCCTAAGGTGAGATTAGATGAGATTTATTTGTTACATTTTCAAGTATACATAATAGATTCATTTGTTAATCCGTAAGCATCCACCAACCTTTTTAGAACATTTTATACTAGAAAGTCATTTTTATATTTATAAAATTACAAAATTCATTGTGTAGTTAACAATAATTAAGGGCTGTGAAGCTACTTCCTTTATTAGGTTGTAAGGTCTTTAACCTTGTGAGGCCTCAAAACAAAAATCCGGCACTCACGTATTTGCTATATACGGTTAGAATATTCTAATATTTTTTTATCAATAGTACGTTGGTTGTTTTATTATTTTATAAACCTAAGAGTTCCATAATAATTTCCTTCAGATAATTTCGTTATGATTATCATAAACGTATAATGTTCTTTGTCAATACATGTATCTTATTTTTTCTGTTTATTTTTTTATCTCATTCAGTGTATTGATTTACATAATTCATATTAGATATTTTTCATCGTATTGTATGGATTTAAAGTTCTCAATTTTGTTTTATATATGAAAAAAGAAATAACCAATTCTTTACATACTATATTTCTTAATTTTGTCAAGATTTGTTGTATAACTCTTCTTTTAAGTATGATTTAGCAATGTTCTTCCTTAAATATATATTCTACATTTTTTTATTTCATTATAAGTGTTGCAAGTACGAATTCGAGATTATTGGTTACGAGACTCCAGCAAGCAGAAGTATTACTGTAATAGGATTTCAATTTATATTTCAAACCACAAAAACGTATTTTCTTCATTTACTTATCCTTTCGGTTATTTTATAGCTATCGTACAGTTGTTCGTTGTATTTTCATCGTCAACTTCAGATTTCCATAATTTTTTATGCGTGCAATTTCTTTATAATCAGTATAAACGGAATTTTTTTTGTCAAACAATAAAAAAACATATCATTTCTTAAAACCGCGGGTATTAGCACTAGTACTTTATATGGACTTTGCATGCAGAGTCGTCTCCGAAAATAAAAAAATTCTCCTTGTGCAAGATAAATAATTTGGGCCTAATTCGCAAATCTCCTTATATTCAAATAATCAAATCCAAAATTCGGATCGGCAAAGTGGGCCATAAAATCACAAATTTTAAAATTCTGAAAATGCCAAAAATATTTTTGGTTCACAAGGATGGTTAGAAGGGTTGGGTGGGTTTAAGTTGGAGTGAGCAATAGCTCCTGGGAATAGGGTTGTTCATGAGCGGAACCGAGCCGAGCCAGGCCAAGCCCGTGCTCGGCTCGATTATAAACCGAGCTAGCTCGGCTCGGCTCGGATTTGAAACCGAGATGAAAATCTAAGCTCGGGCTCGGCTTGGTTTTAAACCGAGATGGCTCGGTTCTGTAACATCCGTCAAAAACCGGATTAACCAAACCCGCTTCGTTTATTAATCGAACAACCAATCAAAAATTTCGTTGCATATTTAATGCCCAAATTAATTTTAAACGATACATAATTAATAAGTATATTAGAATATAAAATTTATTTTTGAAAATGTATTAAAAATAGTGAATTAAAAATAATATGCTGAAGCCGGGATTCGAACCCGGGTCAGCCGGGTCAACGGGTCAGCACAGCTTTAACACACACACATTCAACCGCTCCGCCACTCGTGATCTTTGTTTACATATTGAAACAATTAATACATAAATTAAATCTGGAAATCAAAACCCAGTTACACAACGCGCCCAAATCCGCTCCACGCCGGAAATCCCGACAATTTCGTCAAATTTCACCGTTTCTTTTTGTCATAACGTTTACGTTAACAGTGAGATCGGTTATAACCGAATAATCCATCAATTTCATTCATGACCTTAAAATTCTATTCGAAACCGAAAAATACAATTCAAATCCAGGAGTTATACTTTATTCATTCAGTGAGCTCACGAGTTTTATCAAAATCACACTCTTCATTTCGCTCAGAAAACTTCGCCGGAAGTCGCCGGAATTCTATGTAAATTAACCGGAATTTTCCGCTGGAAAACCGAGTTCAATCCATCTTTTCTTCTTACCCAAAAATAAGATCATAGAACTCATACTGACATCACCCCCACTCACCTTAAACCTCTGAAGAATCTTTGTCGCAAGAAATTTCACTCGCCAGAAAATCTCTGCAAGTCGCCGGAAAATGGAGACTTTCATCTACACGGTAATTACTTCGATTTTTCTGTTTCATTCCATTATTGGACAAATTCTAATATCAATCCCCCACCCAGAATCCTTTCCAGACGACGTTGCCGGATTATCTGTTTTCGCCGGAAAATTTATGAAATTTCAGAAACCTGCTGATAACCGGTATGATCATTCAAACATACTGATAATCATTACTCATTAGTTCAATTTCACATCTAATCCCTCCAAACTGTTAATTGATTCTAACAGCCGAAGGTCACCAAAACAGAGCCGACGATCTTCGCCGGATTTTCTGAATCGGTACTTTCTTTCCCCAAACTCTTCGGTTCAATACTTTTCAATTATTCATCTTGTTCATTAACCGAATTAATCAAGTAACAGTTGCTTTGACCGATGTCTGTGTTTTGAACGAAGAAGACGAAGTTCAGTTATGTTATAAGATTAATTAAAATCAGTTTTATTAACGGGTTAGACACACAGTCCAGCGGTGGACTGTGTGCAAACAAATACATACACGTCCCGAGTTCGATTCTTGACACACGCACCTTCGCAGTTATAAAATGTTTTTTTTTAAACTGAACCGGGTGAACTCCGTTAGATGTTAAGTATAATAAAAATCTGTATATTAACCAAGTTAGACACACAGTCCAGCGGTGGACTGTGTGTAACATTAAGTCACAGGTCCCGGGTTCGAGACCTGTTGACGACACCGGTCCGATGATTTAAAACATTTTTGAAAATAAAAGAATTTTGAATAAACTGAGTTGGTATATAAATATAATTGAAAACAGAATTATTTCGGGTTAGACACGTAGCTCAGTTGGTAGAGCTGCGTGCACGCGAACGTGAGGTCTCGGGTTCGAGCCTCACCTGGCGCATACACTTACATAATAAAACCGGTCAACAAGTCAACGGTCCACGGTCAACAAGTCAACGGTCAAAAAGTCAACATTTTTTTATTATTTTTATTTATTTATTTTATTTAAAAATCAATTAAAAATACTTAAAAATAACATTTTTAAAGTTAGAAAATAGCCTAAAACTCACAAAAATATATCCAAAAATCCTATTAAAGTTGTTAATAAAATCCATTTATTTACCTTACTTTTCGTTATTAATTAGGTTAGTTTTTCCTCGTCGATCAATCCTCTAAACTCGTGCGCATTCAACATCATCAACCGAACGCACCCACGGTGAGTGAATCTCTACAAATTCCCCGTTTAAATCACATTTTTGGGGTGTATCATGTGTCTTACTATTTATTATATTTAAATCATTGTGCATACATCATATCATGAATAAATGTGTATTCAGCTTGTATAAACTGTTTGTGTGGTTATTGTTTAGATTTAATTTATTATTTTCAGTACATGCAATTTCATAGGCCGCCGCTCCCCATTACATTATGAGCGTTGAGCATGTTCCCCATTACATTATGAGCGTGAACCTGGCGTGCCAACATACGATCGGCTCCGTTTGATTGAGCCTTGATCGCACAGACATTTATCATTTTCAGTACATGCAATACGATCGGCTCCGTTTGATTGAGCCTTGATCGCACAGTTTCATTCATGTTATATATTTATGCAAGTTGATATGTTATTGTATGCTGTTGGTTTGTTAATGTATGTTATTGTTTGTTGTTGTGTGATATCGTATGCTAATGGTTTGTTATTGTATGCTAATTGTTGTTATTGTATGTTTATTTACGTTTGTTCATATATGAATAGTGCACAATTTTTCCATATAAAATACAACAAGAAATAAATAATAAATGTTTTCTAACAAGATTCACTCGCCAACTTTTTGTTGATCCAAAAACCATTTTTACACATGATACAGGTGAACAGGATGAAGCAAGGAAAACATAGGAAATGCTTTAGAAGAAAATAATGAAGTCTAGAATGATGTGTAGAACATGATGTAATTATGATTGAATGTTTCCCTTTAAATTGTAATAATAAATATGAAAAGTTATAATAAATGTCATGAGCTTTGATGATAACCCAATCATGCCCCGATCACCTTTTCCGCTGCGGGTCGGGGTGTGACAGATTGGTATCAGAGCTTTTGACTATAGGGATATAGGATAGGTTATTAGACCCTTAGAGCCTATACTATAGTTGATTAGATTTTAATTGTTTATGTGGTTATATGCAAACTTATGATATTTATTTGTTTCATATTTATTACATACACAAATGCATGCAAATATTTCCAATATTACCTTTTGTGATATCTAGTGAATTATACTTACAGTCAAACATACATACTTACATACATATTCATCATACATGTTACAATATTCACATATTCAAATCATCTTCATACTTCCGTTATTCAAGATTTTGTCGCATTTTTTCATTTTTCAAATCTCATCAAAGTGAGTTCTGCGACGGGCATGTAGTAACTGTAAGGGTACAAGTACCGGTAGTCGGAACGTCCTGTCTAGGTTGGCATTCGTATAAATCCAATATAACAGACCAGTTTGCCTACCTGGGGACTAACGATGAGAGTACGAAAGACCTATTAGGCCAAAGCATGCCACACCAAACGTCGTTCGAACAAACCCCACTTTGAGGTGTCACCGTGTCCACACTTGGATACATTCCGAATATCATATGTTACATACATATTTCTTGATTTTCTCCGGGTTTTAGTGTACGTAACCAGGCTAACACATGCGAACCATATGAAAAACCCGGTAATCATGGGGGCCCACGTGATTACGAAGGTGAAGTATGGCGGCATGCAAAGCCCAATTACGAGCAAAGCCCAAGACATCCTATGGATGTAGTAGATTTATTATGCTATGTTTATTTTATGAACGTTCATTCCTAAATACGACACATGATCCCAAAAGCATCCAACTCATACTCTTGATATGTATTCCTTGTAGATGTCTTCTAGTCTCGCTCGTAGGAAGATGAGAGCAGGAAAAGCCCGCGAGCGCATGGCTGCCCAAATCGCTCAACAAATGGCTGCCGTAATACCCAACATTGTAATTCAAGTCCAACAAGCCCTTACCGCTAATCCCGTCAATCAAGAAGTTCAAAATATTGTCAACCCTCCCCCAAATACCACTAAATGCACCTACAAGCATTTCAAATCCTGCGACCCTACAAAATACGAAGGGACTGAAGGTGTCACCGCTCTTCTCTATTGGTTTGAAGAAATGGAAAACATTTTCCTAAATTGCGTTTGCCCCGATGATCGCAAAGTGCGATATGCTACTGGTCATTTATTTGGAATAGCACTTACTTGGTGGAATACAGAGAAGGCTAAACGATGTGTTGAAGATGCTATGACTTTGACTTGGGAAGAGTTGAAAGAAATCATGACAAGACGGTTTTGCCCAAGGAGCGAAATCAAGAAATTAGAGGATGAGTTCTATTCGTTGAAACAAAAGGAAGGCGACCACACTACATACAACAAGAGATTCCTCGAGTTAAATCAAATGGTTCCCAACTTGTTCACTCCCCACTACCGTTTGATCGAGCATTACATTCGAGGTCTTCCTTCAAAAATTCAAGACTCTGTAATAAGTACCACACCTGCAACCTTGGAAGCAGCAATGGAGTTAGCTACAGAGCTCACTGAGAACCGTATACGGAATCAAGACTTCAAGGAGGAGAAGAAGAAAGATAAAGCATCAACTGAAATTTCAAACTCCACCCAAACCGAATCCTCTTCTCAACCCATTTCCAAGAGGAAACGAGATGAGCAACTTTTCGTTGTCACCCAACGCAATCAACCAACCTTACAAGTCGTACCCCTCCAAGCTATCCCAATCACTCAAGTAGCACCCAACCCAACCTACCCAAATAAGAAACCTTACCTTGGACCTCACCCTCAATGTAACACCTGATTTTTATCACCATCCATCTACCTTACTTTGTCGACTATGTGCGAATTGTGGACGCTATGGTCATTTGAGCAAGGTTTGCCGCACCCCTCAAAACCAAACCTCACCCCCTACTCAAAACATGATCCAAACATATCAACAACCCCAATACCCCATGTTCCCATATGTTCGAGCTTGTTTCAATTGTGGCGACCCTACCCACTTTAGAAACATGTGCCCTCAATTGGTTAACATCATAAACGCCCAAGCTCAAGCAAACCCAGTTAACCAAGCAAATTAAGAAAACCCAACCACTAGGCCACCAGCAAGAGGAAGAGTTTTCAACATCAACGCCAATCCTGTTGAAGATAATGACGGCCCAAACGAAAACACCCAACTAGTCCCTTTCACTGAAAATCAAGATTCAACTCCAACCGCTTAGTTTTATGTTTTTCTTTATGATTATCTCAATTTTCACGTGTCTCAATTTTAAATTGGAAATTTATCCAAGGATCTTAATGCGAATTACTATTTCAGTTTTGTTTTTATACTCATTGATTTAACATTCATATCATCATACCTCACGACATATCACAGTGTCATCATTTAAAGAAGTTGAGCTGTGTCTCACTTCTACATGGACTAACCTCTCCATCATAACAAACGAGAGAGGTACTGTCATCATTCAAAGACTCAAGCTTTGGTCGTTGTGTTTGTTTATGTTTTAGAGTCACATAGAACTAGTCATAACTAACGGATAAAGCCAATGAAAATTTGACGAGAATATGGTGGATACGCCGCTGGTACTTCCTATATATAAGTATTCTTGCCAAAGGATCAGAGGCATTATCAGGTGGTTATGAGAAGTTCCATGTAGGATTTAGTAATGTCTTGGTTGAAATTTGTTTTACACTCACTGATTTAACATTCATATTAACTCATCATTTAAAGAAATTGGATTGTGTTCCATTTTCTACATAGACTAACCTCTCCATCATAACAAACGAGAGAGGTGCTGTCATCATTCAAAGACTCAAGCTTTGGTTGTTGTGTTTATTTATAATTAGAGTCACATAGGACTAATCATAACTTACTGATAAAATCAATGAAAATTTGACAAGAATATGGTGGATACGCCGCTGGTACTTCCTATAAATAAGTATTCTTGTCAAAGGATCAGAGGCATTGTCAGGCGGTTATGAGAAGTTCCATGTAGGATTTAGTAATGTCTTGGTTGAAGTTTGTTTTATACTCACTGATTTAGCATTCATAACATCTCATCATTTAAAGAAATTGGATTGTGTCACCATTCAAACATGTATACCATCAGAATTAGGACTCAGATATTGGTTGTTGTGTTTATTTATGTTCTAGAGTCACATCATAGAACCAATCATAACTTACTGATAAAACCAATGAAAATTTGACGAGAATATGGTGGATACGCCGCTGGTACTTCCTATATATAAGTATTCTTGCCAAAGGATCAGAGGCATTGTCAGGCGGTTATTAGAAGTTCCATGTAGGTTTTAGTAGTAGAAGTTTTGTTTTAGGATATAACCTTATCTTTCCAAGCATATCCAAACTCTTGCGCATGAAATCATATTTAGTCAATCAACTCTGTTTATCAATATTCATTATCTTAGGCATCAAAAAGCGATTCCTGTAACCTTACAAGGAACGTTACCGCCTCAAACAAAAATTTGAACTCTTACTCCTTTCTAAGTATGTAACTGTCAAATTAAACACCATCCTTTTTAGACAAATATGTCACTACTTAAATTTCGGGACGAAATTTCTAAAAAGTAGGGGATACTGTAACATCCGTCAAAAACCGGATTAACCAAACCCGCTTCATTTATTAACCGAACAACCAGTCAAAAATTTCGTTGCATATTTAATGCCCAAATTAATTTTAAACGATACATAATTAATAAGTATATTAGAATATAAAATTTATTTTTGAAAATGTATTAAAAATAGTGAATTAAAAATAATATGCTGTAGCCGGGATTCGAACTCGGGTCAGCCGGGTCAACGGTCAGCACAGCAACACACACACATTCAACCGCTCCGCCACTCGTGATCTTTGTTTACATATTGAAACAATTAATACATAAATTAAATCTGGAAATAAAACCCAGTTACACAACGCGCCCAAATCCGCTCACGCCGGAAATCCCGACAATTTTGTCAAATTTCGCCGTTTCTTTTTGTCATAACGTTTACGTTAACAGTGAGATCGGTTATAATCGAAGAATCCATCAATTTCATTCATGACCTTAAAATTCTATTCGAAACCGAAAAATACAATTCAAATCCGGGAGTTATACTTTATTCATTCAGTGAGCTCGCGAGTTTTATCAAAATCACACTCTTCATTTCGCTCAGAAAACTTCGCCGAAAGTCGCCGGAATTCTATGTAAATTAACCGGAATTTTCCGCCGGAAAACCGAGTTCAATCCATCTTTTCTTCTTACCCAAAAATAAGATCATAGAACTCATACTGACATCACCCCCACTCACCTTAAACCTCTGAAGAATCTTTGTCGCAAGAAATTTCACTCGCCGGAAAATCTCTGCAAGTCGCCGGAAAACCGAGACTTTCATCTACACGGTAATTACTTCGATTTTTCTGTTTCATTCCATTATTGGACAAATTCTAATATCAATCCCCCACCCAGAATCCTTTCCAGACGACGTTGCCGGATTATCTGTTTTCGCCGGAAAATTTATGAAATTTCAGAAACCTGCTGATAACCGGTATGATCATTCAAACATACTGATAATCATTACTCATTAGTTCAATTTCACATCTAATCCCTCCAAACTGTTAATTGATTCTAACAGCCGAAGGTCACCAAAACAGAGCCGACGATCTTCGCCGGATTTTCTGAATCGGTACTTTCTTTCCCCAAACTCTTCGGTTCAATACTTTTCAATTGTTCATCTTGTTCATTAACCGAATTAATCAAGTAACAGTTGCTTTGACTGATGTCTGTGTTTTGAACGAAGAAGACGAAGTTCAGTTATGTTATAAGATTAATTAAAATCAGTTTTATTAACGGGTTAGATACACAGTCTAGCGGTGGACTGTGTGCAAACAAATACATACACGTCCCGAGTTCGATTCTTGATACACGCACCTTCGCAGTAATAAAATGTTTTTTTTAAACTGAACCGGGTTAACTCCGTTAGATGTTAAGTATAATAAAAATCTGTATATTAACCAAGTTAGACACACAGTCCAGCGGTGGACTGTGTGTAACATTAAGTCACAGGTCCCGGGTTCGAGACCTGTTGACGACACCGGTCCGATGATTTAAAACATTTTTGAAAATAAAAGAATTTTGAATAAACTGAGTTGGTATATAAATATAATTGAAAACAGAATTATTTCGGGTTAGACACGTAGCTCAGTTGGTAGAGCTGCGTGCACGCGAACGGGAGGTCTCGGGTTCGAGCCTCACCCGGCGCATACACTTACACAATAAAACCGGTCAACAAGTCAACGGTCCACGGTCAACAAGTCAACGGTCAAAAAGTCAACATTTTTTTTATTATTTTTATTTATTTATTTTATTTAAAAATCAATTTAAAATACTTAAAAATAACATTTTTAAAGTTAGAAAATAGCTTAAAACTCACAAAAATATATCCAAAAATCCTATTAAAGTTGTTAATAAAATCCATTTATTTACCTTACTTTTCGTTATTAATTAGGTTAGTTTTTCCTCGTCGATCAATCCTCTAAACTCGTGCGCATTCAACATCATCAACAGAACGCACCCACGGTGAGTGAATCTCTACAAATTCCCCGTTTAAATCACGTTTTTTGGGGTGTATCATGTGTCTTACTATTTATTATATTTAAATCATTGTACATACATCATATCATGAATAAATGTGTATTCAGCTTGTATAAACTGTTTGTGTGGTTATTGTTTAGATTTAATTTATTATTTTCAGTACATGCAATTTCATAGGCCGCCGCTCCCCATTACGTTATGAGCGTTGAGCATGTTCCCCATTACATTATGAGCGTGAACCTGGCGTGCCAACATACGATCGGCTCCGTTTGATTGAGCCTTGATCGCACAGACATTTATCATTTTCAGTACATGCAATACGATCAGCTCCGTTTGATTGAGCCTTGATCGCACAGTTTCATTCATGTTATATATTTATGCAAGTTGATATGTTATTGTATGCTGTTGGTTTGTTAATGTATGTTATTGTTTGTTGTTGTGTGATATCGTATGCTAATGGTTTGTTATTGTATGCTAATTGTTGTTATTGTATGTTTATTTACGTTTGTTCATATATGAATAGTGCACAATTTTTCCATATAAAATACAACAAGAAATAAATAATAAATGTTTTCTAACAAGATTTACTCGCCAACTTTTTGTTGATCCAAAAACCATTTTTACACATGATACAGGTGAACAGGATGAAGCAAGGAAAACATAGGAAATGCTTTAGAAGAAAATAATGAAGTCTAGAATGATGCGTAGAACATGATTTAATTATGATTTAACGTTTCCCTTTAAATTGTAATAATAAATATGAAACGTTATAATAAATGTCATGAGCTTTGATGATAACCCAATCATGCCCCGATCACCTTTTCCGCTGCGGGTCGGGGTGTGACAGGTTCGGCTTGGTTTAGCTCGATTTTGTAAAGAAAAATTAATATATATCTATTAAAACTCAGTAGCCTAAAATATTATTCCATACTTTAAAAGAATATATTCAAAATAAGTTTAACCTAATACATTATAAACCAAAATCAAGTTCAACAACGCAAAATAAGTTTTAGTTTCAATGAAATACATGTAAATAGTAATATGGTTTTTTTGTAATATATTATAATGTATATAAAATTAAAATTTGTTACAAGTAAAATAAGCCGAGCTACAAAGCGAGCCAACTTGGCTCGTTTCGAGCCGAGCCGAGCTAGGCTCACTTTCTAACCGAGCTGAGCCGGCTCGGTTCACTTTTAAACCGAGCCATATCGAGCGAGCTTTTTCCGAGCTAAATTCGAGCGAGCTCCGAGCCGCTGGCTTTTTAAACAGCCCTAACTGGGAACCCTTTGGCATGAAGAGTTGAGGCTAGCTACAGAGTGGGTGTCATGTGGCCATGAAATGGTGATGATGTTAGCACAATAGCACCACCAATGGTTGCGGTCTGTTGCTATGTTCTTTCATCTCCTTCTTGATTGCTATGTTTTTTCTTGGGGGTGGGGGGTTATCTGTCGAATCTAATGTGAAGTCTAGGTGAAGAAGTGAGGATACGTTCTATGTTTAATTCTTTTCAAACACTACCATATAACTTTGTCGAATAGAGCTACTGTGCTACTATCATCCCAAATCGAATTGAAATATATTAAACACCATATGTATCGGTACCTGTGTTTATTTTTATTAATTTTGCATTCGATAAGCTAAGATCGTATCGCTATCATACCGAACCGAACAACATCGGTACCGATATGTATTAATTTTTATGGTTTCTTGTTTTAATAACGAATATCATGCCGCTACCATAGTGAACCGAACCGAAACTGGATGAACAACATCGGTCCAGTAACGTTATTTATTTTTCAGTGTTTATTCTTTCGATAACTGACAACACATCGCTAGCGTACCGTACGAAACAACATTAGTACTGATACCTGTATTCATTTTTATGGTATCTGGTTTCATTATTTTTTCATATATACAACTATTTGTGTGACGATAAATGAATATCGGTACAGTACCTTGACAATTTTAACTGATCAATACCATTTGAACATCGGTGGCGCTATCGGTGTTCGTTTTTATCGTTTTCGATCAATGCAAAACCTGTGTTGATTTCTATACCGAGTGGATGAATCATACCGGTATCGATCCAATGCCCAAGGTAAAGTACCGTCACAATGTTCAGACAAATAACTTGGAATGTAAAAAATAAAGAGTAAAGTACAGTTTCAGTCCTTGGGGTTTAAACCCAATCACGGGTTCAAACCTCATTTGAAAAAAATCAACAGTCTGGTCCTTGTGGTTGTCGATTGCAATAAATCAAGTACCTGATGTAAACGTCTGTTACTTCAATGTTACTGAATTGGTTAAATGACTATAATACCCTCCAGGGACTTGACTTGATTGATCGCAATTGACAACCACAGGGATTAGCCTGTTGAATTTTTTCAAATGAGGGCCGAACCTGTGATTGGATGTAAACCCAGGGACAGAAACTGTACTTTACACAAAAATAAATAAAAATAAATGCATATTTAGATTTTTTAAAAGTTAACGAACGTAAGTTATTAAATATTAAACTGAATGCTAAACACAATACCACTAATAAAAATAATACATAAGATTTATCAAATACTATTTATTACCAAAATATCATATAAATACTAATAAAATATAATTAAAAGTAAGGAAAACCAAATAGTTTAAACTTTCAAACAATATTCATCCAAGTTTCTATTCAAATGCATAATAAAAATTAGTCTTTAACCCCCGCATTGCGAGGCAAGAGACATAAAACTGTGCTAAGTAGCAACCAAACAACGACCAAAGCGGAAAAAATCATAAGATAAAATCATGTAAATATTGACATAAAACATAGACGAATTCGAATGTAGATCAATATGTATTAAAAATCCGTGAGGGTAAAGAAAACTTGATGGACCAAATATGATCATCAAACACTGTACGAAGTAGCACCCAAAACGACGACCAAACTCAAGAAAAAACGTAAAACGAAAATTAATATAAAGAACTAAGCTTATTTAAATTTTGTCACAAAATTATAACAAAACCAAAGTTTTATTACAAAAATAAAAAAACCTTGAAGTTTATTATACAGAAAACCAAAAACAAAGAAAAAAAAAAAAGTTACTATTCCTAAAATTAATAGATATATAGTTATGTTGTAAATTAATAGATATATAGAATTATACAAACTATAAATATGCCATGCCGGTTGGCCAATCCGACATAGCCACGTGTAGCGTTGTGGTCGGCCACAATAAGTTTACTCCTTTAACCTTTAACTTTATTAATTTGCATGTTTAGTCATTCTACTTTAGATTTTCTAATATACATGTTTAGTCCCCTACTTTAATAAAGTTTTTCCCCTGTTAGTTAACGTTGTTTATATACATGTTTAGTCCCTTCTACTTTAACTTTCATAATATATATGTTTACTCTATCTATTTTCTATTCCTTTAAATATTTCACCTTTTATTGGTGTTTTTCGCTAACGTAACGAATTAAACCGACTCAAACCAAACAATATCATTGCCGATTCTGATATCATCGAACCTGTATGCATTTTTTGCCTTCAATACTTCACCTTTTAGTGTTTTCTTCCAATACGCCAACATGTGGTTTATGTTGTTGCTATATTGAATGTTGATATTGTACCAATAATCAAACTCTTGTCACAGCATAACATACCTATAACATACCTACGAGGTAAAATTAGTAGTTAATAAAAACTGTAATAGTCCTAATAAGTTGGTCTAGTGGTTAGTCACTTGTTTCTCTCCTTGAGGTCTCAAGTTCAACTCTCACTAGCATCACTCTGATGGAACATTGGTGGTGGCAATAAATTTTAGAACTAGGCCTCTCTGGAGGTCGCCAGTTCGAAACCGAGCCGAACCAGGTTTTACCGCAGTGGGCCTTCGGGCGGCGGGTTTTCCCCGAATTGGTGGCTTGGTGGCTCGGGTATGTGATAGACATAAATAGGGTCTTGTTATGTATTCTTTATTATATTTATTTTGTGTCTCTTGATGTACCCATTGTTTTCTGTATATATTCTTGCTTCCTATGAGGTTGAGGTAAGCCATTCAGTTACAATCTCATATGGTATCAAGCTAGAAGATCCTTCCCCTCCCCTATCTCTTTCCCTCACTCTCATCGGCCCTCCCTCTTCCTCCCTGTTTTCTGTTCATCTTCTTCCCAAACCCTCTGTCTCTCCTCCAATGCCATGGCTACATCCTCCAATGATTCTATCTTCTCAACGAACACCCTCATGCATATGATATCCATTAAGCTCTCCTCTACCAATTACCTTTATTGGAGAAGCCAAATCAAGCCGATTCTCTCCTGCCAAGGTCTCCTTGGTCATGTCGACGGTATCCACTGCTCCGCCTTCGGCTGAAATAACTCGGGGTGACAAAACAATTTCGAATCCCGATTTCACTGAGTGGCTTGCTAATGATCAAAAAGCTGTTATGATATTGAATGCTTCTCTCACTAAAGAAGCTATTGCTGAAGTAATCGGTGTCAATGATTCTCGCTCCATGTGGCTTGCGCTTGAGAGTGCCTTCTGTAACACGTCTATTGAACGTGTTCATCACCTTCGTGATCAACTTCGCCAATCCACTAAAGGTTCTGCCACAATTTCTGAATATGGTCGAAAGTTTAAGTTTCGTTGTGATCAACTTGCAGCGGTGGGTCAACCGGTTGAGGAAACCGACAAAATTCATTGGTTTCTTTGTGGTCTCGGTGCCCCGTTCGAGATTTCCTACATCTGTTCGCACAACCAAATCAACTCCATTATTTTAGGACTTACTTGTTCTCGCTGAATCCCATGAATTGTTCCAGAAGACCATACATGTTCCTTCGACACCTGCTGCTGCCTTTAGCGCTGAATCCTCCAGAACTCAGCCCAACTTTCGTGACCGTGGGGGCCGTTTTTCACGTGGTACCCCTACTGTTCATGGTCGAGGCGGAACCCGAAGGCCTACCCATTGTCAACTATGCCGCGTTGATGGCCGTTATGCTAATATGTGCCCAAATCTTGCCCAATATGCTCAACAATTGTCACACCCCAACCGATGGCGGAAACATCGGGATGAGACGAACAAATCGTTCAAAAGCATCATAACACTATTTGCGACAATATAATTAAATTCAAATTTCATAAGTTGCTAATATTCAAGTACAAGGTTCAAAACGAAATAACATAAACAAGACTATGATTAATTTGGATGAGTATCTAAAGACCATCCTAACTTGTTTTTCTTCATATGTCAACAAATAATGTTGGCGAGCATACAAGTTTAATACATAGCATACATAGATGAAAATAGATTAACTCATATCCATAATGATAAAATCAAGACAAATGGGTAAATGCTAAGGCATGCTATATGTCGAACTTCAATAATGATGTAAACCAACCACTATAGAATTAACGGAAGGTTAATGTTTGATACAACACCCTAAAGTGGGTGTTGTCTTACTCTTAGGCCATAGGAGCGTAATATCGTTCAAATCGTTCAAATATCGTACAACAAAGTTAAAACATATAACCAAAGCATCAAACACACAAATTGTCAAGTATATCACATAGCATGGATAGAGCGTGCACGAGTATAAAAGCATTTGTGTAATTTTGATAGAGATACGTGTTACACCCCAAAAGTGTATAAACTAAAAAGGGGTACGAGCATGCTCACCTTAGGTTGCGTATAAATTCTTGGATTCGCACGAATAAGGATGATGATTCGACAAAGAGTTTAAGCTAGAATAGAATAATGAATTTAATTATTTAGTTGGATTGTATTGTATGATGGTTATAGACTTTGTTAGTCTAGACATGTAAGGAGAGCGTTCCATTGCTTGATTTCAAACGTTTAGATTTGTTTTCACCTATAGTGGATAACTATGGCAAATAATACGATTAATGATAACGTTAAATAAAATCAAAGTTGTGTTATTTATTTTTGACTAATTATGTTAAACAAGTTTTGGTTATTATTGATTTTTGATAACAAATAAAAAAATATTATCTTTATATAAATAATAAGTAGTATTGATACTAATAATAATAATCATAATAATTTTAATTATAAAAAAAAACAACAGCGATAAAATCGGACAGAACGCGGATCGAACTCGAGACCGCGGTGAAACCAATGCGAATCATCACCACTAGGCTACAGCCCAGTTGGTCCATGATTCCTGTTTAAGTCCTTTTAACAGGTTCTAAAAGGTCATCGTCTTTATGTTTGATTCAAAAGAGATATGCAGTCATCGATATTTACATGTATACTTCTTGTTACGTGTAATTACAGTGTAATTGTTATTAGAAGGAGACAAAGACATGAGCATGAGAATTAAAGGGTAGCGAATTATACCAGAACGAGGCTTCATGCGAGAACGCCCGGCGAGGTTAGTCATCTTCTCCGGCGAGCCTCGTAGCTTCCGTCGAGCTCGGGTTTCTCCGGCTATGTTTCCGGCGTCGAGCAGAGAGAGGGAGAGATAAGATGTTCGGTTTGGTTCGGTATAAGGTTTCGGGGAGTCCGTTGTCTTCTCCGGTGGGTTCCGACCAACTTGTAGGTTTTCCGGCGACTGAGATGAGTGGCAAGTGTGTGTGAGGTCTAAGAGGGATATCTGTGAGTTTGGTGAGGAGTGTGTCGAGTTATATAGGTGGGTTCGGGTGTGTACACGACTAATAATTTGGACCAGGTTCATGATTAGCTTAACAAAGGAAACATGGAAATCAAATCAAATCTCGAAAGTTCCGGATTCGATGAAAAGGAAAGTTGCAAGTTGTTAATGGTGATGAACTATTTTGGCGGCAATTAGGAAGTTGATTTACTTGAGTTGATGATAATATTAAACTTTCCATGTATAAATGAATGTGTTTTACAGCCGGTCGGTTAAGGTGCTCGTGTTTTAGCGGGTGACGCGGGTTCGAGTCGGCCTTAAACCGTTTTGTTCGATTTTCAGTTTTTTTTTAACTTTTAAAATTACAAATCAGTCCCTGCACTCAAGTTTATAAAATAACAACTTTAGTCCCTCTACTTACTAACTAGGTTAGTTATCAATACTTAGATTAGTTCACTTATTAACTTTAAATCTTTAACCAAGTTAATTATCTTGGTTAATCTTTAAGCTTTATTAACTTAAAAAAATATATTGGATAAAATGATTAGATAAATAATTACATAATTATTTGAATAAATAAAGAATTAAAAGAATATATGTTTAAAGTATATACTGAATATATGTTTAAATAATTAAAAGCTTAAATAAATAATTATATAAACGTGAGAAATACGGAGCGTTACAACAATCCACTACCTCCGAATCAGATTTGGCTAAAGCCTTTTTAGCCCAATTTAATGAACTAGTCAAACACCGATTGGACATCCGATACTGGTGCGGCTGATCACATGGCTCCCTCGACCAACAATCTTCACAAGGCTACCCCTTATACGGGAGATGCCAAGGTCACTTTCGGTAATGGTAACTATCTCCCTCTTTCTCATATTGGTTGCATGAAACAGCCTAATAGCATTCATCTAAAAAATGTTTTGGTAGTGCCTCACATTAAGAGAAATCTTTTGTCCATTAGAAAATTAACAATTAACAATAACTTGGAGGTTCTATGTTCCCACCATACTTTTATATACAGGACCGCACAACGAAACAGGTGGTGGCCCAAGGGCGTTGTGAAGATGGTCTCTATGTACTTCGTACCGGCCCTCAATCTTTTTTGGCTACTCATGGCACCTCAAATAAAGCAACCTTTGAATTATGGCACTCTCGGTTGGGGCATGTTGCCTTTGATACTATTTTAAATTTGAATAAACAGGGGTTGTTGATGTGCTAAAAAGTGGTTTAATTAAAACTAACTAAATTACTCTAATCTAGGCACTAAGTTTTAAATTTATAAACCTAGACTCTACCTAAACCTAAACCACACAACCGGCAAGTGTACCGGTCAATGCAGTACAGCTAAAGTAAGTCCGAATATCGAACCCACGAGACTCTCTAATTACGTTAACTAAATTATCTAGACGTAGACTGACCCTGACACGACACTAACCATTTGTATATTTGTAGAGGGTTTCTAACACTTCCTAATAATGCAATAAAAATAAACTAGATTAACTAAATTAACTAAAGAATACGAATTAAACTGGACTTTACTCAGATGGTGGAAACACTACCTAGACTCGAATCCTGATTGATTTTAGTAACGATTTTACTTGGAAGTTGATTAATGAGGAACATGGATCATAAAATTCTCACCTCTCGGGATATCTACTAGGACCCCTAACGCTTCTCAAGAGCACGTTGTAGCACCCTCGAGGTTGTTGAGATTACCGGTTATTAGACTCTCTTGCAAGACACCTAATGGGTTTATAAAAGTATCCTACAAGGCTCACTCCCTGTCGAGATCTAAACCAAGGATAGACTTGATTTCTCAATTGGACTTGTTAGACAATAGCCAATGGGTTTACTTCCTAAAAAGCTCCTACCTTTCTGCTTAATGACTTAGACCTAGCAATAACCTCGCACCTTGCAGCTATTGACGATTAGTAGAATACCTGATTTTATAAGATTGCCAATTATTACTTTTAAGGTTAATTGTGCACTATAACCCTAAAGACTCTAGCTTTATTACGTGATATAGACAGTAACAAAAAATTAGAACCTAACATGACTCTATTATGTGATAAAGATCGTCACCCAAGATTCATGTAAAGCAATAAACAATAACCAAACAATATCAAGCACGCATATACATCCAATTGATAGAACAAGTCGTTTACAACTTATAAAAATCTCAAATACAATCCATAATAAAAATTGAAACTTTATCAAACAATCATCTAGTCTAAGGTAGTTAAAAAGAATTTAGCCAAGAATCAACATCAAGAACAAGAAACAAGTCTCAAATAAATAACAAATCATAGTCATGAACTCAAATAATATAGAGTTTATCAAACTAATGAATTAATTAATTGCAAACCCGGACTCGTATCTTGAACGGTGAAGCTTTATTCTTGAATCAAAATAATTTTCTCCTTCTCGAATCGTGCTCTCTGCTCTTTCTCTTCTTTTCGTATGTTCTGCCCTATCTGTTCTTAATGGCCGCTTTGTATATGATACAAATTTCCTCGGCGGCCTCTAGATTGTAGTGTGGGCCAACTTCAGCCAATACACCAACGCCCAAACTCAAGAAAACAAATTAATTGTTGAGCGATGGCCCTATAGTAATTAAAGGACTTTAGCAATGGCATTCTGGTAATTTGGTGTTATTTAAATCCTACTAATCATAATCTGCATTTAATGTTCCCTTTTCTCGACACATATGCATACATCTTTCATATAATGATAATTTGCCCCTCTACTTTTAATTTATTGCAGTTTGTTCTTTCGAGCTTATAAACTAGAGATAGTGGCATTGGCCCACTTAAGAAAACCAGCGGCAATTTTAGTTCGGTCACTGGCGCCCTACTCTGCCAACTGGCTGTTATTTCCTTATTACTCGTTTCGCTCCATTTGCACCAAGACCTGGCAAAACACAAAATAATAAAAAAACACTAAAAACTAAATAAAATAAATAAAACCTATACAAAAATTATACTCTTTACACTGGCTTAGCATTGCTCTTTACTAGTCATGTGCCAACAAATTATTGGGTTGAAGCAT
Source organism: Scalesia atractyloides (assembly GCA_947069175.1). Classification (NCBI taxonomy): domain Eukaryota; kingdom Viridiplantae; phylum Streptophyta; class Magnoliopsida; order Asterales; family Asteraceae; genus Scalesia; species Scalesia atractyloides. Next base: position 9,881,506 of record CAMTDV010000018.1, read on the forward strand.
TTACCACGGTTGTATACATTATCAATCAGATTCCCACAAAGTTATTGGATGGAAAATCTCTGTTCCAGGTTTTATTTTTATCAACACCATCTTATAATAATTTTCGGGTATTTAGATGTCGGGTGTTCCCGTATCTTCGCGATTATTCGTCACAAAAGATGGCTCCAAGGAGCCTACCATGTATTTTCATGGGCTATTGCTCGCAATACAAAGGATACAAGTGTCTTGAACCAAGTGCCGGACGTATCTACATCAGGCGCCATGCTCGCTTTGATGAACATTCACTCCCATTTAAAGATTACAATGTCTCATGTGACATATCCTCACTTCAACGTCATACTTATACCGACAATATTCCATCACCACCCTTACCTGAACAAAACTCTCCACAAACTTCAACCTCTTCTCCTATACCGCCTACCATCCCAAATGTTGTCTGTTGTGATGATTTTCCCTTTCCCACAACCGGCCCATCAAACCACTCCTCTACCAAACATACTCAACCTTGACCCGACGTCATACCCGACACAGTTGCTACTCCTCAATCTCCCCAACAAACCTCATCGACTCACCATACTGAAACAGCCCAACCCTTCACGTTCCAATTCACCCCACCCACTCCCCCTATACCCACCCGTCAACCAGCCGAGCCTAACCCTTTGCCCTCAGACTCATCCACTGTTCTAGCCTAGAACATCCCAATTATACCCCCATCCTCTACAGCTCAGGCCCAAGCTCGACCTGATCCAGTTTCACATGGCTCTGTTTCGTCCACACATCCCATGATAACTAGGGCGAAAGCAGGAAATTTTCAACCGAAACACCAGGCTAACCTTGCATCTCTAAATCCTAATGACCTACACCTTGCTTTATTTGCGTCTACTGAGTCGTGTGGCATTAAATATGCTGCCAAACATGTACATTGGGTTGAAGCTATGAACCAAGAACTTCAGGCTCTTCATAACAATAAAACATGGATGCTTGTCCCAAGACCCCAGAATTTCGGGTCTAAATGGTTGTTTTGAACCAAGTACAGATCTGATGGCACTATAGAGCGATATAAAGCCCGTCTTGTAGCACAGGGATTTATTTAATTGCCTGGTTTGAACTACTCCCACACCTTCAGCCCTGTTGTCAAAGCATCCACTATTCGCATTGTACTTTCTCTTGTAGTAATTTGCATCAACTCTATGTCAACAATGTGTTCCTCCACGCTCATCTCACTGAAAAGGTTTACATGGAACAACCTCCTGGATTTGTTAATCCCCACTTCCCTGATCATGTTTGCCTACTTAAAAAGGTCCTTTATGGTCTCAAACAGGCTCCCCATGCCTGGTTTCATCGCCTGAGCTCCTTTTTGCTTCAAACTGGTTTAGATGCAGTCATGCCGATACCTCCTTGATTGTCTTTAAACAAGATGACTGTCTCATGTACCTGCTGGTTTATGTGGATTATCTAATCTTGACAGGTAACCAGGCTCATGCTATGAAACACTTCATCTGCAAACTGAACTCTGAATTTGCTATCAAAGACCTGGGTGCTCTTAATTATTTTCTTGGTTTAGAGGTTGTTCCTACCTCTAATGGATTGTTCCTAAGCTAAACTAAATATGCTTATGATATTCTTGATCGGGCTAATCTACTTGATTGCAAACCAGTTAACACTCCTTTAGCTACAAACGAATCCTTTATTGCTGACGGAATACCCTTTTCAGATCCCACTTTGTACCGGTTTCTTGTTGGCGCCCTCCAGTATCTGACCATCACTCGTCCTGACATTTCTTATGCAGTTAACCAGGTGAGTCAATTTCTTCAAGCTCCAACAACTATTCACTTTCAGAATGTTAAACGAATCCTTCCATATGTTAAGGGCACTCTATCATATGGGCTCTCGTTTTCCAGACCGCCCAATATCTCCATTATTGGTTACTCTGATGCGGACTGGGCTCGATGTCTTGACACTCGTCGATCCACTTATGGATATTCCATATTTCTTGGTGGTAATCTTATTTCCTGGAGTGCAAAGAAGCAACCAACCGTGGTTCGTTCAAGTTTTGAATCTGAATACTGTACCCTTGCCAACACTGCTGCTGAGATTATTTGGGTCTTGAATGTTCTCCGTGAACTCCATGCCTTACCTCCACATCGACCTATCCTTTTATGTGATAATAAAAGTGCTTTGTTTCTTTCACAAAATCCGGTTTCTCACAAACGTGCGAAACACATTGACTTGGATTATCACTTTGTTCGTGAGTTGGTTACTGCCGGTAAACTTCACACTCACTTTATTCCAACCAAGCTTCAAGTGGCTGATATCTTCACCAAGAGTCTTCCACGACCGCAATTTGAATTTTTCTGTGACAAGCTTGGAGTTTGTCTGCCACCGTTCACCTTGAGGGGGGATGATAGACATAAATAAGGTCTTGTTATGTATTCTTTTTTATATTTATTTTGTGTCTCTTGATGTACCCATTGTTTTCTGTATATTTCTTGCTTCCTCTGAGGTTGAGGTAAGCCATTCAATTACAATCTCATAGTATGTATCCAACTCTAACCGTTTATAAAGAGAGGATGCATTTGCTCGATTGAGGGCATCCCAGGATGTTTATCAGATGATTTAATTGACCGTTAAAAAAAATAATAATAAAAACTGTACCAAATCACCTAATAATTAATATGTTATTAATAGGTTTTACCATTTTCTACCCGCCCCTATATGTGTGAAATTAAAGACTACATCACCTAATAAATAGCCCATGATAAAATAGTTTAGTGGTATTTTGTGTTAGGAGAAGGCTTAAAGACCATTAGGTCTTGAGTGAAACTCTCATAATGAGGTTTTTTTCTTCAAATTTATTGAGTTTAGTTCTGAATTGGTATATAGGCATTATAGTCTCGGGGAGATGATGCTGGATATGGTCAGGTGGTTTTGTTGATAACATGGTAATGCTCTAGTGGTCTATTAGTGATCCAAATTTTTCGTTAGAGTTAACTGTCATTTTAGTCCCTATGGTTTGGCTATTTTGCTAGTTTAATCCAAAAGTTTCATTTTTCGCCTATAGGTCCAAAAAGGTTTCATCGTTGCCATTTTAATCCACTGGGTTAACTTTATCTATTTTTTCTGTTAACGAGAAAGGGCAATTCGGTCATTTTATATGGCCGAATTGCCCTTCTAGTTAACATAATTACATATAAAATGACCGAATAGCCCTTCTCGTTAACATAAAAAATAGATGAAGTTGATCTAGTGGATTAAAATGACAACGATGAAACCTTTTTTGACCCACAGAGGATAATGAAACCTTTATACTAAACTCACAAAATAGACCAAACCAATGAACTAAAATGGCAATTAACTCTTTTCGTTAAAAAATAAATAATAAAGAAAACATCACCTAATAAATAAAATTTAATAACATTAATAAAAAAAAAATAATAAAACATCACCTAATAAATAAAAGTTAATAGTAACATTAATATAATAATAAAAGTGGCTTATGTCAAAAGTCAAGCTAACACCAAACCTCGATCACTCCGTTTCACAACCAACAAATAAACACCCCCCCTTTTCACAACCCCCATTTCACTCTCTCTCTCTAGATTTGCATTCGCTATTTTGTAATCAAACTCTGCATCGATTCAAGAAAATGAGTACGAGCGAACTCGTCAGCATCGATCCTCTAGACCTCAAATTCCCTTGTAAGTCCACCCGAGCCCATCACCCTATTCGACACCCAACTTCTTTATATCATTTAATTAATTATTATTCCAATCTAAATCATGACTTTTGTTTGTCTTCTGTTTTTGTTTTTGTTCGATGGATTAGTTGAATTAAACAAACAGATCAATTCATCGCTTCAGTTAACGAATAAGACGGATCAACATGTCGGATTCAAGGTACAATTTTGCAGCTTTCTGGTTGTTATTATAATTATTTTTCAATTTTGTTTGATTATGTCACGATCTGATTGTGGGTTTGTGGATTTGGATTTTGGGTTTTGAATTATTTATGGGATGTATGGATGATCTGTTTTTTTTTTTTTTTTTTTTTTTGGGGGGGGGGGATTTTAATGCAAATTATTATTCAGGTTAATGTACAATTTTGCAGTTTTTTTTTTAATTATGATCTGTTTTAATCCAAATTGTTGTGGGATTGTGGGTTTTGAATCTTTAGTGTGATGCATATATGATCTGTTTTTTTTAATAATGCAAATTATTATTCAGGTTAAGACGACGAATCCGAAGAAGTATTGTGTTCGTCCCAACACAGGAGTTGTTTCACCTAAATCAACATGTGAAATTATAGGTGATTCGTTTTTGTTTTTGTTTTTTTTTTTTTTGTAATTTAGCTTTTTCTATTTGATCTGTGGTTGCTGGAAATTGCTATGATAATTGCCCCTAAAAGTTGTGTGAAATGACCATTAAGGCTATTAGTTGGGGCCCTTAAGAGTGCTTATCTGATTATTATGAGAGAATAAGGGGCTTTTAAGTAACGCGTTAAAAAAGTTATGATTGTTAATACACAATCTCAGCTATCTCTTAATTGAGTTTAAGCTATTGGTTACAAAGATACAATGAAATTGTATGGTGCATTTTAAATGTTAGTTGATTAATTGAATTAGTTTCAAAAAGTTTAACCGAACTGCCTAACGCGTCTGTTTAAGCATTCGCTTAATTAGGAGTGCCAAGCGGGTCGTGTTCGTAGGTTGAACCCAACACAAACCCAATATTGTGTACTTGTGTCGAACACATGAACCCAGAAGAGATGTGTATTCGTGGGCTCACACGAACACGACCCATTTAGACGTTAATCTTGTTTATAACTCAAACTTAACTTTCTCGTAGACGTTGAAATTGTTGTTATTATTATTATGTTTATTTTGTTATAACTTTGGCTTTACTATAGTAACAATGCAAGCTCAGAAGGAGGCTCCGCCAGACATGCAATGTAAAGACAAGTTTCTCCTTCAGAGTGTAACTGTTGGCTCAGGAGCAACCCCAAAGGATATTACCCCTGAATTGGTAAGAACATGCTCCCGTTTTATTGTTGCAATTTTTTTTGTTTGACTGGTCAACAATTTAGATCCAAGTGATGATCTTGGTCATAAAAAGCACATGGTGCACAAAAGCGATAGGGTCTTGAGCCGAGGCGCAAATGTGCATCGCTTCATGTACGCGAAGCAAAATATATTCATATATTTTCATTTACCAATACTTATATATAAATAAGCTCTATATATGATTAGATATAAATAGCCTATATGTAGATTCTAAAAAACATGTACAACATTCTAGTGCACAAAAATATATAATTAATAGAAATAAACCACTCATCGTATAAATAAATATATGTAGTTATGGTTATAAATAAATGTACTACATAAGCAATTTAAATTTTATTAATGCAATTAAATGGAACATGTTTCCATACACGTATTTATTTATAATTTTTTTGAACAACTACTTATAAACTTTAATGCTTATATGAAAATAAATGCAACATTAGTTTTATGTAAGACAACTAATTGATAATTGTTACGTTAACCATTTCCCAATACATGTTTCATCCTTGGATTAAAAGAGCGCGCCCTAGGCGCAAAGCGCAACTGGTATTGGGAAATGGTTAAAGTTAACAGTTATCAATAAAATGTATATTACATAGAACTGATGTTGCATTTATTTTCATATAAGCATTAAAGTTTATAAGTAGCTGTTAAGAAAAATTAAGTTTAACAAGTAAATACGTGTATGAGAACATGTTTCATTTATTTGCATTTATAAAATTTAAATTTCTTATGAAGTACATTTATTAAAAATATAACTATATATATTTATATATATTATGTGTTTTTTATTAATTATATACTTCATATATTTTTTTGTGCGCTAGAATGTTGTATGTATAGCTCTTGAAAATGTACATGTAGGTTATCTATTTCTTAAATCATATAGAGAGCTTATTTATATGTAAGTTTTTGGTAATTGAAAATACAAACATATGAAAAATATAAAAAATTCATATAAATACATTGCGCCTCGCGTACTTGAAATTCTGCACTTTGCGCCTCGGATAAAGACTTATCGCTTTTGTGAGCATTGCGCTTTTTAAAACAAATATTTGTACTGTAAGAATGTGAAAAGAAGTTTGTTAGAAGTAGAGTTGGTTTTACAACGATTTTTGAAGTCTAGTGATTTCATTCGAAATTAAGTGAAAGTAAGTTACTGTGTATCGATATTTTCTCTTAATAATATTTCGAGCAGTTCAAGTTCGTTTACTTTATAATTGTTTGTGTAACAGTTTAGTAAAGATTCCGGGAATAACGTGGAAGAATGCAAATTAAGAGTCGTATATGTTCCTGTAACCCCATCAACGTCAACCGTTGCTCAAGGAGCAGAGCCAGTGTTACCATCTAATGGTCCAAGTGGCGCTGAGGTTGCTTTTGATTCATGAAAGCCATTATTGTTTTTCTTTATTTTTGATCATATTATTTGAAAGTGCTTGTTTTTCTTTTTTTTTTATGCTTGCAGGTTTCAAGAACTTATGCAGATTCCAATGACAAGTCCTCAGAGGTGAGTTGATACTTGATATATACATAAAATTTTTTAGCTTTTTTTTGTAGCAAATCACTAGTTATAATTATTGGCATAATGTAACATTTGACGGAATCATAATTGCTATTTGGAATTAGATGAAGATCACCTGTTTTATCACACCAAATGTAACAGACTTTAATGTTTTTATCATTGTTTGTAATGAACTATTTTTCTACCATTTCTTGTAATGAATTACTGTTCTGTTACCATTGCAATTGACCTGCTATATCGTGTTTTCCGGTTAGAGCAGATCAAAACCGTGAAATGGTAATGAGATAAGTTTGTCGCGTCAAATGGTAAAAAAAGGTTCGATACATCATTGGCAAAAATGTAAACGTTCGTTACATTTTGGTGTAACGAATTGCTTAAATCCGAGGATAGTTGGGCAATCTTACATTATAAATGGGTTTTTGTTGTAAATTAATATGCAAAGAATTAATTTGGGATGCCCTTTTTTCTACAACTAGTGGATTACACCCGCGCTCTGCGGCGGGGCGACCCAATTTTTAATGGAAACGTAAGACGCAATAGTAAAAATAATGTTAATGGCAGGAATTCGTTTGATATTGGTTCGCTTCATTAAGATACCGGCACTTATCGAAAGAGAAACAAAAAAAGTCATGATACAACCAAAAAATACCGAGATGTGTTTACATCGATCGAAACAAAGAAAAACGAATATCAATTCCGGTACCGACGTTGTTCGGCCAGCATTAGACCGTTTGTTTTGTTACATGTACAACACGAAGTTCGATTGAAACCTAAAAAAGAAAAACAAAAACCAAAAAATAGAGAAAAAAAAAGAATTCACAAAAGACAAAAGTTACAAAAGGACAAAAATCACTGTAGGCTAAGAAGTTTATAAATTATATATATAATAATTGCTCGTTTTTGATAAATGATAGGGGATCTTTGTGTGTGTAAATCTTATATTATTTGATGATTGATATGATACAATGTATATTTCTATTATACAGGAGTAAAAGGAAAAGTAAAAAAACAGATGCAACCAATAGATACACAATGAAAATACATGATGTAACAACCTCTAACAAACATTCCACCAAAAAGACTAAATTGCCCCTATAAATGTTTGAGTTGGATTAACCAAGCTAATGGATTTTCAGGTGAGAGCTCTCATTTCAAAGTTGACTGATGAGAAGAACGCCGCTATTGAGCAAAGTAAGAGAATTCAACAGGAATTGGTGAGAGATCTCTTTTCCCTTGTACTTACTAGCAGAAAATTTTGTCATTTACTTCTTAACGAGTCATTTTGTGTCGTGTTGTATCTTAAACGGTCAAATGAACAAATTTGGTTGAAAGAGTGAACATGTCAAATGAGTGAAACTGGTTGAAAGTCGTTCAAACTTCAAGCTCTAATTTTAATGCACACAATCTCCTGTATTGTTTCTTTAAAGAATCAGATTAGAACTGTAATAATATTGTTTTGTAATCATAAACAACTATAAAAGATGAAAAATTTGACAAAAAGTGCATGTGGATCAACTAGAGATGCACAAGTTGGGTTTTTTTATAACCTAAAACCAAGTAGGAACAGGTCCGGGTTTAGTCAACAAACTCAAGAATTGGGTACGTTCGGGTTTTTGACCGTTTTGCCTGTTCTTTTTTCTTGGGTTTTGGCCGGTTCTGGTCCGGGTTTTGACCGGGTAGAGGTGGAACCGGGTCGGGTGGTTCCAGGTTGGGTCCGGGTTTCGACCGTGTTGAGGTGAAACCAGGTCATGTGGTTCCAGGTTGGGTAGGGAACTGGTTCGTACCCGCGGGTCGGATAGGGCACTAGGAACCGGTTCTGGGTCAACCCAATCCGATGTGCTTTGATGTATTATAAAATAACCTGTTTGAGCCAGAACCTGAAAAGACTTACCATAGTTGTCAATAGCGAGCATAGCGAACGTTATAGCGCGCTACGTAGCGTATAGGACTAGGCTCGCTATTAGGGTTGTAGCGATAGATAACGATAATAGCAACAATATAATTTTGTTTTTGTTTTATTAATATAAATAGCAATTAAGTATAGCTATAAAATAGCTATATTATAGGTTTTTGTTAAATATACATGTAAAATAGCATATATTAGGGTATTTTGATATAATATACATATAAAAAATTGTTATTTTTGTTTCTAATGTATCGCTATTTATAAAATAGTTGCCTGCTATTTATCGTTATTCGTAGCATTTGTCGCTATTCGCCATTAACATCTATCGCTATTCGCCATTAACAACTATCTGACTTACCCAACCTTCACAACCCGACCATCTTTCTATCTCTACAATCCATCTTATATTAGTCTTTGTTTATGGTGAACTAACTAGCACTTTGGTTGCAACTATAGGAACTTTTGAGGCACCGAAGCAACAAAAGCCAAGGGGGTGGTGCATCTTTGATCTTCGCCATTGTTGTTGGCTTGATTGGCTTGATTCTTGGGTACATCCTGAAGAAATAATGGTATTTGACTAGTTGAAACTTATCTTTTTTTTTTCTTTTGATGGTCATAAGTTCATAATTCATGTAGGAAAGGAAAAAATTTTCATTAGTGGTTTGTTTAATTTTCTATTTTATTTTTCTTTAAAGGTAGTGTAATGACAATAGAAGAGAAACTTAGGGTGTGTTTGGTTTGTGGAGTTTAATTAAAGTGGAATTTGACTTTTGTTTATCAATGTGTTTGGTTTGATAGATTTGTTGGAAGTGGAATTTGAATACTTGAATTCATTGATATACTTAATAATATTAAATTGTATTAAAAATAAGAAATTATAATTTGTTATATTTATTTATAAATATTACTAAAATATACAGTGTTTATCAAAATATATAATTGACTTATTACTAATGATGGTGTCAATGTATTGTCAAGATCGGTCTTAGAAAGTTGATGGATGACTTAGCAAAATATACAGGGTTTATCAAAATATATAATTTACTTAAAAAAATAATATGAAATGACAGCATAATTGATGGATTTAAGATTTTAACGGGCGTTAGCCTCAATTATCACATTAACACGTTTTCTTTTAGTTTAGATTTTATAAGAAATGGTCAAATACAAAGGTCTTTAAAAAGGGTATGAAGGAATATTCTTCAATTTGAACACAATAAAAATACTTAAAAAACAAACTTTTTTTTTCAATATTCTGTTAAAATAATCGCTACAAAAAACAATATTAAAAAAATTTGTGCTTTTTAGATTATTTTAGGTTTTTTGGGGGTTTAGTTTTTAGCATTTACCTTTGGTTTGGGGGGGGGGGGGGGGGGAGTTGGGGGGTTTCGTTTTTTTTTTTTTTTGGGGGGGGGGATTAGGTTTTTGGGTGGGGGTTTAGGTTTTGGGTTTTTGCATGTACATGTTCTTTTTCTCTTATAGACAAGATTATGAACACTTGTCACTCTATGGTTCCTTCTTACACTTCTTATATTTATACTCCTTTGTAAAATAACTCAACTTTAGTTTTTATATATCTAAGAGTAAACTGCAGTTTTACCCCCTGGGTTTATATGTGATTGACACTCTTACCCCCTAAAACGAAAAAAAATGTTGTCTTACACCCCAAAGAATGCGAAAAGCTGCAACCTTACCCTCTGCCGTCAAATGACTTTAACATTCTGTTAGTTGGCATGCGAAATGACAATTCTACCCTTCTAACTACCCCCGTTCTTTCTAACTATAATGAACCTTACCCCCTGCAGAAAACGTGTCCATTCCCGCCTAAATTGTTTGACCATGAAAAGTCAAAGCCTGCACATATTGATTTCTAATTCTAATCCAATTCCTAATCCTAATTCCAAAACCAACATCAAGCAAATGAACCTCTAATCCACTATGATTCTTAAACAATCAAGAATCCAATTCCTAATCCTAATTCCAAAACCTCTAATCCACTGTCATCAAGCACATGTATATAGTTTACCACTGTCAAACTTCAAACAATCAAGAATCCAATTCCTAATCCTAATTCCAAAACCATCATCAAGCACATGAACCTCTACTCCATTGTCAAACAATCAAGAATCCACAAGGGCATGAACCTCTAATCCATTGCCAATGACCAAACAATGTAGCAAAATGTATGCTGCTGCAAATGAACCTCTAATACAGCAAGTTCATGAAACTGCATACACACTGCCAATGGTAATCCTAATCCTAATCCTAATACAACAAGTTTGATTAAAAATGCTGCAACATGTACGCTGTTGCAAATGAAACTGCATACACGCTGCCAATGATAATGATAATCTAAATTTTGACCTTATAACGTTAGATACTATATGCTGATCAAACATGCCGCAAACATCAGGGACTGTTTATGAATTATAATTAGATCATTTTACATGAAGACTTAACATCAACATACAAAATACAAAATTATCCTACTTGAAAGTACTGGTAACATCATAGTTAAGTTACCTACATAACTACATAATTACTAACTTATGATCAACTCTCAGGTGGATAATGGAAGTTGATGACATGGCAGCCAAATTAGGAGACCACCAAGTGGACCACCGTCGATGAGCTGGATAGACTCATCGTCAGGTCAACTGTCAAAAAACACAAAACAACACAAAATTATCACACAAATCCGACTAACTTATTATCAATACTCTGTTTATCACTACCCTGTTCAGAACATCATAAAAAATTATCAATACTATGTTTATAATCGAACCCTCTATTAACATTAAATCCGACCCTGTTCAAACACTCTATTAACATCAAATCCGACCCTGTTCGTATCAAAATGTGGAACCCTGTTCGTATCAATCATACCCTGTTTCAGTAAGAATAACAACTAGACTAGAACTACGATTATACCTGTGGTGTTCCTGATCAGATATCTGACCACCCAATACACAATCGGCATTGTCTTGCGCGAGAGATGAGAAGGAAGGGTTGGTTGATTTGGATCCTGTGTTCACCGGCGAGGAGAAGGAGAAAGGGGGAAGTGTTTGGGGGGTAAGGTGGAAGTGATGGTTATAATAGAGGGTGTTGTGTTGAGGAAGCCATCAAACTCAAGTGGAAAAGACTATTTTGTCCTTTGACCGTTAATAATGGACGTTGACTTTAAACTGATTTTAACACCGGGGGTAATAGTGCAACGTTTGTCAATAGTTGAGGGGTAAGACAACAATTTTTTCGTTTTAGGGGGTAATAGTGCAACGTTTTTCACATATAACCCCAGGGGATAAAACTGCAGTTTACTCTATATCTAATTTAAGCATTGTTTTAAGAAAGTGGTTAGATAAACTTTTTCACCTTTTTAATAACATTCTAATATACTTATAATTCTACATTATTGTCCATCATAGGAGTGTGTACGGTTCGGTTTTCGGTTTTTAAAAACCGTTCGATTTCGGTTTTAGTAATGGTTTAGTTATGTTTTTCGGTTTTGAAACAAATTACGTAAGATTCAAAAAATAAAAGTATAATTCAAAGTTTAAGAATCTTTCTTAAATGTTTACATTTAAGTTAATATATTAGTCTTTTAAATTACTATTGTTCACATAAACCTAACATTGTAATCTATTATAATGTCTCTCCACAGTTTTTATCAAGACGTTTTTATGTTTAAATCCTTTGAAAATTATTTAAGAGTAAAATGCCCGGATGGTCCTTGTGGTTTTGTAAACTAACACCTATAGCCCCCAACTTTTGGAAATTACACCGGTGCTCCCTGTGATTTGACGAGTTGTTACCGGATAGTCCCTGGAGTGGATGTCCGTTAGTTTTCTCCGTTAAATCTATACAAAATGACAAAATTACCCCTTACTAAGAAAAAACTAATTATTAATCATTTAAAATATCAATTGAGCCCACCTACCTCTCTAATTCTCTCTAATTCTGTGCATCTGTCTTAAAAAAAACCACTACCACCACCATACCACCATCACCATAGCCATCCACCGCCACCCACCCCACCATCACCGTAGCCCTTTTACCCAAATCGTATCTTAATAAGCTAAAATCCTAACCCTCATTCACTCATCACCTCTCCCACATTTTACAGGAAGATTAACGCTGCTACCGGACGTGATTTCTTAGCTGCCTAAAGCCACCATGGTAGTCAATATCCATTACGTTATTCTTTCAGAATTAATGATTTTATGCATTTGTTATATAATTTTGTGAACACCGTTGTAAATCTTCGATTTTCACCTTTTAAATGTCGTAATAGTTTTTATTAGATTTGTAATATGAAAGTTAACGATTAAACTGTTAATTTTGCTTCTTGCAGGTCGAATTATGTTTGTATTAGCATTGAGTTGTAGATCTGTGATATAAGGGTGATGTTTTCACAAAATTGATGGATTGCTTTAGAACACTCTTTAGGTATATCGGTACTGAAGAGAACTATTTTGTAATGTTTTAATTATTATTGTTGATTTCTAATGTTTGCTGTAGATTTTTGTTGTTAATTTAAATAAATAGCATATTTATACTTAGTTTTGTTTGCTGTAAGAAAATTCAGATAATCTTGTTATATTTGGAGGTGGTATGGCGGTCAGGGGTTCAGTGAGAGGTGGTGCAATGGTGGTGGATTAAGGGCAAAGGTGGGGAAGCAGTGGTGCTTTTTGGCAGTGGTCGGTGCTGGTTTAGGGTCCAGGTTTGCAGATTAGGTCTTTTTAGGTGGTGGGGTAATGGTGGCATGGGTGACGGGTTGTGATTGTGGTTAGTGGTGGATTGTGGTGTTTGGTAGATGTGGTGTGGTATGGTGGTGGTGACCGGTGATTTGGTGGTGGCATGGTGGTGGTAGTGGTTGTTTTAAAACGATTAATTAGTTATATTTTAATAAAAGCAAGGGGTAATTTGTCATTTTACATGGATTTAACGGAGAAAACTAACGGACATCAACTCTAGGGACTATCCGAGTAACAACTCGTCAAACCACATGGAGACACCGGTGTAATTTCCAAAAGTTGAGGACTATAGGTGTTATTTTACAAAGCCACGCAAGAGAGGTCCGGGAATCCCGCGCGACGCGCGGGAGAGGTCAATTTCGGGTATAATAGAGCAGCGTGGGACTGAAGTCTGTGCTCAAAATCGAACGAAAAATTCGATCGTATACTCTCTCTATCACCGTTTCTCTGAACAACACCCCCTAAACCCTAAATCCCTAAACCTGCGAAGCGCTGCCCGCTGTAAGTATCTTAACCCCCGATCACTAATTCACTATCCTACCCGATTTAGGATCAACGCATGTCAAGACTCTGCCCGACTACGTTCGTTGAGGTCCTATCTCGTGTTGTATGGACACCCTACCCATCGATCTAGAATCGCCAACGCATGTCTAGGCTCTGCCTGACTACGCTCGTTGGAGTTCTGTCGTGTGTTGTATGGTTAAAGTGACTTGGTTAATTTACTAACACATGTGCATTGTATGTTTAAATAGAATATCCAGGAAGTATCAGGAATTATCACCAGAAAGGCCGTAGGAATACCTAAGTTTTCAATGTGAGTCATTTCTTTTCTCAAATGCTTTTGTAAAACCTTAAATGTTTTCGATTATACTTACAATGATTAAGTCTTTGTATTCTACAATTACTGCCGGTATGTGTGGTTTTGTATACACTACTTATCAAGCGTCACCATTGTTAGCCAATGAGTGATATGACCATAGTTACCAAGATCCTGTCGAGTGACAAATACTGAATGAGTAATTGGGTTGATATAAACATTGTAATCGCTCTTAATACTGTAAAGTATAATGGTGTGTCGTTTTATAAAATGGAATGAACTCGCCAGTATTTCTTGATGATAAAATATTTTTAAAACGCGTTTCAGGTAACTTATGTGAAGCTATTAGAAGCCAGCTGGAGAGCACTGAAGGCTTAGAAAAGTGGCTATAAAAGTTACCTAAATAAAAAGGAGTTTATGTTTTTCATAAATTAGGGTTTACCCCTATGAATGTATTGTAATGGAAACATGGGTTTTACCCATTTGTTTAATACAATGAGTTTTAAAACTCTGATAGTATTTCCTAACTACGATCCTGATATTTTAATTCTGCTGCCAAATTAACAAACACCGTACCACCTGTCTGACGGTCCTCGCGGCCCCCGCTCCCGGGGTAGGGATCGGTGGTTGTGACAGAAGGTGGTATCAGAGCCACTGGTTTAAGCCATTTAGGTGTTCTTTTGAAATACCTAAATTCTTAAACAAATGTGTTAGGAAATACTGCGACTTCTATGTTACTCTATGTAAATATATATACTATTATTTGTTATTTTAATAACTTCTTTAGTTTTCAGTATGAGTGATCATGGTACTTCTGACACTTATCATCACCTACCTCATTCTCTCATGGATGAAGGAACATCCCAGCCAATCACCGATACACCGCCGATTCCGAAGATATCTTTGTTTTCAAAGCCAAATCCACAGAACCTTTTCCCCCTAAAAAAAGAGGTTGGTTTAGTATAGCCAAAGAAGAGAAGAGGAAAAGAATGAGACAAGCATAGCAGCAAGCCATAGCAGTTAGAACTGAGAGGAATACCCGAAACTCAGAAGTTAGACCCCTATGGGAAGAAGAGTTGGATAGACAATTTGCTAATTTTCACATGTTTGCAAATGTAGGAGGAGAACCTAATTTCAACCAAGTAGCAAATCCAGAACCACCATTACTTCCTTTATTTCCTAACCAACCCATGAACCTAGAACAAGAAACAGGGAAACCAATTTTCAATCCCAGCCTTTGACCCCAATGAGATACCTAGATTCCCAGCACCAAACCCTTTAGATCAATGGTGGGCTAACAACTGGGCAATTCAGAACCTACTAGAAAACCCATTTCCTACGAAGAACCAGTTCCACCTTACCCTTAACCAGTGCCAGCCCCAATACTACCTAGGAAACAGTAGAAGAACTCCGCCAGTTTGGAGATGAACTGGTGGAGGAAGGAAACCGAATTCACCAAATCGGAGAGAAGCTCGTCTGGAAGTATGGCGAGCGGGAAATGCAGTTTTAAGAAATCAGCAGCCTAAAATATGTACATATATATGTGTGTGTATTTTGTTACTTTGAAAAAAAAAACTACTAAAACTAAAATAGACATAAAAGTAATATATATCACCTATATATATCGATGCATAAGTTACTAATGTTTGAATTCTAGTTGTATTTGTAATAGATGCATATATATATATATATATATATATAGAAAAGAGTAAAAATCGCAATGCTCGACGATTTTGGTTCACTGTGTTGGTGTGATTTTATTTAATTTACTCTGTGATATTAATACCTGATAAATGTTTACAATTCAGATGTCAAACGAAGTAAACCAGGAAATCCAGAATAGCAATAATAACGATATCCAAGTAGATAAAAGTGTTATCGAACACATAGTGGCCCAAGGAATCATAGATGCTATGCCTTATATAATCGATACTATTAAAAAGGAAAAAAAATAATAGTTCCATAAACGGGAATAAACGTGTACCTCATGAAGCAAATCACAACGTGAATGGAAATCACGAATTATTAATCCAAGCTCCAATTCCAAAAAGAAGAAGAACCATCTCATATGGTTGTTCTTATAAAGAATTCTTATCATGCAAACCGATAGAATTCTCAGGCAATCGAAGGAGCTATTTCAGCCTTGCGTGGATAGAAAAGACAGAATCAGTCCTAAAGATAAGTAAATGTGCAAATGAAGATAAAGTCATGTATGCTTCTAATCTTTTTAAAGATGCAGCTTTAGAGTGGTGGAATACCATTCTTCAGTCCAAAGGAAGTGACGAGGTTTACAGTAAGGAATGGAACAACTTTAAGGAGATAGTTAAAAGGAAATTCTGTCCTCCTAATGAAAAGGAACAAATTGCTAATAAATTCCTAAATCATAGAATGATCGGAGTAAATTGCCGAGAATATACCACCACATTCTTTGAATATGCAAGGATTGTACCAACTATAGCTTCACCTGAACCAGTATTGATCTCCCGTTACATCTGGGGATTAATCAGTGAGATCAGACATGTAGTCAAAGCAGCTAGACCACAAACCATAGAAGAAGCAGTAGAACTAGCAAACACCTTGACAGATGAATTGGTACGTACGCAAGAAGAAAACCAGAAAAGGAACCTAGCCCAAAGGATCACCCAGGAACTACGTTATGGTAAGTACCATCGCGGAAAAGGGGCAAGTTCTTTTTCACCCCCATGTAAGTACTGCAAAAGGAAACATTCAGGAAAATGCTCTATATACTGCAACTTCTGCAAAATATCAGGGCATAAGGAGGAAGACTGCAGAAAGAAAGCTAACCTTGGTAGAACATGCTATAACTGTGGAGAAGCTGGTCATATTAAACCGTACTGTCTAAAACTAGCTCTAGCAGCAAGCAACAAAGCAAAGACGACGGAAGGGCCCAGAAGAAATGCCAGAGCATTCGTGCTGACCGCCGAGGAAGCCAAGATGATCCCGGATGTGATTGCCGGTACATTTTTAGTTAATGATGTTTATGCAAAAGTATTATTTGACTCTGGTGCAAACCAAAGTTTCATCACTACTTCCTTCTGCAATTTTCTTAATCAACCGTTAACTAAACTTCACCAAAATTGTCTGGTGGAGACGGCAAATGGATCTTCTATCCAAATAAGCGAAATCCTACAAGGAGCAAAGATAGGAATTTTAAATCATAATTTTTCTGCTAACCTTTTTCCCATGGATCTAGCCGGATTTGATGTCATGTTAGGAATGGATTGGTTGGTAGCCAATCAGGCACGAATAATATGTGATCAAAAGTCTGTCGAAGTAAATGTGCCATCTGGCGAAATGATCACAATTAAAGGAGATAAGTCGACAATGTAACATCCGCCGAAAAACGGGTTTTCAAAACCCGCTTCGTTTATTTAACGAATATCAAGTTATAAAATTTTGTTGCGTATTTATGATTAATTTTAATTTTAAACAATACATAATTAATAAACAAATTAGGATTTAAAAACAAAAATTGTTAAAAGTGAAAATAAGAAAATTAAAAATAAAACAAGGCTGCCGGGATTCGAACCCGGGTCAGCCAATGACTTAACTCCCACTCATCCAACCACTCCGCCACTTGTGTTATTTGATAAACATATCGAAACAATTAATTCAAATAACAAAACACAGAAATCAAATTCAGTCTTTGACGCGCCCATTTCGCAGTCGCCGGAAATCCCGACGACTTCGCCAATAATTGACGGTTTCTATCGATTTAATGGAAGAATTAATCCTAACATCGGTTATAACCGACGTCCATTTCCGCGACATCCGTCGTAACCGCCGGAGAACGGATGACCAACGAATCAAGACGGTAATCAGACCCAATGCGTCTCGATTTTTCCCTATAAATACACCCACAAGTCTCTGGTAGCCTTTTCGCTCAAAATCGCACCTTTTCTCGAAGCAATTTCACTCGCCGGAAATATCCTGCCATCACCGGACTTTCGCCGGAAAACCGAGACTCGCCTCAACACGGTAAACACCTCGACTCTTTCTGTTTCAATCCGTTGTTAGACTGTTACTAACTTCAATCCAACAATCAGAATCAATCCCAGACGACGTAACGGAATATTCAGCTCTCACCGGAAAACCTCTGGAATTTCTAATCTCACGCTGTGAATCGGTATAATCATTCGAACTTCTGTTAATCCTTGTTTAGTACCCCACTTTCATAACTAATCAAACAAAACTGATAATTGATTCAAGCAGAAAGAATACACAAATCAGAGCCGACGTTCATTGCCGGAATTCTGAAGAAATACAATTGATTGGTACATTCGTTTCCTGAGTTCATTTTATTCATCACATTTCAACCAGTAATATGCTCGATGAACGACCCAATCAAGAACAGTTGAAAAATCTTCGACTGAGTCTTTGAGCGAAGAAGACGAAGTCGACTGTGTATTATAAGATTAATTAAAATCAGATTAATAAACGGGTTAGACACACAGTCCAGTGGTGGACTGTGTGCAAATAATAAGAACACGTCTCGAGTTCGATCCCTGCCCCAACCTCACTCCTTTAAACAAAAATGCTCTTTTTAACCGAACCGGGATAACTCACAGAATCATGTTAAGTATAATAAAAACCGGAATATTAACCATGTTAGACACACAGTCCAGCGGTGGACTGTGTGCAACACTAACTCGCACGTCCCGGGTTCGAGACTGGTTAACGGCACCGGTTCAATGCAATTAAAATCCTTTTTAAAAATAAATGATTTTCGGATTAACTTAAATAGTGTATAAATATAATTAAAAACAGAAATATTTCGGGTTAGACATGTAGCTCAGTTGGTAGAGCTGCGTGCACGCGTAGGGAGGTCACGGGTTCGAGTCTCACCCAGCGCACACATACAAACGACCGAACCGGTCAACGGTCAACAGTAATGGTCAACGGTCAACGGTCAAGTCAAAAAGTCAACATTTTTTTATTATTTTATTTATTTATTTAAATTAAAAATCAATTAAAAATACTTAAAAATAACATTTTTAAAGTTAGAAAATAGCCTTAAACTCACAAAAATATATCAAAAAATCCTACTAAAATTGATTAATAAAATCCGCTTATTTACCGAACCGTTATGTTATTATCTAGGTTAGTTTTCTCTCGTGGATAAATCCAAACTCGTGCGCATTCAACATCATCCACCGAACGCACCCAATGTGAGTGAATCTTATAACTCCCCTTTTTATTACACGTTTTGGGGTGTATCATGTGTCGCTTAAACTAATTCGTTTATTCAAACTCGTGCCATACCATTTTATGATTAAACTTAGAATGTAAATATTGTTTGTAGTTATGTATTACATATTGTCAAGTTGTATGCATATTATTTGTTAGGCCCTTCAGTTACTCGTGGGAGACGAGTTGAACAACGCGTGCCTTAAAACTCATTCATTAGGCCCATCAGTTCGTAGAACAACGCGTGCCTCAAAACTCATTCATTAGGCCCATCAGTTCCTCGTGGGAGACGAGTTGAACAACGCGTGCCTCAAAACAATCTATTATTGTATGTGTGTGCATTGTTTAATATTAAGTGTTTTGTGAATAAGTTTACATTTACATTTACTCATATGTGGTTATACACTTTATTTTATAATCAATTCAATAAACTTGTTTAAATGTTTTTCATAGGTCACCCCTCGCCAACTTTTTGTTGATCCAAAAAACCATTTTTACACATGATACAGGTGAACAGGATGAAGCAAGGAAAACATAGGAAATGCCTTAGAAGAAAATAATGAAGTCTAGAAAGATGTGTAGAACATGTTGTAATTATGATTGTATGATTCCCTTTAAATTGTAATAATAAATATGAAACGTTATAATAAATGTCATGAGCTTTGATGAAAACCTAATCATGCCCCGATCACCTTTTCCGTTGCGGGTTGGGGTGTGACAGATTGGTATCAGAGCTTTTGACTATAGGGATATAGGATAGGTTATTAGACCCTTAGAGCCTATACTATAGTTGATTAGATTTTAATTGTTTATGTGGTTATATGCAAACTCATGATATTTATTTCTTTCATATTTATTACATACGCAAATGCATGCAAACACTTCCAACACTACATTTGTGATACATAGTGAATTATATTTACAGTCAAACATACATAATTACATACACATTCTTCATACATATTTCAATGCTCACATTATTCAAATCATCTTCATACTTCCGTTATTCAAGATTTTGTCGCTTTTTTCATTTTTCAAATCTCATCGAAGTGAGTTCTGCGACGGGCATGTAGTAACTGTAAGGGTACAAGTACCGGTAGTCAGAACGTCCTGTCTAGGTTGGCATTCGTATAAATCCAATATAACGGACCCGTTTGCCTACCTGGGGACTAACGATGAGAGTACGAAGGACCTATTAGGCCAAAGCATGCCACACCAAACGTCGTTCGAACTAACCCCACTTTGAGGTGTCACCGTGTCCACACCTGGATACATTCCGAATATCATACGTTACATACATATTTTTTTGATTTTCTCCGGGTTTTAGTGTACGTAACCAGGCTAACACATGCGAACCATATGAAAAACCCAGTAATCATGGGGGCCCACATGATTACGAAGGTGAAGTATGGCGGCATGCAAGGCCCAATTACGAGCAAAGCCCAAGACATCCTATGGATGTAGTAGATTTATTATTCTATATTTATTTTATGAATGTTCATTCCTAAATACGACACATGATCCCTAAAACATCCAACTCATACTCTTGATATGTATTCCTTGTAGATGTCTTCTAGTCTCGCTCGTAGGAAGATGAGACCAGGAAAAGCCCGCGAGCGCATGGCTGCCCAAATCGCTCAACAAATGGCTGCCGTAATACCCAACATTGTAGTTCAAGTTCAGCAAGCCCTTACCGCTAATCCCGTCAATCATGAAGATCAAAACATTGTCAACCCTCCCCCAAATACCACTAAATGCACCTTCAAGCATTTCAAATCCTGCGACCCTCCAAAATACAAAGGGACTGAAGGTGTCACCGCTCTCCTCCATTGGTTTGAAGAAATGGAAAACACTTTTCTAAATTGCGATTGCCCCGATGATCGCAAAGTGCGATATGCTACTGGTCGTTTACTTGGAATAGCACTTACATGGTGGAACACAGAGAAGGCCAAACAAGGTGTTGAAGATGCTATGACTTTGACTTGGGAAGAGTTGAAGGAAATCATGGCAAGACGATTTTGCCCAAGGAGCGAAATCAAGAAATTAGAGGATGAGTTCTATTCGTTGAAACAAAAGGAAGGCGACCACACCACGTACAACAAGAGATTCCTCGAGTTAAATCAAATGGTTCCCAACTTGTTCACTCCTCTCTACCGTTTGATCGAGCACTACATTCGAGGTCTTCCTTCAAAAATTCAAGACTCTATAATAAGTACCACACCTGCAACTTTGGAAGCAGCTATGGAGTTAGCTACAGAACTCACCGAGAACCGCATAAGAAATAAGGACTTCAAGGAGGAGAAGAAGAAGGATAAAGCATCAACTGAAACCTCGAACTCCACCCAAACCGAATCCCCTTCACGATCCATTTCTAAGAGAAAACGAGATGGGCAACTTTTCGCTGTCACCCAACGCAACCAACCAATTTCACAAGCCATACCCCTCCAAGCTATCCCAATCACTCAAGTAGCACCCAACTCAACTTACCCAAATAAGAAACCTTACCTTGGACCTCACCTTCAATGTAACACCTGTTTTTATCACCATCCATCTACCTTACCTTGTCGACTATGTGCGAATTGTGGACGCTATGGTCATTTGAGCAAGGCTTGCCGCACTTCTCAAAACCAAATCTCCCCCCCTACTCAAAACATGATCCAAACATATCAACAACCCCAATACCCCATGTTTCCTTATGTTCGAGCTTGTTTTAATTGTGGCGACCCTACCCACTTTAGAAACACGTGCCCTCGACTGGTTAACATCATAAACGCCCAAGCTCAAGCAAACCCAGTTAACCAAGCAAATCAAGAAAACCTAACCACTAGGCCACCAGCAAGAGGAAGAGTTTTCAAAATCAACGCTAATCCTGTTGAAGATAGTGACGGCCCAAAACGAACCACCCAACTAGTCTCCTTCACCAAAAATCAGGATTCAACTCCAACCGCTTAGTTTTTATGTTTTTCTTTATGTTATCTCAATTTTCACGTATCTCAATTATAATTGGAATTTTATCCACGAATTTTAATGCGAATTACTATTTCAGTTTGTTTTTATACTCATTGATTTAACATTCATATCATCATATCTCACGACGTATCTCAGTCTCGTCATTTAAAGAAGTTGGGTTGTGTCTCACTTCTACATAGACTAACCTCTCCATCATAACAAACGAGAGAGGTACAGTACCATACAAACATGTATACTATCAGAATTAAGACTCAAGCCTTGGTTGTTGTGTTTGTTTATGTTTTAGAGTCACATAGAACCAATCATAACTTACTGATAAAACCAATGAAAATTTTACAAGAATATGGTGGATACGCCGCTGGTACTTCCTATATATAAGTATTCTTGCCAAAGGATCAGAGGCATTATCAGGCGGTTATGAGAAGTTCCATGTAGGATTTAGTATTGTCTTGGTTGAAGTTTGTTTTATACTCACTGATTTAGCATTCATATCTCTCATCATTTAAAGAAATTGGATTGTGTTCTATTTCTACATAGACTAACCTCTCCATCATAACAAACGAGAGAGGTACTGTCACCATTTAAACATGTATACTATCAGAATTAGGACTAAGACTTTGGTTGTTGTGTTTATTTATGTTCTAGAGTCACATCATAGAACCAATCATAACTTACTGATAAACCAATGAAAATTTGACAAGAATATGGTGGATACGCCTCTGGTACTTCCTATATATAAGTATTCTTGCCAAAGGATCAGAGGCATTGTCAGGCGGTTATGAGAAGTTCCATGTAGGATTTAGTATTGTCTTGGTTGAAGTTTGTTTTATACTCACTGATTTAGCATTCATATCATCTCATCATTTAAAGAAATTGGATTGTGTTCTATTTCTACATAGACTAACCTCTCCATCATAACAAACGAGAGAGGTACTGTCACCATTTAAACATGTATACTATCAGAATTAGGACTCAGACTTTGGTTGTTGTGTTTATTTATGTTCTAGAGTCACATCATAGAACCAATCACAACTTACTGATAAAACCAATGAAAATTTGACAAGAATATGGTGGATACGCCGCTGGTACTTCCTATATATAAGTATTCTTGCCAAAGGATCAGAGGCATTGTCAGGCGGTTATGAGAAGTTCCATGTAGGTTTTAGTAGTAGAAGTTTTGTTTTAGGATATAACCTTATCTTTCCAAACATATCAAAACTCTTGCGCATGAAACCATATTTAGTCAATCAACTCTGTTTATCAATATTCATTATCATAGGCATCAAAAAGCGATTCCTGTAGCAGGGTACTCAACCCTTACATGGAACGTTACCGCCTCAAACAAAATTTAAACTCTTACTCTCTTCTAAGTATGTATCTGTCAAATTAAACACCATCCGTTTGAGTCAAACATGTCACTACTTAAATTTCGGGACGAAATTTCTAAAAGTAGGGGATACTGTAACATCCGCCGAAAAACGGGTTTTCAAAACCCGCTTCGTTTATTTAACGAATATCAAGTTATAAAATTTTGTTGCGTATTTATGATTAATTTTAATTTTAAACAATACATAATTAATAAACAAATTAGGATTGAAAAACAAAAATTGTTAAAAGTGAAAATAAGAAAATTAAAAATAAAACAAGGCTGCCGGGATTCGAACTCGGGTCAGCCAATGACTTAACTCCCACTCATCCAACCACTCCGCCACTTGTGTTATTTGATAAACATATCGAAACAATTAATTCAAATAACAAAACACAGAAATCAAATTCAGTCTTTGACGCGCCCATTTCGCAGTCGCCGGAAATCCCGACGACTTCGCCAATAATTGACGGTTTCTATCAATTTAATGGAAGAATTAATCCTAACATCGGTTCTAACCGACGTCCATTTCCGCGACATCCGTCGTAACCGCCGGAGAACGGATGACCAACGAATCAAGACGGTAATCAGACCAATGCGTCTCGATTTTTCCCTATAAATACACCCACAAGTCTCTGGTAGCCTTTTCGCTCAAAATCGCACCTTTTCTCGAAGCAATTTCACTCGCCGGAAATATCCTGCCATCACCGGACTTTCACCGGAAAACCGAGACTCGCCTCAACACGGTAAACACCTCGACTCTTTCTGTTTCAATCCGTTGTTAGACTGTTACTAACTTCAATCCAACAATCAGAATCAATCCCAGACGACGTAACGGAATATTCAGCTCTCACCGGAAAACCTCTGGAATTTCTAATCTCACGCTGTGAATCGGTATAATCATTCGAACTTCTGTTAATCCTTGTTTAGTACCCCACTTTCATAACTAATCAAACAAAACTGATAATTGATTCAAGCAGAAAGAATACACAAATCAGAGCCGACGTTCATTGCCGGAATTCTGAAGAAATACAATTGATTGGTACATTCGTTTCCTGAGTTCATTTTATTCATCACATTTCAACCAGTAATATGCTCGATGAGTTGTTTGTAGTTATGTATTACATATTGTCAAGTTGTATGCATATTATTTGTTAGGCCCTTCAGTTCCTCGTGGGAGACGAGTTGAACAACGCGTGCCTTAAAACTCATTCATTAGGCCCATCAGTTCGTAGAACAACGCGTGCCTCAAAACTCATTCATTAGGCCCATCAGTTCCTCGTGGGAGACGAGTTGAACAACGCGTGCCTCAAAACAATCTATTATTGTATGTGTGTGCATTGTTTAATATTAAGTGTTTTGTGAATAAGTTTACATCTACATTTACTCATATGTGGTTATGCACTTTATTTTTATAATCAATTCAATAAACTTGTTTAAATGTTTTTCATAGGATTCACTCGCCAACTTTTTGTTGATCCAAAAAACCATATTTACACATGATACAGGTGAACAGGATGAAGTAAGGAAAACATAGGAAATGCCTTAGAAGAAAATAATGAAGTCTAGAAAGATGTGTAGAACATGTTGTAATTATGATTGTATGATTCCCTTTAAATTGTAATAATAAATATGAAACGTTATAATAAATGTCATGAGCTTTGATGAAAACCCAATCATGCCCCGATCACCTTTTCCGCTGCGGGTCGGGGTGTGACAGACAAGATCAACAAAGTTCATCTCTGTGATGAAAGCTGCAAGCTATATACGGAAAGGAGAAATGGTGTATATGATTTCCCTAATCACTAACACTAAAGGGAAAAAATTAAAAGATATTCCCGTAATATCTGAATTCTCCGATGTTTTCCGAGAAGAATTGCCTGGATTACCGCCAGATCGAGAAGTTGAATTTAGAATTCCCTTAATACCAGGAACGACACCGATTGCCAAAGCACCCTATCTCCTAGCACCGATGGAGATGCAGGAACTGAATAAATAGCTGGCCGAATTACTAGAGAGGTTTCATACAACCCAGCACAGCGCCATGGGGAGCACCGGTGCTGTTTGTCAAGAAGAAAGACGGATCTATGCGTACGTGCATTGATTACCGGGAATTGAACAAAGTGACAATAAAAAATCGGTACCCGTTACCAAGAATTGACGATTCATTCGACCAACTCTAAGGAGCCCGATTCTTTTCTAAGATCGACTTACGCTCAGGATATCATCAATTGAAAGTACAGGAAGAGGACATTCCTAAAACCGCTTTCAGAACAAGGTACGGTCATTATGAATTTACAGTCATGCCATTTGGTTTAACCAATGCCCCAGCTGCATTTATGGACATGATGAACAGGATATGTAAACCATACCTAGATAATTTCATAATTGTCTTTATAGATGATATTCTAATTTACTCTAAGGTAAGGAAGATCATGCAGAGCATTTGCATATACTCCTGTCATTGCTAAGGAAGGAAAATCTTTATGCAAAATTCTCAAAAAGTGAATTCTGGTTACAAGAAGTACAATTTCTTGGACATCTGGTAAACCACGAAGGAATTCATGTGGATCCCACAAAGATCGAAGCAATTACCAAATGGAAGGTCCCAGAATCACCAACGGAAATAAGAAGTTTTCTTGGACTGGCCGGATATTATAGACTTTTTATTCAAGATTTTTCTAGAATAGCCATATCGTTAACCAAGCTAACATGCAAATCGGTTAAATTTGAATGGGGACCAAAGCAGGAAGAAGCATTCCGAATATTGAAGCAAAAGTTAACCAACGCACCAATACTCGCTTTGCCAGAAGGGACTGAAGATTTCGTAGTTTATTGTGATGCGTCTAAGTTAGGATATGGATGTGTGCTGATGCAACGTCAAAAAGTAACTGCTTATGCCTCTAGACAACTTAAGTGTCACACCCCAACCGATGGCGCAAACATCGGGATGAGACGAGCAAATTGTTCAAAAGCATCATAACACTATTGTGACAATATAATTAAATTCAATTTCATAATTACTAAGAATTCAAATACAAAGTTTCGAATAAAGTAAACAAGTATAACATAAT
Source organism: Scalesia atractyloides (assembly GCA_947069175.1). Lineage (NCBI taxonomy): Eukaryota > Viridiplantae > Streptophyta > Magnoliopsida > Asterales > Asteraceae > Scalesia > Scalesia atractyloides. The sequence continues at coordinate 9,908,185 of CAMTDV010000018.1, forward strand.
ATTTATTTAAGGTGCGTTTCTAAAGCTTGTCCTAACTTGATTTCTTGCATCATCAGCTTTCCTGCAACATGTATTAAAATCATGGATCAATACAAAAGTATTGGTGAGCATACAAGTTTGAAAATAATTATAAGTATAAAACTTTGTTTTAATTATGACATGTGTATGATCAAATTAAATTGCACAGATAGGTAGACGACTTTCGCATAACGATAGCATATAACTGAATTCTTTATCTAGCATACATGGCATCTTATGCATAATAATGACATGTGAATACGAGTTGAGACAAATAAGTGTAAACAGCTCAAGCATAACAAATAGCATGAAATAGACGAATTTGAACTAACAAGTATAACTCACTTAAGCATAACTGGTAATACGTTTGGTAATTTGAACAAATTTAATATCGTATAATATAAATTTGTTAATTTGTACATGTTACACCCCAAAATGCGTTAAAGTGTAAAAAGGGGTCGAGTATGCTCACATTTAGCGATGCTTCTCTTGGAACTTTCGTGATGAGTCGACGGTCGAAGGATAGAATACCATGGTTACCTCGCATTGTTAAACGAAAGTTACATAAAACGTAGAGGCTGTAGACGTGTTTTTAAAATAAATATTTGATTATATTTATTTTTATAAAAGTTAATTGGATTCGATCGGTTTTGTTTTATAAATTAACGCGTTTCATTTAATGAATTTTTTTCGAAAAAGGGCAGAGTTTCCTCCATTTTTAGACGATCCCGATGACACAAGTCGTCGATATATTTTCCAAAACTCACAATAAATGAAACAATATAAATGTATACATATATTTCTATAAAAAATAATTTCGAGTTAAAACAAGTTCTGGTGTCGCGGCTAAATATTAATGGAATAAGAAATTATAAAATTAGTATTCGCGCTAAAAAAGTTTACCAAGGCTGAGTTGACTGAATTGAATGGGTTTGACCCGAGTTGACTGCTGTTGACCGAGTTGACTCAGTTGACCAAGTCAATCGAGAGGTTTCAAACAACCCGAAGCTGCGTTGACTCGTGTTGCCTGCACTTGACCCGATCAAAGACTAAACCGAACTGGAATCTGGGGTGAACCCAAACCGAGCCACTGCCACTGTCGTGACACCTCAACCGTCGGAAGGACGGTGACTCAAAACTGAACCGAAGGCGAATCCCAACCAAAACTAAGCCGGGACGAACCCTGAGCCATGACGAACCTGACCAGGAGCGAACCTGAACCGCACTCGGTCTTCACCGCCGCCGTCGTCAGTGAAGTTGCCGTTGTTGGTGCCACCGGAGAAGACGGGTTAAGGAGGGGGCTGTCGCGAGTGAGAGGAGGTAGAGGGGTTTCGGGTGTGAGCATGAGAGAAGGGCGGAGGAGATGTGGTGGTTGTTGCCGGAGTCTCACCGGAGGTGTCGGCTCCGGTCGCCGGAAATGTTGAGAGGTGGGTTGTGCGGCTGGTATGTGTTTTGTGTGTGTGTGTGTTTGTGTGAGTTTATATGGTAGGGTTTTAGTTAGGGTTTAGGTGTTGGGTCCAAGGCCCGTTAGTTAGTTACCTGGGTTTTTTTTGAGTGGCCAAATACGTTTACGAGATCCATTTTCGAACCCGAGCGTCGTAAAGTGTAGCAATTATTTATTTAAGCCAAAAAGGCGTGGATTGTATGTCAGAAATCGTTTTTTGGCGTGCACGTTCATTGTTTGCGTTTTACTCGTGTAAACGCGTCGTTTGTCGTTTTTTTCTTGTTGTTTTTCGTTCAGATTTTGAGTGAGACTAAGAAATTAGGGGATCGACACGTATTTTCTAAAATAAAATTTTACGAAACGCGAGGCGTTACAGTCTCCCCTACTTTAGGGAATTTCGTCCCGGAATTCATTCAAGAGGAAGGCTTTAGGAAGATGGCACTTCGAAGTATGTATGGGTATGATCGAGAAATAGGTGGTGAGTGATTAGAGTTTGTATTTAAACATAACAGTGAATCACCGAATTTCTCATGGCATGTTTTACGAAACCTTAGTAATATGGCATTAACACTTATATATAGGAAGTACCAGCAGCGTATCCACCATGTTCATATCATATTACGTCCGTTTCGCTAATCGATGTTATGTCGGTTCCGTGTCATAATCAGGTTTGTTTGCGTATTACGAGTAAGACTGATAGCGTATATAGAGTCTCAAGTATGTAAGTATAATTGTATTTAAGTATGAGAGAGTATACTGTATAAGTATGAGTACAAGTGCAAGTGTGCGTATTCGCACATTCGTGTACAATACAGATGATATATTTTAGTTTAACCTAGATTAACGGATTACTGGCATGTGAATAAACAGGTCAAACCATCGTGTACCGCAATGTAGACTACCCATCATCGTTAAAACGAAGAGGGTGTAAAATAGTTTACTTAACATGACCTCAAGAATACGGGCGGCCGTCACTCCTATAGCGCTACACAAGCGCTATACATGTTAAGGTGTGGCTTGATCAAAGTTAATGACGAGTCTACCACATAAATATGTGAATAAACAAGTCAAACCATCGTGTACGCAATGTTGATTAGTCAATATTGTTGAATCATAGTGTAAAATAGTTTACTTGTATGAAATAGTTTACTTAACATGACCCCAAGTCTCAAGGCGGTGCGCTACTCCTATAGCACTACGCATAGTGCTATATTATAAGAGTCTATCACATATAATGTTCCAATAATCCCAAATCAAGTATGATGTTTAGTATGCACCTATAGAATCGTTGCGTAATAGATTTAGTATAAATGCGAAGTTTGTCGTGCATAATTTAGATTTTAGTATATTGTGACATTGAAAAAAAATGAAGGAATAAGAATTATATAGCATAAAATGTAAGATAGCATAAAAGAGAGGCTTGTTAAAATGTTGGAGTGTTTCGGTTTTAGAAACTTCGACTATTCCAAAGTGACTCGTAAGTCCTTTCGAATTAGGGAGACATGATTTGGCCTAATAGGTATAATACTCTCGTCGCCAAGCGATTAACGGTACTTTACCCTTCCAGTTAGTACATGTCCCTAATTTGATCGAAAAATACGAAACTTTGGCGAGATTGAAAATTGAGGAGCGGAACCAGTCATCAAGGTGTGGATGTCAATCCTGGCTTGACAATTTCGTCCCCAAATTGTGGTTTATTGAACGTATCAAGATATAATCTCGAATCATCAATAAGGATCCACTATATTATGAAATGAAACTCCCATCAAGATATGGAATATCACTCCTGACTTGATGGTGAATTTCGCACAAATAACATGTAGAGCGGATTGAAACTCGTCACCAATGGCGGGAATCACCCCTGTATTGATGAGTTATTTCGATTGTGGAACAAGAATATAGTCAAAAGCGCATGTTGTGTTTCGTGTCTTAGGAAAGACATATTGTAAGTTTTAAAATCAAATGGAGAGAGAAGCACGGTAGAAAGAATAATAATTTAGATAATTATCAAGAATGGTCAAGAGTATGGTACTTAAACTATAGACTAGGTCGAACCTGGCAATTCTACCTAATTCCCTATAGTTATGGCTCGATACAATCTGTCACACCCCAACCGATGGCGAAAACATCGGGATGAGACGAGCAAATTGTTCAAAAGCATCATAACACTATTGTGACAATATAATTAAATTCAATTTCCATAATTACTAAGAATTCAAATACAAAGTTTGAATAAAGTAAACAAGTATAACATAATATTTATTTAACGTGCGTTTCTAAAGCTTGTCCTAACTTGATTTCTTGCATCATCAGCTTTCCGGCAACATTATTAAAATCATGGATCAATACAAAAGTATTGGCGAGCATACAAGTTTAAAATAATTATAAGTATAAACTTTGTTTTAATCATGACAAGTTATGATCAAATTAAATTGCACATATAAGTAGACGACTTTCGCATAACGATAGCATATAACTGAATTTTTATCTAGCATACATGGCATCTTATGCATAATAATGACATGTGAATACGAGTTGAGACAAATAAGCGTAAACAGCTCAAGCATAACAAATAGCATGAAATAAACGAATTTGAACTAACACGTATAACTCACTTAAGCTAACTGTTAATACGTTTGGTAATTTGAACATATTTAACATCGTATAATATAAATTTGTTAATTTGTACATGTTGCACCCCAAAATGCGTTAAAGTGTAAAAAGGGGTCGAGTATGCTCACATTTAGCGATGCTTCTCTTGGAACTTTCGTGATGAGTCGACGGTCGAATGATAGAATACCATGGTTACCTCGCATTGTTAAACGAAAGTTACATAAATCGTAGAGGTTGTCGACGTGTTTTTAAAATAAATATTTGATTATATTTATTTTTATAAAAGTTAATTGGATTCGATCGGCTTCGTTTTATAAATTAACGCGTTTCATTTAATGAATTTTTTTTCGAAAAACGGGCAGAGTTTCCTCTATTTTTAGACGATCCCGATGACACAAGTCGTCGATATATTTTCCAAAACTCACCAATAAATGAAACAATAAAATGTATACGTATATTTCTATAAAAAAACAATTTCGAGTTAAAACAAGTTCGGTTGTCGCGGCTAAATATTAATGGAACAAGAAATTATAAAATTAGTATTCGCGCTAAAAAAGTTTGCCGAGGCTGAGTTGACTGAATTGATCGGGTTTGACCCGAGTTGACTGCTGTTACCGAGTTGACTCAGTTGACCGAGTCAATCGAGAGGTTTCAAACCAACCCGAAGCTGCGTTGACTCGTGTTGCCTGCACTTGACCCGATCTAAGACAAAACCGAACTGGAATCTGGGGTGAACCCAAAACCGAGCCACTGTCACTGTCGTGACCACCTCAACCGTCGGAAGGACGGTGACTCGAAACTGAACCGAAGGCGAATCCCAACCAAAACTAGGCCGGGACTAACCCTGAGCCGTGATGAACCTGACCCGGAGCGAACCTGAACCGCACTCGTCTTTACCGCCGCCGTCGCCGGTGAAGTTGCCGTTGTTGGTGCCACGGAGAAGACGGGTTAAGGAGGGGGCTGTCGCGAGTGAAGGAGGTAGAGGGGTTTCGGGTGTGAGCATGAGAGGAGGGCGGAGGAGATCGTGGTGGTTGTTGCCGGAGTCTCACCGGAGGTGTAGGCTCCGGTCGCCGGAAATGTTGAGAGGTGGGTTGTGCGGCTGTATATGTTTTTGTGTGTGTGTGTGTTGTGTGAGTTTATATGGTAGGGTTTTAGTTTAGGGTTAGGTGTTGGGTCCAAGGCCCGTTAGTTAGTTACCAGGGTTTTGTTTTGAGTGGCCCAATACGTTTACGAGATCCATTTTCGAACCCGAGCGTCGTAAAGTGTAGCAATTATTTATTTAAGGTCAAAAAGGCGTGGATTGTATGTCAGAAATCATTTTTTGGCGTGCACGTTCATCGTTTGGTTTTACTCGTGTAAACGCATCGTTTGTCTTTTTTTTGTTGTTTTTTCGTTCAGATTTTGAGTGAGACTAACAAACTAGGGGATCGATGCGTATTTTCTAAAATAAAATTTTAAAGAAACGCGAGGCGTTACATTAAGAAGCATGAAGAAAATTATACAACCCATGATCTAGAGTTAGGAGCAATAATTTTTGCCCTTAAGATTTGGAGACACTATCTTTATGGTAGTAAGTTTGTGGTATTCACAGATCATAAGAGTTTAAGATATGTCTTTGGGCAAAAGGAATTAAACATGAGACAGAGGCGATGGATGGAAATCCTTAGTGATTATGATTGTGATATCCAGTATCATGCAGGAAAAGCTAACGTAGTAGCTGATGCTTTAAGTCGAAAGTATCATGAGAAGCCAAAAAGAATACGCTCTCTTAGACTAAACCTGCAGATAGATTTAAATGAGCAAATTAAACAGGTATAGAAAACAGCCATCAAGAATGATGCTGAAGGATTAAAAGGAATGCTTAAGGAATTAGAGAAAGGAACAGATGGAATTTGGAGATTCCATAAGGAAAGGATTTGGATTCCTATCCAAGGAGACCTACGGAATCGAATTTTGGAGGAAGCCCATAAGACTAAGTATACAATGCATCCTGGAAGTGATAAAATGTATAAAGATTTAAGAAAGAATTTCTGGTGGATAGGAATGAAGAAGGATGTAGCAAGCTACGTTGCTAAATGTCTAACATCTTCAAATTGTTAAAGCTGAACATCAGAAACCTTCAGTACTGTTGCAATAATTGGAAATGCCGATTTGGAAATGGGAATTGATAACAATGGACTTTGTTACCAAACTACACAGGACACGAAAATGTAATGATACAATCTGGGTGATTGTAGATAGGTTAACCAAATCTGCTCATTTCTTACCGACGAAGGAAACTTTCAGTATGGAACAATTAGCTAAGTTATATGTAAATGAAATAGTTTCATTACATGGAATTCCTTTGTCCATTGTGTCTGGCAGGGTCAACCGTTTTACTTCTCATTTTTGGACAAGTTTCCAAAAAGCAATGGGAACTAGACTAAATCTAAGTACAACATATCATCCTCAAACAGACGGTCAAAGTGAAAGGACAATCCAAACAATGGAAGATATGCTTAGAGCATGTGTAATTGATTTCGGGGGAAATTGGGATGAACATTTACCTTTGATAGAATTTTCTTACAACAACAGTTATCATACCAGCATCAATGCTGCACCATTTGAAGCACTCTATGGACGAAAATGCCAAACACCAGTATGTTGGGCAGAAATTGGAGAAAAGCAACTATCCGGTCCTGAAATCGTGCAAGAAACAACTGACAAGATTATTCAAGTCAAGGAAAGACTGAAAGCATCCCGATATCGTCAAAAGAGTTATGCAGATAACAGACGCAAACCTTTGGAATTTCAAGTTGGAGATAAAGTGCTATTAAAGTCTCACCATGGAAAGGAGCTGTAAGATTCGGTAAGAAAGGAAAACTAAGCCCAAGGTATATTGGACCTTTCAAGATAATCAAAAGAATAGGGCAAGTAGCTTATCAACTACAATTGCCAGAGGACATGGCAGGAATTCATGATATATTCCATGTATGTAATCTCAAGAAATGTTTAGCAGATGAATCACTACTAATACCTCTTCAAGATGTGGAGGTAAATGAGAAGCTTAAGTTTGTAGAGGAACCTATTCAGATTGAAGATAGAAAAATCAAGAATCTCAAGCGCAAGAGATTAGTTCTGGTCAAAGTAAAATGGGATTCAAAGAGAGGACCAGAATATACATGGACTTAGAGTCAGAAATGCAACGAAAGTATCCACACCTATTCAAGTGAATCTCAAGGACGAGATTTAAAACAAGGTGGGGAGGATGTAACAACTCTATAAAACACCTTATAACGAATCGGAAACGCAAAACTTGACACGCACAACGAGACCCGACGCGAAAAACGAAGAAATCTGATATGGGCGTCCCAGGCGACACGCGCCAGGATCCCTTGCATCTCCCGCGAACGTGCGGGAGACGTCCAGGTGACGTGTCACCGTTTCGCGCCATGTGGCAACCCTACACTTGTGACCAGGCTGACCTAGCCTAGCTAGGTGTCTCGGGCGCCACGTGAGAGAGGTCTAGGGATCCTGCGCGACGCGCGGGAGAGGTCAATTTCGGGTATAATAGAGCAGCGTGGGACTGAAGTCTGTGCTCAAAATCGAACGAAAAATTCGATCGTATACTCTCTCTATCACCGTTTCTCTAAACAAACCCTCCTAAACCCTAAATCCCTAAACATGCGAAGCACTGCCCGCTGTAAGTATCTTAACCCCCGATCACTAATTCACTATCCTACCTGATTTAGGACCAACGCATGTCAAGGCTCTGCCCGACTACGTTCGTTGAAGTCCTATCTCGTGTTGTATGGATACCCTACCCAGTCGATCTAGAATCGCCAACGCATGTCTAGGGTCTGCCTGACTATGCTTGTTGGAGTTCTGTCGTGTGTTGTATGGTTAAAGTGACTTGGGTTAATTACTAACACATGTGCATTGTATGTTTAAACAGAAAATCCAGGAAGTAATCAGGAATTATCACCAGAAAGGCCGTAGGAATACCTAAGTTTTCAATGTGAGTCATTCTCTTTTTCTCAAATGCTTTTGTAAAACCTTAAATGTTTTCAGTTATACTTACAGTGATTAAGTCTTTGTATTCTACAATTACTGCCAGTATGTGGGGTTTGTATACACTACTTATCAAGCGTCACCATTGGACAACGGGTTAGCCAATGAGTGATATGACCATAGTTACAGATCCGGTCGAGTGACAAATACTGAATGAGTAATTGGGTTGATATAAACATTGTAATCGCTCTTAATACTGTAAAGTATAATGGTGTGTCGTTTTATAAAATGGAATGAACTTGCCAGTATTTCTTGCCGATAAAATATTTTTAAAACGCGTTTCAGGTAAATTAATGTGAAGCTAATAGAAGCCAGCTGGAGAGCACTGAAGACTTAGAAAAGTGGCTATAAAAATTACCTAAATAAAAAGGAGTTTATGTTTTTCATAAATTAGGGTTTACCCCTACGAATGTATTGTAATGGAAACATGGGTTTTATCCCATTTGTTTAATATAATGGTGTTTTGAAACTCTGATAGTATTTCCTAACTACGATCCTGATGTTTTAATTTTGCTGCCAAATTAACAAACACCGGTACCACCTGTCTACGGTCTTCGTGGCTCCCGCTCCTGGGGTAGGGGTCGGGGGTTGCGACATTGCCGCCATCAAACTTTTGCTACCCGAGGAGGAGATTTGCGGTGAGCATGTGCCGCATGTGAAAAAAATTAGGGAGAGGGGTTAGTGGTGGGCCAAACCAGCTTTCAACCAATCATGTTTTAAAAAAAAAATAGTTTGGCAGAGACCATCCCTTGTGTTTTGGACAAGAGGGGAGAATGAGAGGGAAAATGATATGGCATATTATGATTGGGTAGATGAAAATTTCCCCTCAACTCATGAGTCATGAGGGGTGCACCATTTCAATGCATGTCTTATGAGACTGGTTATTGTAGTTTAACATGAAAGGGGTTGTGAAAGTGTCACATCACTACCACGTAAACAACGAGGCTTTAACTAATCCATCATTTAATATCACGTTGTGGTTTAACTAAAAAAAACTTTGATTGGTGCATTTAGGGGTGGACCCCACCTGAAAGAGCCCTCAAGGGCGTTACCACACTAAGTTTGCAGGGTGTGGGCGGGAGTTTGTAGCGTGGGTTGGAGGGGCAACACCAGCTTTTCCACCCCGGGTGGGCTTGGCTTTTGGCGTTGCCCTTTGGGCTTTGGATATCTGATGGGCATGGGGCGGAGGCTGAGGTGGTGTGGCTGGCAATGGTTGGTTAGGCTTTATAAACATAATAATTATAATTTTTTATAAATGAATTTACATGGCTGCCCATGCCCATGCCCAGCCAGCCACGTCCCACCATAACTTATGTCAAGCAATACCTCCACCCTACGCCCCGCACTGCCTAACAATGAAGGGGGTTGTGCCTTTGGCGCCCCCTCTCTGTTTTGGTTTAACTAGTCTTTGGGGCCATGGTGGTGATGTGAACTTTGGCGCCACCTCTTTCACGCCCCACAACGGGCAATCTAATACACGAACAGAAAATAATATAAGTCAATTTGTTATATAGAAACTATATTGACACATCAATAAAATAATCAGAATATCCCAGGCGAGACTCCATGACCGGATTTCATTTTCATATCTCAAATGAAAAGTGTGACCATTTTACTTAGAAGGATATCATTTTCAAATTTCAATAGCTACTTTTGTAAGAAAATACAAATTTTAATAATAAGATTCCGTTTCTAGAAACTTCTAGAAACCTGTACGGTCTTAACTTCCTCTCCACGCATAAAATCACACTTCTTCTGCAACAAGTAACCACCGTGAGTAGTAACAACCGCCGGAGATATGGCTACCTACCGCCTTCTCACCACACGCGCCACCGCAAAAACTCTCTTCAGTAACCGTTTTCTTCCTGTTCGCTCCGTCTCTGCTGCCATTTTCCACTCGACGGAGCTTCAATACTCATTGCGATCACGCGAATGTTTATGATTGTCTTAAGCGTTTACCTGATTTATACGTCCCTCGCCTTGACAACGATTTCTTCTTAGGTGAGCTCTATTTTTCACTAGATTCTTCGTATGAAGTTTTGAATCCGTTGATTTAGATGTATTTGAGTTATTCATACACTAGTTGTTCTGTTTTTGTTGCTATATCGTTGCTGTGTTCGAAGTATCATGTTTCACTAGTTCGCGTAGTGTTTAATCGTTTAATCCGTACAGATCTAGATGTTAATGTTTATTTCTACGCGATTGCGGTTAGATTCTTCGTTTGAAGTTTTGAGTCTGTGTATTTTGATGCATTACTAGTTCTTCATCCAGTAGTTATGTTTTCTATTTTATATCGTTGTTGTGTTCGACATATATATTTCACTATTTCGTGTAGTGTTTAATTAACGTTTGAGATCTAGCTGTTGATGATTTGTTCTATGTGATTGCGGTTATATTCTTCGTTTGATGTTTTGAATCTGTGTATTTTGATGTATTACTAGTGTTTGACATCTCGTATTTTACTAGTTCGAGGAGTGTTTAAACGTTTCAGATCTAGTTGTTGATGATTTTCTCTACGTGATTGCAGTTAGATTCTTCGTTTGAAGTTTTGAATCCGTGGATTTAGATGTATTTTGACTTCTTCATACCCTATTTGTTATGATTCTCTTATTACACGTTAATGTATAATCATTTCACTTTTGCTAATGATTTGTTTTACATGATTGCAATTAGATTATTCATTTGAAGTTTCGAATGATGAGTGGGCTAGCCTCAATAGAGACTCTCTTGCCACTTTCTGTTTTGAAAAAAGCTCCTTTATAGGCTTTCACGCCAATTCAGTCCTCGTAATCAACGACTTCGATAAAAGGACCGAAACCAGGCCTAGGAGCAAAAACCTAAACACAGAAGAAGCGCCTTCAAGCTTAGCCCGCTCCTCCCCCATTGTGTTGCGATTGATTCCGTCCTATCGGTCAATTCAGGCCCTTCCTCGGCTAACTATTATCCTTTTGGTTAACTGGCCTTAGGGTGCATCCAACATGCTGAAGTTTTAGACTTTGCAAACCTCGAGAATCACCCGCCCCTCTTTGATGAGGAGGCGAATCTACCCTTTCAATCTCGCACTCTAAGACTAGCTGGTATAAGGTTGTAAGCCAGTGCACAAAGCCACTTTCGGACAGTAAAAGATAAAGACTCTTGTTTAGCTCTGATTGTCTCCTCGACTTCGGATTCAAATTGAACTAAGACCAAGACTGTCCAGCGCCAAGAAGTCTTTTATTTCAACTTTTTGAAAACCCTCGCGATTCACAAAGTCGCTAATAAGACTTCGAGTCAAGCTTATTACAGACGGAGCTTGAAAACTCGATAAGCTGTATTGAGAGAACCAAACCACTCTTTCAAAGGTTGGGATCCCCCTCTTCTCCTACGCCGTTATCGACCTAAAGGAATGGACGGGCGTAAGCTTAATAGTTTCTTTGTGTGTGGATCGAAAAGCGACGGTGGCCCCATACGGAGGAACCGGGTACCAGCTCTCGATTCTTCTTTTAGCCGTAGACTGTAGAAGCGACTCGAAAGCAATACGATGGGGATAGGGGGGCGTCTTTCTCCCAGAGATTGGAAAGAATAGTAAGTAATTCGTTTAACATTAGGATGATCTTCTTTCTTTTCTTTTTTGAAAAAGCCTTTCTAACTATCACTGACTGCAGGTGCTGACAGGATGCCAATGCTAACAAACGGCCCTTTGAGGAAAGAGATTAATCGCTCTTTATTTCCATTATTTCCCCGCCCGGCCTCAAAACTTCAAACTCGGTTGAATCCAGCGAAGACTTTACTGGGAGGGAATAGCCTGACAGAAATGTCAATTCGAAGCCAATTCTGTATTTGGAGTTCTTCATCCACTAGTCATTCTGATTATCTATTATATCGTTGTTGTGTTGAACATATTGTATTTCGCATACTGTTTAACTGTTTCAGTGTTGTTAATAATTTGTTCTACGTGATTGCTACTCAATTCTTAGTTTGAAGTTTTGAATATGTGTATTGTGATGTATTAAGAGTTCTTTATCCACTAATTGTTCTGATTATCTATTATATCATTATTGTGTTGGACATATCGTATTTCGCATACTATTTATTTAATCATTCAAGTTTTGTTAATGAACTGTTGAGTTTCTCTTAACGAATTGTGCTGTATTAGACATGTTATCGTATAGGCGTTATTGTTTAAGCATTTCTGTTTTGTCAATGATTTGTTCTACGTGATTGCTATTAATTCTTCTATGGATTTTAATGTGTTTGGAGTTCGTCATCCGTTAATTGTTGTGTTTCTATTAACGAAATCATTGTTGTATACCTGTATTAGACATATTGTATTACGCATTACTGCTTAAATGTTTCAGTTTCGTTAACAATTATCCTACATTATTGCCGCAATTTCTATATATCCTTTGTTTGTTTCGCAACATTGAATTGTATGTCCGATGAGTTCTTTTTGCTTTCATACGTAGTTAATTTGCATCTTACTTCAACAACGAATTCATATGTGACTATTTTGATGAGACATCTGTTCTATATCAATGTCTTGTATGTGTTAAAAATGTTATTGTTAGAGAAAAATTATATAATTAGGTAAATGAATATTTTGTTTGTTAGTAATGGTCCTAGTTTGTTAGTCTCCTATTGTTAATGTAATCTTTGAGCTAGTAAATATATTTCGGTTATCTCTTCAATGTTTATGAAACAACCTCTAATGTCGTGTGTTGCATTATGATCGTAGACTTGTTTGATCGGGTTAAACCAGTGAGAAGCATGAGCCAGATCTACAACATGATGGAAAATCCGCTCATGGCAGAATCTGGTGGGGGAGAATTAGGAGAAAGGAAGAAATGGGGCGCGAAGGAAAACGACAAGTATCTCAGTCTCAGGTTCGACATGCCAGGCTTTGACAAGGACAACGTCAAGATCTTGGTGGAGCAGGACACTCTAGTCATTAAAGCAGAATCGGAGAATGAATCTGAGGACGAGGAGGAAGAAGAGCTCCACGCGCGTACTTTGGCCGAATCAACCTGCCAGTGGATTTGTACAAACTGAAGGAGATCCATGCCGAGATGAAGAACGGTGTGCTGAAAGTTCTGGTTCCGAAGGTGAAACCAGAAGAGAGGAAGGATGTGTGGGAGGTTGAAGTAAAGTGAGCATTTCATATGCAATTGAGAGCAGCTTATTGGTGATGTCGTGAGGATGGACAGCAGAGTCAAGTTCGCAAATAATCCAGATTATGAGTAAATCTTTAGTTAGAAAATGTGATGAATTTTCTATCTAAAAGTCAAACTTTCATGCTGCAGTAGATATATATTTTTTTTGAATGGCTAATTTCTTTAATCCCCTGTTGTCTGTGGGACTTGAACCCAAGACCTTCCCATTCCCAACCTGGCTTTCCACCCCATTGGTTGTAGTAGATATATGATTAGAGTAATAGCCACATGCAAATAGTGAATATTCATCACCTTGCACAATGCATAGTACTTTGGGATACCAAATTTGCACACCATTGACTAAGAGAATTAGGAAATTAGTCAGTTCTTGCCCCACATATGCAAATTTGCACAATGCATAGTAATAGCCACATATGCAAATTTGCACGGCTAATTTTTGTCCTTACATGACATCTATAAAAATGCTAATCTGTAAAAATTGAAGTATTTTGAACGAACATAAACAAATTAATTTTCTTAATGATTAAACACAAACAAGAAAATGTGTTCATGTATAGGTTTGTGTTGGTTGAAACTAAATGATTATACACAAATACAATACCATTGGTGTAAGTTCCGTTTGGGTACGACCTAATCAGAAACCAACAATTTTGCTCATGAGATCTTCTTAATCAAATTTACTTTCAAACTAGATTTTACAACTGCGAGCGTTGCACTGCGCAAAACCGTGATATGGTATCGGCATTTGTATTAAAGTAGTCATATGCCGGTTTCGAAACTGTCACCAATGTTGCCAAAAACGGAGAATGCGTTATGTTGATAACGAGTGAGAGAGATAAACTAAAAAGCTAGGTACAAAACAAATATTTCAAACAATTTAGAGAGGATTAAAGCTACAATCGCATTAGTATTTACAACCTCATAAATTGATTGCTTTATATATATTTGTAGGCTAATAAAGTTTTTTTTTGGAAAGCAAGGCAGAAACTTAAATTAAAACAGGAGATAGCTAAGGATCTCATAGTAATTACAAAGAAATATTTTATGACTAAGCAAGGCAGAAACTTTAAGTAAAACAAGATCTCAATAGTCATAGAAAGAAATGTGGGGAAATTACGAAAATGTCTGTTGACCCACCATTTTTACCAAAATGTCACGTTCCTGCGTCCTTGGAAGACTTCTCCCACCGTTGAGGTGTCGGTTTGTCAGTTATTGCGTTGGCTTTGTTAGGTTATGACACGTGTCCGACAAGTTGAGGCGTCGGTGGACTAAATGGCCGACGCACGGGAGCATCATCTTGCGTCACTAATTTAAAATGTAACGGCGTGCTTCTGTATATTAATATGGCTGACGCATGAGTATTGGTGGCTGACGCACGGGGTTTGGTGAGTGGTCTTCCTGTGCACGTGAGTGGTCTGGCCGACGCCCGGGGTTGTCAGGCAGACGCCTTCTGTTCACTATTGCCGACGCACGCCGACGCACCGGAGTGGTCCGGCAGACTATACCCTATTTTCATTCTGGGTAGACGCATTAAATCGTATGGTAGATGCATATTATTCTGGGTGGACGCTTTTAATTGGACATACGGACTCGTTAAAAAATCCGTACATTTTCATCCATCCCTTTTTAAACACCTACTATAAAATCTTTCATTTGACCAACATTCTCACGTGTTTTACTCTCAATTATTATGGTGTTAGATTTGTTGTTTACCTTGGTGGAAACTAGAATGTTATTAATAACAAGTTGGAATATGTTGTTGATTCAGAAACACAAAGACGTGTTTAAGAAATTCCAAAGAATAATATTTCGTTTCCTGAATTTTTGAGATATCTTTTTGAGATTTTTGGTGTTCAAAACATCACACGATTATCATACAAGATGTCATCTTTTACTGATCCCATTGATTTAATGAATGATTACGATCTTTTGTTTTTTTTCCCAGCTCACTAAAAACAATCCCCATGAACTTTTTAAATTATATGTAGTTCAAGAAGTTGGTGTTGGTTCATCTTCTGGAAGTCAACGCACTCATTTCAAATGCTCCGATTTAAACGTGCATGTTTTTGAAGATGGTGACTTTAACGATTGTCATAAAGCTTTTTGATTTTGAAAACCCTTTATCTGGTTTTCTCAAGGGTATACAAAAAGTTGGATCATCTGGTTGGTTTAAAGAAGGATATCTTTTTCAAAACAAAGAACATATGAAAATCGAACTAGGAAGATTATGTCTTGAAGAATGTTTCCTATTCAAGAGGCCATGCTCGAGTATGCTATGCATTACGACGAGGACTTTCAGCACCTTTCCGTGTTTAAAACGTTGAAAATTTATATTTAACTCGCGTATCTTTAGGTTATAATATTTAAATTATCTTTTAATGTTTAAGTTAAATTTGTAATCTAAGGTTTAATTCATGTTGTAATGTTTTTTTGTTATATTTCTGGATAACCTATGTTACATAATATTTTATGTTATTATTTTTTAGATATAAATATCTATTTTAGATGATGAAGAGAAAAAAAAATACATATATATATAGAATTGTAGAACTCAGCCGAGCCAAATAATATAAATGAATCACCCAAGCCTTTGCAAAGAGTCAGCCAACCCAATGGGAACCGTCAGCCAAGTCGTTTGGAAGAGTCGGCCAAGCCGTTCGGAAGCGTCAGCCACGACGTTTGGAAGAGTCGGCCAAGCCACATAACAACTCACAGGGACGCGCCAGCCAGCCAAATAGCCAGACGCATTAAACAACTTTTAAGTTTTGATGTGTCGGCCGTTGACGCAAACGGGTTGTCGGACATGTGTCATAACCTAACAACGCCGACGCAATAGCTGACAGACCGACGCCTCAACGGTGGAGGAGTCCTTCCAAGGACGCGGAATGTGACATTTTGGTAAACATGGTAGGTCAAATGACAATTTCGTAATTTCCCCAAGAAATATTTTATGACTATTTGCAAATGGTCAATCTTTAAACGAATAGGAACTAAACTAATGTATCCAGTCAATTAACATAATAGAGAGTTGTTTGAGCTCAAGGTTGGCTTGTTTAAAGCTTTCTTTCTAAAGCTTGACTTTAGCTCGTTTAGAGAGCTATTTCTAAAGCTTGAACTGAGCTCGCCACTAGCTTTCAAACTCGACTTCGTCTGGTTTTGTTTATTACTTATTATTATTTATTTTTATCTATGTTTATACTTTTTTTTTTGTAAAACATAATATACATTATTCAATGATTTTTTATCATAAACTTATATAATATGTTAGTTATTATGTAAATATGCATTTCGTATACTCAATAATAATTATACAAAACAACAGGCTTAAGCTTACGAATCTGGTTGAGCTTAATATTTAAACTCGAGTTCGAGTTCGTTTAAACTTGACTCGATTCAGTTGAACTTCTAGCGATCTAGTCTTAAATACCTCACAAAAGACTCGACTTATTTATATCGTGGGATTCTAATTTCTAAACAGAGCCGCGCTAACTGATTATAAAGTAATAATGGGAAGGCATCCAATAGTGAAATGGACTCATTGCTCTTGAAACGATATTGGACCCATATTTTATTGGTATTATTAATTAATTTGTCTTAATAATAATATATAATATATATATATATGTATTATTGGTATTATTAATTACTTTTATCTTAATATATATATATATATATATATTAATATATAAAATATATATATAAATATATAATTATAATGCCATAGTAGATTAATTGATCTTAGTGTTTAAATTGGATTAGATAATACACAATTAATATATGACTTTTAAATAAACAAATTAAAATACACTAAGAATATCATAACTTTATAAAAATCATAATTTAAAATTATAATAAAAAAAAAAATATGTTAAAAATATTACATAAATAAATATAAAAAAACTCTTGATTGAATAGTAACTCACACATAAACAGGGTCGGAGCTACAGGAAGGGTCCAGAGGGTTCTTTGACCCTCCACAACCAGATTTCCATTGCGTTTCTCTCAATAGATACTTTTACGTAGTCTGTTTCTTTTAGCTTGACCCCTCATTATCACGCGTAGAATTCTTTCGGTGTAAATAACATGATCGGAAAAGTCTTTCACGGCTTCGTTCAGGATTGTGGATTGTAGATGTAACTTTTGTTAGACCGTGAAAACAGAAAAATAAAGAGGAAGAAAGATACATGATACAAGAAATATATGTAAAAACAAAGCCTAGTTCTCAATAAAAAATTCATAATGTATTATATCATTTCATATTAGTTAGCAATCATACAATGTGCCCCTAAAGGCGGGTATTCTCCAATTGGTATTGAAGGGAAGTGAAGATTTAGGTTTGAGGTCATAGGTCTCATGTTCGAATGCGATTCTTACTAGGTTTTATCGCAGTGTGCTTTCGGGCGGCGGGTTTCCCCAGAACTGGAGATGGTGGGCTTGGACAACCCACTCTGTCTGCGATCGAGGGCGTATGGGTCGCCTTTTACCATTGAGTTACCTCATGTAGGCAACATTTATTTCGTTGACTGTTAAAAAAAACTTGTAGAGTACTTCAATTAAAAATATTATTTAATTTATTAATTTATTTGCTTATTCAATTTAAGTTTGTTTTTATTAATTTATTATATGCTATATTTGTTTATTTGATTTGATTCACACTAGATATAAAATGTTGTTAAAAGATTTTTTCCTTGCTTAATAAAGTTTATAATATATGGTGTACCCGTCATTACACATAAATCAACCTTTTTTTGTTTTTAGTATACACTAATTGATAAAAATCAAATTTTGAGCTAGTAATAAAATGATTAAAAAAACTATTTTTATAAATTTTATAAATTTGTTAAAAGACATATTAGAACCGAAAACTTAATTGGTTATTCAGTTAAATTTTTTTTGCTTACCGTTAATTTATTTCGTATTTATGATTTAATTGTTATAATGAACATAAAAAAAGTTAGAAGAGGGCGGAGAGAGATGGATGGAAAGAAAAAAAAAAGCTCTCACTATTTTCACATACCTATATCTTGTTCTCACACCCATTTTCACTCTATTCTCTATATATATTATGCATGTATAGATAGAGATAGAGGAAAGGGATGTGTGAATATCAATTGCTAAAAAAATTATCAAAATTAGAAGTGTGTGTTTTTATGAAACAAAAAGTTATTCTGAAAGAACGATGAAGAAGACATTTTAGATTATGTAGTATGACAAAATTTCTAAATTGAAGATTATATGTGTAATTTAATACTTCAAGATGTTGTCAAATGTCACAACTTTATATATACACATAGATCATTTTGTAATTTACTCTAATTTCAAAATTTGTTCAATGTATTTGACAAAACAAAAGATGATCTCACAAAGATACGGTGAGTTGGGTTTAGAAGAACATCAATGGCTACCTCCTTATTGACCATTTGCAAATAGGAGCAATCGCACATGGGGTGATGCCACGTGGCAGGGACCGTAGAATGAGCGGTAGGTTAACCACTCGGCGGCCTTGTCGCTGTTGTGTAGTGGTGGTGCAAGTGGCGGTCTAGCCATGCCATGCAACTTTGTCTCTACAACCCCACTCCTTGTGGTTCCCACCATGTTGCCAAATATATTTATGAGTTTTGCCATATGCCTAGAATGCAAGTTTCACATGATTCTTTTTAAATTCTGATTAGTTTGGCTTTAGTCTGGTATTTGACTGAAGCAATTACCTTTTAATCACAAAGTAAATTTACTACATTACAGGGGAAAAGTTGCCCAATTTTTTGTCGAAAATTCCGTAGAATTTCATTTGATCTAGTTTTCTAGTAGTAGTAACTAGAAAAAATATTATAGTAGTAGTATTGGTGGTTTTGCTCGATTAACTGCTTTATTCAATGCATGAACTGAACTTATACCAAACACATAATGCGGATATCCGAATTCCCAAATTAGAAAATGATCCACAACCGGACGGCTAACCTTTTCGTTTTGGTTTTGTTTCTTTGTCCGGTTTGGTTTAACTTGTTTCAACAAGAAAAATGAGAAAATGTTAATTTGAGATGTCATCGCTACAATACTTTCTACCTATGTCTTCAAGGATTCAGTAAGTGAATATCAAAGTTAACGATCGATTCGATGAATATTATGGCCTCTGGTATTATGGACCAAAGGCTTGGTAATTACAAAACTTCTCGTCAATAGGCCACAAGGTATTCTTCCTTTTTCACATCCATCCCACAAATCTCTCTTATTCGGATCATCATCACAATAACCATATTAGAACAAAGGATTTTCTTTACAAGTGGGGAATCATTGCAGTCACTCAGTAAAATCTCGTGACTCTTCGTGAAAGAGTAAGACAGTTAGTGGTTACAGTTGTTGGAAGTTATACAGTTTCATTAGTAGCAAAACCATCGGAAGGAACTCCATAAGTAGTTTATAACTTGATTACCGTTGATGTTCGAGTTTGTTACTGACCATAAGACAACAACTACTACTACCCACAGTTGTTATGGATCAATATTAACTTACTACTATCTACCATTTGCAAGAGATGGGCCATTTTGCTACAGATCAGTAGTAATCAGTTGAGAATAACGATTGGTTAACATGTAATTTTTTTATCAGTTATACAAATTCGAAACAATTTATGTAGTGAGACCCGCACTAGGGCTCTACCCCTTCAATTCGAACCCCCACCAAGGGGTACATGCCTAAAGGTGAATAACATGACACAAACCTAATATAGAATTCGTGGGTTTGGTTTAGTTTTACACGTTTTAAGTCAGTTTCAGGTTGCATCCGTGAACACTTTTAGCTAACGGATCGTGGTTCGTGGGTTAACTCATTTGACCCTTTTATTAGTTTTTTGTTTTGTTTATTTTTATTTTTCAAATGTGTTTATGAAATAACTTAACCATCATGGTAGTTGTGTCATATCCTTAACATAATTGATTAAATAAACAAAAAAATAACATGAAACACCACTAAATAAAATTATTATTTGGGTTAAAAGGGTCGCATTTGTGTCAAGTTTCTAATGCTCGATTTGTATTCCGACTATGTGTGAAATGATTTTCTAGTTAGTGTTGTATTCAGGGGTTGTGTACAAAATTTTTGGGTTCATGTCGAGTTCAAGGGCTTGTGTACAATTTTTGGGTTCATGTTGGGTTTAAGCCACCAACTTGTGAACAAAGAAAACCCTCACATAGCCTCCTTGGAACCCTTTGACAAAGGGTTCTTGGTTCCTGAAATTACAATAATCTCAAACAAGTTTGTACTCCAAATGACCTTCTAACTTTATCGATGCAAGTCAAATTATACTATTGTGTGGTCATGACGAAACCGTAAGTACCAGAGGATAAAAGGTAGTTTAATTTCAACCTAAATCTAGCCAATTATACTATTGTGAGACCCGGCCTATAACTCGAGCAAGACAAAATCTTTAATTAAATTTAGAGTAAAGTACAATTTCCGTCCCTTTGGTTTACACCCATTCTCAGTAAAGTACAATTTCCGTCCCTTTGGCTTACACCCATTCCCACATACCGTCCCTATTTGAAAAAAAAGGCCATTCCAGTCTCTATGGTGGTCAACCAAATCAATCAAGTCCCTCTCACTAATTGGACATTTATAATCCTATGAAAAGACTAGAATACCCCCATAACTTTATTTACCATTTCAGTCCCTGAACTTATAATTTATATATTCCCTCTAAATTAAAAACTCTTTCCTAATCTAATAACTAACCACCGATTATCCTTAATTAATCAGTAGTATGATGTTATGTAATGAGAATTGAACTATGTTTGACTTTTAGAACTTGAAATGGGTTTGACTTTTAGAACTTGGATTGGAATTGACCTTCACATCTTCAAGTGAGTTTTAGTTGCAGAACTTAAACTGGCTTCATTATCACATATTTGACAGGAAGCAATGCCTACCAAAGTGTATCATCCTAGTATCATCCCTGTTCTATTTAACTAAGTCTTATTGTAAATAAAAATCCTAAATCCTATTGTACCCTGATCAAGTTAAAGGCTTGATTATCACAACCTTGACTGAATATACATGCTCCCATATGTCCATACAAAAGTTGTGCATAATTGTCCTGCGCCATCAAGTGCACCTAACATGCCTACATCAATAACAATGTCCAACAAAAGACACAAATAGAAGAAACATTCACTTAATAGTTTAAAAATAGTCAAAAGTTACATATTGAACCTTTAGTTAGTAGTTTCAAAACATTCAAAAGTTACATCTTAATCACATGATTTCATAATGGGTTAACCATAATCGTTAACAACTAAAACCCAAAAAAAGCGACCAGACAAAAAAACCTTATCATAGTTAAACTTAGTTCCTAAATATGCATCATAAATTGGGAGTTTTGGTCACCTTAAACAACACCAACACTTCAATACCGCACAATCTTGATTCTGATTCTGACACGCTCCCTGTTAACTATTACTTCAATACTAGCACTCTCCACACCCCAAACAACCACCCACATTTGGATCCTTACCCGACCGTAACATTGGGCCCTTAATCCAGCTGCAATTACATCGTTATTGATCTGTATTAACTTCATACTTGGTTGTTAAGTGAAATTAACGAAATGTCGTACCTGAAACTTCTTCAGATCACAAAATGATAGAATATGTCAACATCTTGTGCTTGATCGGACTTGAAATCAGGCGTCTTGGGTTGGTCAGTGAATGTAGTTGGGAGCCGGTAGTGTTTTGGGGTTGAAGGGAGTAAAGTGTAGCCTATAAAGGGAGATAGAGGATTGATATGGTTGACATTGGGGTTAGTTTGGATGAAATTACAAGTTTGCCCCTGCAAATGTTTACTATTTAGACGGTCAACTAACGATCAGTTACAATAAGGACTTGACTGATTACAATTGACAACTACATGGACTGGAGTGATCGTTTTTCATATAGGGACTGTATTTGAGAATATGTGTAAACCATAGGGCGGAAATTATACATTACTCTTAAATTTAAAGTTGATACACGGGAAAATCATGAAAATAGATATATTGATCATCATTTTTCAGCAAAATAGACATTGACTTTTGAGATTGTAAAAAAGGAAATCAACAAGAGAAGGACAAGTAAGCAGAGCCGACACCTTTTTAGCGCACATTCCAAATTTCAGGCACCTTTTTTTCCCATAAAAAAATAAACTTGGGTCAAAACCTCTCCAAAAACCTATCAAAACAATACAAGTGTAATGTGCATGCACTACTTTTACCTACAGGCTCAATGAGTTGGCATCATTTTTGCTGGCACAGAAAATGAGCAAGTTTTTTCCTGTACAATGAGTAGGCACCATTTTTGCAGGCAAGAGAGAGTGTTTTTTTGCCAGCAAACATGATTCCTACTCTTTTATCTCGCTGGTAAAAATAGCGCCTGCACTTTTACATTTGTAATTTTCTAATTGGTGCCCTCCCTTTTTTTCCTGTGCGAGCAAAGATGGTGCCTGCTCCTTGAGCCCGTAGGCTAAAAAGTGTTGGCACTTTCTAGCTATATATATATATATATATATATATATATATATATATATATATATATATATATATATATATATATATATATATTCAAGGCTTCAATAATTGAATATCAAAGAAAATGAGCAAGTTTTTTCCGGTACAATGAGTAGGCACCATTTTTGCAGGCAAGAGAGAGTTTTTTTGCCAGCAAACATGATTCCTACTCTTTTATCTCGCTGGTAAAAATAGCGCCTGCACTTTTACATTTGTAATTTTCTAATTGGTGCCCTCCCTTTTTTTCCTGTGCGAGCAAAGATGGTGCCTGCTCCTTGAGCCCATAGGCTAAAAAGTGTTGGCACTTTCTAGCTATATATATATATATATATATATATATTCAAGGCTTCAATAATTGAATATCAAAGTTAATCATTTCGCTTATAATATTATGGACTTTGGGCTTGGTAATTGCAAAACTTCTCGTCATTAGGCCACAAGGTATTCTTCATTTTTTCCCATCCATCTCACAAATCTCTTTTATCCGTATCAACGTCATATCACCGTATTAGAACAAAGACTTTGCTTTAGCGTTGGGAAATCATCACACTCAACAAGTGAAATCTTTCATTCAACTCTTCGTTAAAGAGTACGACGGTTAGTGGTTATAGTTGCTTGCAGTTATTTAGTTTCGTTGGCAGTAAAACATTGGAAGGAACTCTACAAATATTATATATCTCAGATCGTGATTCATGGGTTGACTCATTCAACCATTTATTAGTTTTTATTTTTTTTCAAAGTATGTTTATGCAATAACTAAACCGTCAAGGTACTTTATGCTAAAATTTAAAAAAAACGTATTGACATAACATAATTGCTTAGATAATAAAAAAATTAATATGTAAGAAAACTAAATAAAATTATTATTTTGGTTAAAAGGGTTGTGTTTGTGTCAACCTACGAATGCATGTGTTGTGTTCGGACTAATGTGCATGACATGATTTTCTGGTTTGTGTTGTATTTAAGGGTTGTATACTATTTTTGGGTTCATATCGGGTTCATCCCACCAACCTATGAATACGGACAACCTTTACAAACCCTTGGAGCCCTTCGGCAAAGGGTTATTTGGTTCCTGAAATACAATAATCTCAAACAAGTCTTTACTCTAAAAAAACTTTCTAACTTTATCGATGTTCAAATTATACTATTGTGTGGTCATGATGAAATCCTAAGTACTAGAGGAAAAAGGTAGTTTAACTTTTACCTTGATATGGCCATGCATACTATTGTGAGACCCGGCCTAGTGTGACCCAAAATCTTTAATTATAATTAAAGTTTTTATATGGAAAAATCATCAAAATAGACTTATTGACCATCATTTTCAGCAAAATAGGTATTGACTTTTGAGAATTTTAAAATATCAAATCAATTAGTGAAGGACAACTAAGTAGAGTCGATGCATTTTAAGCCGGTAATCCAACTTTTGGGCACCATTTTTGCCCATAAAAATGACACTTGAGTCCAAATCTCACCAAATAACCTATCAAAACAATACACGTGTAAAGTGCCAGCACTATTTTTGCGTACAAGCTCAATCTCAATGAGCAGGCACCATTTTTGTTGGCACAGAAAAAGACTTATGCACGCAAAAATGGTGTCTGTTCCTTTAGGCAGGCGACTGGCAAAAATAGTGCATGCACTTTTACATTTGTAACTTTTTTTTACTAGTGCACCCATTTTTATAGTGCTAGCAAAACTGGTGCGTGCTCGTTGAGCCCGTAGGAAAAAATAGACGCTTTACACGTATAATATTTTGATTGGTTATTTGGTGAGATATGGATCTAAGTGTAATTTTTCGTAGCCTAAAAAGTGTTGGAAAGTCGGAGTGTAGGCTTAAAAGGTGTCGGAATTGCTTACTTATCTTTCTCTTATTAGTTTATTTATTTTACAAATGTTCAAAGTCAATGTCTATGGTTAACATCTTATTTTCATGATTTTCCATTAATATATTATATGGTGTTATAATTTTTAGTGTATCTGCATGCATCTACTTCAGTCTATTATTCATTTTATAATAGGAGGGACCATGAAATTTAATGAAAAGTGATAAGGGAAAGGAGACACTAGGCATGTCAATATCTTCAATTTAAGCTTCATCACCAAACACCACCATGTTCTCTCTTTAAACATCCTTCCTTCCATTCCTCTTACGATATCTGCATTCAATTATATATAACCCGGCCCCTACCCAAGTCTTTGTATATGTATAATAATTACCTTCCATCTGATGGTATCAGAAACCAACACAACTGAATATTTAAACTGTCACTCAGAGCACACTAACTTCCACTAGTTCAGATCAGACCTGAAAGATACCATAAACTAATATACCATTGGTATTCATCTTCCTTTGAGAAAAAAAATGTCATTTCTTGTTTATTGTTTCATCCTCTACCTACTTGTTTCCATGCATGAATGTAGTTCCCGCCATCTTGGCATGTTCGACAAGGAACCCGAAAATCGTCTTACTAGCAAGGTTTGTGTATTAAGTGTTTCAAATCCCATGTTTAGAGGTAATATTCCATGGTTTGAGTGGATAGTGATTGATATGTTAGGTTTCTTCTCTTTGTTTAATTCAGAATACACAAGAAAGAATGGCTGAGTACCAAGGAAGAAACTTTAATGAGGATCATACTGAACAAAAGGAGAGCAAACTTGAGTATCTTTTGATTGGGAAGAAGATGGGTAGAGGTAATAAATAATGTGAATATTTGTGAATACATTAAGATGCTTAGATTTCTATGGAGATTGATAATATATGGTATACATGTTAGTTACAGGAAGTGATGGGGTGCAAGTTACTCAAGGGGAAACCAAATTAGAGGTAATTCACATTTTAAACTAATCATCTTTTCTATAGTAGAATGGAAAGAAACTACAATTGTAGCTAGATCTACAAGCATTCATGCAATAAAAACTTCATATCTTTTTTGGTTTTGTCGGTGCATGCATGCATGGACATCCATATATGTACCGTTCACAAGGTGAACTTTTTGTATTGATAGGTGGTTTTAGAAACACGGTTTTGTATAATTTTTTTTCCAGTATATCATTTAGTATGTATTTTAAAATTTCGAGTAAATTGCCATATTAGTCCCTAAGGTTTGACCATAATTGTCATTTCAGTCTAAATGGTTTTTTTTCTTGCCATTTTAGTTCAAATATTTTTGTTTTCTGCCATTTTAGTTCCTTACTTTTGTCATTGCAATCCAACCCACTAACTCTATTAAAAAAATTTAGTTAACCTGGGTGAATTTTGGTCAAACCAAATTTTATTTCTTTTTTTCAGGTGCGATGGTATGGGGATAGTGTTGTGCCGGTTTACAGTGAAGATGATGGTAGTGGTTGTTGGTTTTACGATGATGGCGGTGGTGTTGGTTGATGACGTGGGTGGCGGAAAAGTGGCCGGTGGTGGTGGAAATGATGGTTGGTGATGGTGGTGGGGTGGGTGGTGACGGTGCATGTAGGCGGTGGCGATGATAGAAGGTTGTGATGGAGTGGGTGGTGGGAGGTGGTGGTGGTCGATGAAAATGACAAAAATGACAAAAGTCAGGACTAAAATGACAAAAAAAATTATTTGGATTAAAGTGATAATTTTTGTCAAACATCAGGGACTAAAATGACAATTTACTCTAAAATTTCTCTTGTAACTTGTAATATTTATTTTAAAAGGTAATATAAAAACATAGTTCTATAAATTCCGATAAAAATCTTATTGAAAATCAAGTTGTATTCAAGGCAATATTTTTTGGTCTCATAAATATAAAAATATGGCTTAAACAATTAGGAGTATGCTATACACACGTTATTGACAATCTAATCTCAAACTGTAATCTTATGGTATTTTCCAGGGATGGAAAAGTCATGGTCGATCAACAATGGAGTCAAAGCATGAAGAACCGGCTATTAATAATGCCAAAGATGATAGCGTTTCCGAAGATGTTGTAGCCATGGACTATGCACTGCCCCATCGTAAACCACCTATCCACAATATAGAGCCATAAACTGCCTTTGTTAATCATGTGGGAAAGAGAATCAAAGGGAGTATGTCATTGCTTTACACACTTTTGCTTTTAAAATTTGTTAGGCCTTATATTGTAAGATTATGCGTTAGGGTGTTGTACACAACCCTAAGGGGGAGATCGATAACTTCACTTCTACCGTTTGTTTGGTTTCAATGATGTGTGACATGATAAGTTGTCCTAAGGGAGTAATTGTAGTGAATCATATATTGAATGGTCACTTGCACTTACTAAGGTGTAGTGTTATATATAACGTTCTATGAATAAAGAAACTAGAAAAATAATGTGTGGTCAATTGATTTACCCATGTCTTTGATATATGTTGGTTGGATCCTTCTTAAAGTAGGAAAAAGTTATATGGTATTTTCTATTTGACTGTGTTAATAAAATCACTAATATTTAGAAGCAAGAAAAGATGCAATGATGACTATGGGCATTCACAATGTGGGTGTTCCACAAACACTCATAAACTTAAATTCTCACCTTAATTTTAAAACCAATCTTTAAAGCTGTTTTGGTCAAAAATCACACTAAGGATATGTGACCAAACTTTGTATGTGAGGTTGAGTGCTTATGTGTTGAACAATGATGTGAACAATCGTGTAACGTAATGAACAACGGACACCGGGATTTATATGAGGAAAAAGCCCTTGATCAATGTATGATCTCCGGGATAAAAAACCTCGGGTGATGGAAACTACCGATCACCAAGTATATTTCACAAGTAAGATTACAACTTCGGAAGATATTGAGCTTTCACAATCGATCTATAATGTAATGTGTGTGTGTTTCTCGAGAGTTTCCAAGTGATCTTGTGATATCAGTGTTTGCGAATGAATTCGTGTATCTAACGAGCTCAATACCCCCTAAAATATTAACGTTTTTAACTTATAACTAACTATCCGAAATATCCGGGATCCTCCCCGTTCATGCATAACGTCCATTTAACCTTCAGCACGTGCTTAATCCTCCGAATATTCCACGAATATTTTGCTTGACCAAGTCCACTATCGGTACCTGCACTACAATCAAATAAAACATTGAAGTCAATTGTTAGAAACCGTTATAGTCACTAAGGATCCTTGATCCTCCCAGTATTGTACTCAGTACATGATAATATATCCTCGATATACTGATGGATCACTGATTCTTAAGCAATAAAAACCTAGTCCTAACAATTGCCCCCAATATGGCGGGTGTGATAGTAGATCACAACTGTCATATTATCTTTATTTCAAATATAGCCGTTAAGGTGACTGATGGGACTCGCATAGCCTTCACAACCATCATCACTATTTATGGGGAAGAGATAACTCCCTAATCTGCACAAATCCATCATAAATCCACACCAAGCATTGTGAACCAGGTATTCTTCTCTCTTCCCTTCTCGATTATTCTTAAGTTCCGGCACCATGAATACACGATCTTCTCCGAATCCCGCCTCCAAAAAATCCGGTGATATCCTTCAATCACAAAACATACTAAAGGACCCCTCCCTTGAGATCTGCAATTTTACAGATCCAGAAATCGAGAACCTAAAGTCCTGTTTTCCATCGGAGGCCATTTTCAGACCTTTCGATCCTTCTGCTCGGAGCGATGCGGTATCCAACACCGGATTTGCTTTCCTGCCTTACCGTTTCACCCTGGGTTCTCATATCCTTTTCCAACCCTAACCCAAAGCTTTTTTAAGCTAACCGGCATTAGCTTTAGTCAGGTCATGCTGATGTTGTGGAGAACATTGTTCATCATTGAAGAAATCATTGAAAAGAAAGGGCTCCAACTAAACCTTTCAGACCTAGCTTTCATGTACTCCTTGACTACCTATGGCTCTAACCGATTTTTGTTTAAAGTAAAAGCCCACCAACCAGCTCCTGTCTTCAAAATAACCCAAAATGATTCTGTTTGGAAAAATCAGTTTTTCTTTGTTAAACGAGATTCTCTGCCAGAAGGGGATTCGTTGCCTCATAAATGGATACTCAAGGTTAGGATTTAGAGGTCTCATATGTGTTATATCCTTGTTGCAACTATCTTTTGATCTTTCTGTTTTCTTGCAGTGAAGAACTTTGCAACTTTAGTGGAGGATCCAGGAACTGTTGATCGAGTGAAAGCCTTCTTGAGCCTTGACCCAATAGACAGAACATTCAAAGTGAGGATCCAGGATCCTAGCAAAGAAGTACATGCATCTTCCTCTTACAATATGTCAAGTAAGTAATTGTATGATATAGTAAATCTTTAAAAGAAATTTCTAATTTAAATTAGAAACTTATCTTTTTTATGTCTTGGTAGGTGTTAAAAAATCTACTTCCAAGTCTGTAGATTTCGCTCTTTATGACATCAACAGCATCATCATCTCCAAAGCTGTGAAAAAGGAGCCAATGAAGAAGCTTCCTCCCGTTGAGCCTCGCCCAGCTACCACCAGAGCCAAATCTGCTTCAAAAAGAAAGAAGCCTTCCGATCCTGAGAGTGATCTTGTCTCTATCGAGAAACATCTCCATGATGTTCTGACCGAGGTAAGGATCCTTGATCCTTAGGTTTTACTTTACCCGTTTGTTATCATGATATTTCTTTGTCTTGTTTATTACTAGGAATTCAGTCGCATGAGGATCTTTTATGAGAAGAAGTTGGCTGAACACGAAGAGACTGTAGCTGGGATGCAGGCCATTGCTGCTGCCAAGGATAAGGATCTCTCGAGGCTTGAAAAGCAAAACAAAGTGCTGGAAAAGGAGAAGGAGAGCCTGGAGGAACAGCTGCTGAATGCTGAAGTGGGGGTTCATGAGGCTGCTATGAATGCTACTGAAGCGGCCAAGGTCTGTGCTACCAAAATGGTTCTGCAGTCCATGATCTAGATGGCCAAAGAGGCTAACGATCCTGGATTTGATAGATCTTCATGGGACCTGGCCTCTTGGGAGGTAGCATTGAGCAACCTGAATGACGACGAGCTGGAGCAATCGGCAGCGGCGGATGAAGCAGGTCCTAGCGTAGTGCAGACAGAAGCAGAGGACATGGTGGTTGAAGGTGCTGGAGGTAAAGCCGGTGAAGGTGAAGGTGGTGAGGCGGCCACAGTGTAGGCTGCCTATGTGGGCGATGATGGATATTTCTAGACGCGGTCGGAGCCCACATTTTTAGGTCCTTAAGTTGGTTTTTTACTTGAACAATTTGTGGTTTGTATTTTGAACAATAGTTTCTGTAGGTTAAGGATCATGGATCCTTGGAACAATAGGGGGTGATAAAGGTGGATGGATCCTTCTGTTTGTGGAGGATGAAGCCTTTGACACCCTTCGCTTTTAATTTCCCGCATTTTAATTTTCTGGACAAACATTAACCGTTAGATGAACCCGATCCGGCCTGGATGGATGGTCCATGTTTTGCTGGTGAAATCCAGGCTGGATACTCTTGATAAATATTGACGGGCCTAATAATATTAGACTTTTGACTATGTTTGGTGTTACAATTTTGCTTTTGAATTACTACCTTTACATGTTCGTGTTTGGCAAAATCATATTGTGTAAAATTCCTAAAATTTCGACTTTATAAAAAGATTTTAAGTCTGCAATCGTAACAACTGCTAGGCATAAAACGCCATATAATCTTGAACGACTTATCTCTAATTCCATGGTTAAGGGTCGAATCATTATAATAAGAATAAGACATACCAGGGAATCCAAGTTAGAATTCTATATCCTTAACACTTACAGTCGTGTCAGTCAAAGTATAATAATTGATTCAATCTTAGGATTCAGGATCATTAGCTGGTCAATTTCATAGACCTGTGACAGTATATAGCTTAGGACTAAGCCAAATATCAAATGAAAGAATCATTAGTAACTGGGGACAAGCCCAAACAACTGGGGACAAGCCCGAATAACTAGGGACTAGCCCAAATAACTAAGGACAAGCCCAAATAACTGGGGACAAGCCCAAATAACTGGTGTAAACTGGAATATGGCCCAAACTGGCATCTATCCAATCGTAAGCGACATGAAAATGTCGAAACCTTAGCTAACATGAAAACGTTAGAAACCTTAGGAACGGATGTATGGTACGTCTACCATTATACTTAGGATCCTCCATATAGCCAACAACAATGAAATTGTCAGCCCCTAAAGCGGGTACTGGTCCCATTGCCTCGAACTATACGTGGATAACGTGCGCAACTGGCGAGGGTGTCGGAACCCAATTCGTGTGAATGGTAAAGACCCGTAGGTGGTAATAGATACCTTAGCTGGGGACATGCCCAAAGTCTTGGAGAGGTGGCCAACCTCTTTATCCTTTGTAATAACTTCTGTAAAACTTAAAACTTGATAAGGTTGAATGTTGAAAATTCAACATCCTTACTCAAAAATAAATAATAAGAAGTACAATAAGAATGAAAGCATTAGTAAAACGTTACCGAATCAAGAATCTCATATCCTTTGAGGATCCTTCAATCTGAATTGATCATTAGGATACTTAAGGATCCCTGATCCTTTACATAAAATACTTTTTAGGTGGATAACATTCCAAGCTCTTGGAAGAAGGTTACCATCCATAGTCAGTAATCGATATGCCCCCTTTCCTGCCTCGGCTTCAATTAGATAGGGGCCTTCCCATTTTGGTGCCAATTTGCCATAAGTAGGATTCATGGTATTCTGAAATGCTTTCCTCAGCACCATGTCACCGACTTGAAATCTTCTTATCTTGATATTCTTATTATAGGCGCCAGCCATCCTTTGTTGATAACTAGCCAGCCTTATCCTTGCCAATTTTCTTAATTCTTCCACGGTCTCTAGGTCTTGAGCTAGAGTCTCAGCATTGGCTTCAGGATAACGGATGCTTGTTCTGGCTATAGGGACTACCATTTCTGTAGGAATCACTACCTCAGTTCCAAAGACTAAAGAAAAAGGAGTTTGACCCGTAGCATTCTTGGGAGTTGTTTTATCTGCCCATAAGACATATGGTAGTTCTTCAGCCCACTTTCCTTTCTTTGATCCAAGTTTTTTCTTCAAATTGTTGATGATGATCTTGTTGGATGATTCTGCCTGGCCATTAACTTGTGGGTGGACTGGTGTTGATGTTATCATCCTAATCCCCCGGCTGTCACAAAAGTTAGTAGCACGGTTCCCAATAAACTGTGATCCGTTATCACAAACAATCTCAGAAGGAATACCAAATCTAATAATGATATTTCTTTTAATAAAGGATATAACTTCCTTTTCTCTGACTTGAGCAAAGGCTTCAGCTTCTATCTACTTGGTGAAATAATCAATCATAGCTAACATAAACATTTTTCCTCCTGGTGCCTTGGGAAGCTTGCCTACTATATCCATTCCCCATCTCATAAATGGCCAAGAGGAGGATATAGGATGCAGAGGTTCTGCAGGCTGATGAAGGATATTACCGTGTCTTTGGCAAGCATCACATTTCCTTGCATACTCCACAGCATCCTTCTTCATTGTAGGCCAATAATATCCTGTTCTGAGGATCATTGAAAATAGTGCTCTGCCCCCAGTATGATTTCCACAATCTCCTTCATGAAAATCGTTCAAGACTTCTTGGATCTCAGGATCCTCAACACATAGTAGATAGGGTCCTGCAAGAGATCTCTTATATAACATGTCATTAATGATAGTGAATTGGGAAACCTTTATCCTGAAGGTTCTAGGAGTTTCTCGAATGGGAACTTCCCCATTTTGGATATAATTCAGGATTGGAAGGATCCACGATCCTGGAGTTGATTGTGCATCATTCCTAGGTACGATTGCAGCATCGTCCACTATTTCCATTGTCTCATTCTCCTCAATTGCGGGAGTTAGAACATGGATAATGGGTATCTTCACATCATTAGGCATCTTCAATGAGGATCCTAGATTAGCCAAGGCATCTGCTTATGCATTTTCTTCCTTGGGTACCTGTGTTAGACTGAAAAAAGCAAAAGAATCCGCCAATTTCTTGACTATCTCCAAATATTTAATTAGCTTTTCACCTTTGACAGCATAGGATCCGTTATAATGATTAGTGATTAATAAAGAATCTACAAATACTTGAAGATACCTGATCCTCATATGCTTAGCTAATTGCAAACCTGCTATCAAGGCCTCATACTCTGCCTCGTTATTAGTGGTTTGGAATTCACATGCTATTGATTGGGGTATGATGTCCCCCTGTGGCGATTTTAGTAGTAGGCCTAGTCCTGTTCCTTTGACATTCGAGGCTCCATCTGTGAAGAGTATCCAAGGATCCTTGGTCTCCTCAAGTTGTTGTACCTCCAATTCAGCTTCTCTTTGTAGATCACTACTGAAATCAGCTACAAAGTCAGCCAAAGCTTGGGATTTAATAGCAGTTCTAGGCTCATACTTAATGTCATATGCACTAAGTTTAACAACCCATTTTGCCATTCTTCCCGACATCTCTGGTTTCCTGAGAACATTCTTAATAGGAAAGTTAGTTTTAACCACAATAGTATGAGTTTCAAACTAATGTCTTAATTTAGTAGAAGCCATGATTAGAGCAAGAATAAGTTTTTCTAAATGAGAATATCTGGCCTCAGCATCAAGTAAACTTTTACTTACTAGTATACCGGATGTTGCTGGCCTTCATGATCCTTAACAAGGACCGCACTTACTGCTTTACCTGAAACAGCTAGGTATGTGGTTCCCCATTTTCAGGTTTTATTAAAGCCGGTGCTGAGGATAGGTAATCCTTGAGAGATTGTAGAGCAGCTTCATGCTTCTCCGTCCACTCGAACTTCTTATTCTTCCTCAGAATATCATAGAAATCCTTGCATCTTTCTGAGGATTTTGAAATGAATCTGTTTAGTGCGACAGTTCTTCCTGTCAATCTTTGCACATCCTTAGCGTTGGCAGGAGATTTGATGTTGATTATGGCCTTTATCTGCTCCGGACTTGCTTAGATCCCTCTCTTGGTCACCATATATCCTAAGAACTTTCCAGCTTTAACTCCGAAATGGCATTTGGAAGGATTTAGTTTCATATTGTATCGGTCAAGGATATTGAATGCTACTTCAAGATCCTTTAGGTGATCCTCGGCTCTTTTAGATTTGACCACCATATCATCTATGTATACTTCCATTGTATGTCCAAGTTGCTCCTTGAACATCATATTCACCAATCTTTGGTATGTAGCACCTGCATTTCTTAAACCAAAGGGCATAGCAATATAACAATATATGCCGATGGGTGTCATGAATGTAGTATCCTCTTGATCAGATGGTTCCATCTGAATTTGCTGAAATCCAGACGAAGCATCCATAAAAGTTAACAACTCATGACCCGCCGTGGCATCCACCATGGAGTCAATGTGGGGTAAAGGGAAAGGATCCTTGGGACATGCCTTGTTTAAGTCAGTAAAATCGACACATACCCTCCACTTTCCTTTTTTCTTTTGAACAACAACCACATTGGCTAACCATCTTGGATACTTGACATCTCTAATCATACCTGCCCTTAGCAATTTATCTACCTCCTCTTGGATGATTGCATTTCTTTCAGGAGCAAACTTTCTTCTCTTTTGGTGAATTGGCCTGAAAGACCTGTCAATGCCAAGTTTATGAGTAATAACATCATTAGATAAACCTGTCATATCTTCGTGCTTCCAGGTGAAGGTAGATTTTCTTCGTTTAAGGAAGGATACTAGATCCTGCTCTATGCTCTTTTGGATCCCGGATCCTAAATACACCTTGGATTCAGGATCCTCAGGATCTAAAAGTATATCCTTGACGTCCTGTTCTCTTTCCTCCATGACGTCTTTTGGTGGATGCTTTAATTGCTATGCTTCCCTAGACTTGGAAGCAAGTTTCATCGAGGAAGTGTAGCAATTCTTCGCCTCCTGCTGATCACTTTCTTCTTGACTATTCCTCACGGACTTGGAAGCTTGACACACTGGTGGTATGTTGATGGGACCGCCTTCATGTCATGTATCCATGGCCTGCCAAGGATAACATTACAGCAAGATAAGCTATCTATTACACAAAATTTTTGGACAGAATTCACTCCCTCTATGTAAATTGGCAGTTTGATGTCCCCCAATGTATTCTTGGTTTCCCCACTGAATCCCACGAGCACCGATGATCTTGGTATGATCTCAGATTCAGGGATGTTCATCTTTTTGAGGACATCCAACTGGATTATGTTCACCGAACTCCCTCCATCAATAAGAATCCTGCGATCAAAATGATTAGAGATAAACAAGGTAATGACAAGACCATCATGATGAGGATCCTGAATATCTACGCGATCCTCCTCATCAAAGGATACCACTTTTTGCTATGTGAGGGTAGACGTCCGAACTGGTCTCTCCCCATTTTCCAACTTCGTCTCCTTAGCATGTCTTTTAGCCGCTGAAAACGAAGTTCCACAGATATCAGAACCCCGGAAATAAAGTTAATGATCTGAGTATCTGCTGGCGGTGGAGGAGCTATCTCAGGCACTTTCTCAGTATCCTGAGTCCTTGAACGTTTCCTTCCTAAAAGTTCCTTCAAATACCCTTTGCTAAGAAGATAGACAATTTCCTTCCTCAACGCTATACACTCGTCAGTAAGGTGGCCAAAATCCTCATGATAAGCGCACCATTTGGATTTATCCTTAGTAGCTCCAGGTTTATCAGTTTTCCTTGGCCATCTAGCCTTGTCACCTAAATTCTGCATAGCAAGGATAAGTTCATTATTATCAGCAGAAAAACAATATTCAGAAATTGGAGGATAATCCTCATCGTCTTCATCTTATTCAACTGCATTCACATTGTGATTGTCATGTTTAGAATATGGCTTGGATCGATTATTCTTAAAGAATGATCCTTGTTTTTCCTGTTTTGAGGATCCTGAGAGTCTCTCCTGGATCCTTTTGTCATCCTCTAAACGAATAAATCTCAATGCCATGTTCCTCACTTCATCTAAATTCCTACAAGGGGTCATAACAAGGTCATCATAGAATGAGGAATCCTTAAGTAAGCCCATTTTGAACGCTTCTACAGCAGTGGCAATATCTAAATTAGGGATTTCTAATGATTCTCGACTAAACTTAGTGTTGTAATCTCTTAATGATTCATCACGGCCTTGAGTTATTCTATACAAATCACTAGTTAATCGTTCAAAAGTTCTACTACATGAAAATTGGTTATTGAACAAATTAACTAGATGAGAAAACGAAGTAATTGAGTAAGGAGGAAGACTTAGCAGCCATTTGAGTGCTGATCCAGTGAGTGTGGATCCGAAGCCCTTACAAAGGCATGCTTCCTTTAACCTTTCTAGAATGGGGTTGATCTCCATTCTTTCCCGGTATTGTGCCACATGCTCCTCCGGATCAGTTGTGCCATCGTACAGCTTCATGTTGGGGGTTTGAAAGCGTTTTGGTATCTTAGCATTGCATATAGGAGGTGCGAAGCGAGACACCCTGTGACTTCCATCTGGGATCTCAGGAATGGGCTTAACCACTCCCGAGATGTTGGATATCATATCCTTAAGCTTCTGAAGTTCCCGTGCCATAGCCTGATTGATACCTGTATCCTGCATGGAACCACAATTAGTACCAAAAGATGTATTGAAATTGTTACCTCCTGATTGGTTTGGAACCGGTAGCGCAGAAGTGTATCCAAAAGTAGACACTTCAGGTGCAATAGTTGGACCAGATGAAGCAATAGTCTGCATAGGGATGAAGTCCCCTTTGTGAACTTCAGAATCCTTGAATATCTGACTTCCTGAGGATCTTTGATCCTGGAAGGCATTGGGTCCAGGATACACGGGTGCTGAAGGTCTTGAAGGATACTGCATGGATCCTTGAACCTGAGAGGAGGATCCTTGAACCTTAGCCCAAGCATAGGATCCTTGATCCTTAGAAAAGGATCCTTGATGCTGGAAATAGGATTCCTTTGGTGCAACTGTCTCCAAATATCCTCCTGAGCTGAGATAGCCTCCTTGATGTTGATTTGAGGATCCATAAGGTAGGTAATGAGACGCTTGCGGCTGCATCATTGCCAATGATCCATGCTGCAATCCTAGGGATCCTTGAGCCTGTGTCATCGCCATTGATCCCTGCTGGTAAATGGAGGATTCTTGGACTTGAACACCAGGTCCCCTAGAATGTTGGATTGCTGATGCTGGAGAAGTGAAATGCAATGATCGGGGTATCAGCAAAGAGTGATCCTCCGTTGATATCTTTTGCTTTTTGATTTCATCAATCTCCCTGAGGATCCTTTGGTTGGTTTTGTCCTGCTGTTCCATGTATCCTTTCATCTGCAAAATCAAAGTAGACAGATCATTGTTAGTAGGTGTAGAGGATGAAACAGTGGAAGCCTTCGAGAAAACTAGTGTTGGCTTCTTCTGAGCATTATCAGCACTCCTTGCCGGTGCAGGGGGAATGGGAGGCAATGATGCACAAGCCTGAGATGAGGTAACCGCCGGCATGGCACTTGAAGCAGATTTTCCATGAGAAGCCATGTAGTTGAAAAGAATGGATGAAAATGAATGAAATGAAAGGAATTCTTAGAATTGAAGCACCGATTGCCCCACGGTGGGCGCCAAACTGTTTTGGTAAAAAATCACACTAAGGATAATGTGACCAAACTTTGTATGTGAGGTTGAGTGCTTATGTATTGAACAATGATGTGAACAATCGTGTAACGTAATGAACAATGGATACCGAGATTTATACGAGGAAAAAACCCTTGATCAATGTATGATCTCCGGCATAAAAAACCCCGGGTGATGGAAACTACCGATCACCAAGTATATTTCACAAGTAAGATTACAACTTCGGAAGATATTGAGCTTTCACAATCGATCTATAATTAATGTGTGTGTGTTTCTCAAGAGTTTCTAAGTGATCTTGTGATATCAGTGTTTGCGAATGAATTCGTGTATCTAACGAGCTCAATACCCCTAAAATATTAACGTTTTTAACTTATAACTAACTATCCGAAATATCCGGGATCCTCTACGTTCATGTATAATGTCCATTTAACCTTCAGCACGTGCTTAATCCTCCGAATATTCCACGAATATTTTGCTTGACCAAGTCCACTATCGATACCTGCACTACAATCAAATAAAACATTGAAGTCAATTGTTAGAAACCGTTATAGTCACTAAGGATCCTTGATCATCCCAG
Organism: Scalesia atractyloides; assembly: GCA_947069175.1. NCBI lineage: Eukaryota > Viridiplantae > Streptophyta > Magnoliopsida > Asterales > Asteraceae > Scalesia > Scalesia atractyloides. The sequence continues at coordinate 9,946,113 of CAMTDV010000018.1, forward strand.
TATTCAGTACTCAGTACATGGATAATATATCATCGATATACTGAAGGATCACCGATTCTTAAGCAAATTAGTCCTAACAATTGCCCCCAATATGGCGGTTGTGATAGTAGATCATAGCTGTCATATTATCTTTAATTCAAATATAGCCGTTAGGGTGACTGATGGGACTCGCATAGCCTTCACAACCATCCACTCACAAACCTCCCATTAAACTTCCTTCACAATGTACAAACCTTCACAAGTATATCACATCATCCTAGCCTGAGTTACACACCCACATTAAGGGTGCTCTAGTGACTTACCACTTGGCACAAACAATATTAAAATGCTATGTATATAACTAGGAAAGGAAAATCATTACGATGAAGAACTTTAGGAAAAGAAACACAAAGAGTAAGTTACATAAATTGTCCTTTATTTATATACCAAATTATACTTTTTATTTTTATTTTTGTTTTAAAAAGCATCAAATTGTTCTTTATATCTAAATTTTATAAGCTCTTTGTCCTTTAAGTTAACTGAAATAAACTTTTCAGTTAACTTTAAGGTAAAATTATAACTTTACACAAATAATATAATTTGAAATTTATTTATAAATGACATAATCTATGATTTACTTAAATTTATTTTTCTTTTATTATCTCTTACTTCTTTTAATTTTATTAAATATCACTATTGTTTTATCGATTACTTTAAAATTTTCTTAATTTATGAATTTATTAATTATCACTATTGTTTTATCGATTACTTTAAAATTTTCTTAATTTATGAATTGCATATTTTTTTTATAAAATATATGTTTTTGTATAATTCATTTAATTTCATTTGTTTGTTTAATTAAATTATTTAATTTTCTTATTTCACAAAAAGTTAATTTTTTATACTATGTTTTTATATAAACGAAAATTTTAAGAACCGGTTTTTTAAGCGTACCAGATTAGGTTTAGAAATGGTTTAATCGGTTTAACCAGGTTACCGGGTGCTTCAACGAGTTGTCTAACCCTATATTTATAAAATACAATTCAACGTGAACAATATATAGAAAACTCATAAAATTAAAACTCCTTCAACGAGTTGTCTAACCCTATATTGATAAAATACAATTCAACGTGAACAATATATAGAAAACTCATAAAATTAAAACTTCACGAGTGTCTACTATATTGATAAATACATTCAACGTGAACAATATAGAAACCATAATAAACTCATAATTTATGAAAGAACAACTTTTGACAACTACAACAAAGTGAATATAGTAATTTATCTATTAATTATATAATAATACACAAGAATTTTAAATAGACATAATAGATAATTACACATTTACACTAAGAATATTGAACAAACCTATAACAACGTGAATGATCAGTTGAAGAAATTTGAAAAATCCAACGTTTTTATTTGTATTTTTGAGTGATAGATAAAGTTTGACTATGGATGGCTATATAAGAAACCAAAAAAGGTAAACCTAGATTGTGGGCTCTAGGTTTTAGTAAGAAGGTACATCGTCATCTTTTGAGCTCATAAAAGATTAAAATTTCAAATAATTAACTTTGATCTGGTACCGGTATAAACTATTTTATCGTTAGTACAACATCTTCACCGTTTTCTCAATTTACCAGTATGATTTGTGCCGGCCAAGCTTCTGGCATCTGATTGAACCGGTTAAACCAGCCAGTATAAACTGGCCTTTAAAACCTTGACATAAACTGTTGATGTAATCGAGTTTTTTAATCATTTTTAGATATATGATAAGTTATTTGTATCAAACTTACACCCAAAGGTGAATAAAAATAAGCGCATATGAGAGGTTGGTTTACATATATAAAAAATATCTGAATATTATATTTAGAAATAAGCAACAGATATTCAAAACACGTCTAAAATAACCAGTTCCTTTAAAATGACATTACACAAATTCAAAATATTACAAAACATCACCGTTTATATAATCCATGATGACATTTGGTGTTAAGTTAATTGTATTGATAGCTAACCACCTTATAACTAGTTAGGTAGGACGAATCTTAATACCTTGTGAAGTTGGATCATTTTATTTATGAAAGTGTGATTTTAGATAACTGTTTACTATTGAACTTGTGATGTGTTAATCTATGTTGGGTATTGATCTTTGAATGAGTTTGTGTGGGTAACCTGGATTTTTTATGAAGTTATGCATGTTAGATAAGTTTTATCTATCTTTGGACTATATATCGATCATTAGTCTAGGGCTTGATACTTAGTAGGTAATAGATAAACTTCAAAGGTTGGTAATGCATATGGGTCATCTATCGGACGAACTTGATTAAAAGAGTTTGGAAATTAGTTAGGGTTCGTTTGTAATTGAGTAACATAGATAGTAATTCGCTTAGTTTGTGAATCTGTAGGGCTAAACAATAAAAGAAACTCTAAATCACAAGGGATAGGTAAATTACTTAGTTATTTAAAATCGGATAGTTAGGTGTGTATGTAGCTTGAGTATTCGAGGTTACCTGGTCAACCTGTTAATACTTCACACCTCATTAATAGATTTTACTATGGCGAGCTTTTCGTAAATCTATAATCAAACGACTTTATAAAAGTATTAGGAGGATTCTGATCCTAATTGGTTATTCTTCTTAAATTTAATTTCTAAAACTCATCTCTTAGTGTTTCGTTTTTTTCACTATTTCACTGTTTCAAGGTTACACAGGATAGATATTATTCACAGTTAAGTTAATAGATTGCATGTCGTATGATTGATACTCGGTAACTTACTTGAACTATACTACATTTTTGATAGGTACGCTTGCATGTTACATGTGTAGTTAGTAGTTATTTGGTTTTTTACCTTAATGCTTGTCTGTGTTTTGTTTCAATTTAATTGTTACTATCTAAGCACGTCAATGGATCTTGGGTAGTTCGACGAGACGAATATGAACAAATAGTTAAAAGTGAGGCACGGGTCATGTCCCACTCAAAAGTCAACTTTTACAAGAAGACAAAATAGGCCACCACATACGAGGTCGTGCCTCACTAGGCACGAGGTTGTGTCTCACTCAAAAAGTGAACTTTCCAGCTGCTAAAACAAGACAAAATAGGCTACCACGCATGAGTCGTGCCTCTTTAGCATGCCCCCTTGTGATATCTTCTGAAGAGATCTTGGATTATTAGGACCCACAAAAGTTGACTTGGGCGTGTCCTACCTCACACGGCCCATGTCTATGTATGGACACGTACACAGAGTTGTGCTCCCCTTCAGAGTTCAACGTATAAATAAAGTGCTTATTCTCCTCATCCTTTGGCACCCACACTCTCTCACTCACCATCATTGTCCACCACATTTCCAGCATTATCCACAATCATTTCCATATTATATAGAGTTTGGTTTATATTAGGATCCAAGATTGTAATAACTTATATTTATAGCAATTCAATCTTATTGGTTAACAGGATTATTCATACAAGCTTGATGATGTTCATCATTATGGTATTCTTAACTAAAGTTCTTGCATCATGATGAAAAAAACCTTTAATGTCTTTATATTTTCTTAGTTTTGGACTTTTCATTTGGTGTGTGTTAATGACTTTTAATATGATTTTATTATATTGAAAGTGAGCTAAATCAGTCTATTACTTTGTGTTTGTTGACTCAAATATTAATGTCCTTACGTCTTTATAAATACACGTTAGCTACTTAGAAGGGGTTCAAAGTGTGGTTTAGGTGAAGTTCTGGCCTTACACAAAGAGGTGGTATACTCGTTGCATAAGGACTTGGTTTTCATGTTCCTGTTACCCTCAAGGAGATAACATCAAATCGAGGGAGTCATAGTAGATAATGGGTATATTCCCTTCTAAACAAAACTTATTTAATACTTTATCCGTCTCTGTAGGATGGCCGCCCTGCTACTTCTGACCAATATAGTCAAGGGTAACGACTGCTCGACCAGGGAGACCTACCACTTTTTGGTATTAACAACCTACAAATTCATTTTCTTCATAGAATGACTTTAGGAGTATTCTTTCGCAGAGTACTCAGGAGAATACATCGAAATGACTTATTTTTCGTAAAGTGATCTTTTGTAGAAGAGATTTTATTTAACATTGTTTATAAATTTAAAGCTTGATTTCGTCTTAAAAACCTACCTAAAATTTCTAATATTTCTATACACGTCAAGTGCGGGTTGTACAAGGCCCTAGGCCTCTATTGTTTTAATGTTAGATTCTTAAGGTGTTTCTGGTAGTTTTTAGCGCCTTTTGTGGCCTTATTTTAGTCCAGTTCTAGGATAGTGGTATGATAAACTGGTGTTGCAACTCCTCCTTTCTTTTACCCTTATTTCAAAATCTATAGGGTTGAGAAACTACATACCCATTAATCTTATAAGAGCAATAGTAAGGTCATCTCTAAAATCCTTGCTAATAGACCCAAAAAGGTCATTGGGTTGGTGATTTCCAAAACCCAAACATTGTTCCTAAAAGATAGATATATCCTTGACAACATGTTGATGCTTAATGAGTTTTTAGCATGGTTGAAAGGAGAAAAGATAGGCGTTCCTTTTAAAGATAGATTTTGAGAAGGCGTATGATGCTTGTTAAATGGGGATCCTACTTTTGAATTTCAATGCGATAAAGGCATTAGATTGGGAGATCCACTCACCCCGTTTTTATTTCTTATAGTTATGGAACCTCTTGATTATATTCTTTCTAAAGCGTGGGATTGGGAGCCTTAGAGGAGATTAGGACTCCTATGGGGGACCAACTATTTTGCATCTCATGTATGTGGATGATGCTTTGTAGATGGATTCATTTACTTCCATTACCAAGAATGTGACTAGGTTGCTTAGATATTTTTATATGAGCTCGAGCCTTAGGATTAATTTACACAAGTTCATTATGTTTGGCATTGGAGTGCAGATAGGGGAAGTTTCTAAGACATCCTTGATGGTCGGATGTGGAACTAGGGAGACTCCTTTAACATACTTGGGGATAACGGCTGGTGCTAATATGAATAGAGTTAACATTTAGAGGTTGGTTTTTTGAGGTGTTCCAATCTAATCTTTCAACTTGGATGGCTCTCACTATTTCAATTGGAGGTAGGGCCACTATTTTTTTTGAACGACCAAGACCAACGAATCCGCCAAATGGGCTACTAGCGAAATTCACCACATCGGAATAAAATCGCCTCTGAACCGGGGGAACCCTCACCTGGGGCCAAAGCCCATGAACACCCGCTCGAAGGCATGACAGTGCAGTGAGGTAAAACCTGCTTAGTTCAAGGATCGAACTAGCGATCTCCGCCTACTCGCCTAGTCTCCCATCATCACCATGTGTCGCAGAAAATAAAGGGGAGAGCAGGAATTGAACTTGGGTCTCTTAGAACACCAAGTCTCTCCCATACAACTCCACCACCACCTTATTAGCATAGGGCCACTCTTAGTAAATCAATTTTGGAAAGTCTCCCTATATACTACTTCTCCCTTTTAAAGTGCCTATTAAAGTGATAGATGGTTTGGAAGCGATCATGAAGAGGTTTCTTTAGTCCATATCAAGTAACCACAATAGGTTTATTAGGTGACTTGGGAGGGGGTTACTACGCAATATGGGAGGCTTGGGAATTAGTAGGCTTAAGGATGTCAACATTGTGCTCTTTGCCAAATGGGTTTTGAGGGATATACTGGAAAAATAAGTCTTTAGAAAAGAGTTATTGATGTTTGTTGATGTGGTTCGGTGTGCTTATAAAAGATGGTTAATATTGGTTTATTTTATCGACTAGTTCAAGTTTTAATATTTATAAAAGCACAATAAACTACTGTCACACTTCAACACACGTTTGGCAAGACACCCATCGTTGGCGTAATGTAGTGATGGTAAGATACCAAGGTTGTCAAAGTATACATGAGTTCTAATGCTGAGTCATCGTTAACGTCTAACAAGTCCAAAAGTTGGGTTTGTTAAAAAATAATAATAAAAAGAAAAGAAAATAAGTGGCTCAAGAAGAAATTAAAAAGGTAGGAATCAATGATAGGAGAAAGGGTGTTTAGGATCAACTTACCTCTTGATGCCTTGCTAACTAGATCAGATCATGGGTCCGCAAGGGCTCGATTGTCAGACAAGGGTCTGTATGTGAAAATACGTATTATTATGCAGGGTCAGAATCCTAACACACTCGATCCTTCCGCTTTGAATCAGCAGATAAACGCCACTCGAGGCCGTGATACAGTATAATTAATTAAATAGTCCAAGGGATATATATAATTCGGTTCTATTAGTCTGTCAGTGAGTCCTTTATATATATCAAGTCCTTTACACTTTGGTATTATCTCCGCGCAAAGGTAATAGCTTACCTAACCCGAAGCCCCATCCAAAACTTTTAACCTCCATTAAGAGCATCAACATGTTTTGACTCTACATAGACATAAACATGAACGTCCCAAGTTAATAGTGTCGCAAGATTGTTGGTAGATTTTAAGGATTAGTCGGAACCTTTAATGACTGAAGTTATTGGTGACATTATTTTTCCACTCACTTTCAATAAACTATATTAACTAATTAAAGTCATGAACAACACACCTTGCTTACCCATGATCTTTGTTAGCTAGCTTGACATCAAAGGGGTAAGTTTCCCCAAGCACCTCAAGAATCTAGCTAATAATGACTATGAAAGAAGATAAGATCAAACTTGAAAAGATTATATAAATCATTAAAAGCTTGATTACACTTATGATTCTTAAGTTTCTCCTAATGATTACAATGATTAAAGAGTGTGGGTAGAAGATAAGTGTGTAGTGTAGAAGATGGAAAAGAATGGGCAATTGAAAATAGTGAAGAAGGCCTCTATTTATATTTATAGGCTGGCCGGAGCTGAGGCATGGGCTATGCCCGGTTAGATGGTCTGATGTAGCCTGTTATGCGAGGCATAAGCCATGCCATAACACACGGGGCTATGGTCAACCTTGTGGGTCTCATGAGATATTCCAAATATCCCAGAAGCCTTATCTTGTCTTTTACTGTCGTGGCACGGGGAGTGCCTTCAGGTCACCGGTAGTGCCTGGCTTCTATCACATGATATTCGCGTAGTGGACTTCTAGAGGTGTTTGGTGGTGTCGGGATTCGAGGCACGGGGCTGTTTACTGAGGCATGGGGCATGTCTGGACAATTTCTTCTATTTTTTTCGCTTGGTTTTGCTTCCTTTGTTATTATTGGGTTATTTTTGTCCTAAAAATTAAATATAAACCAATTTAAGCCTGTTTTGAACACTTCATTAACAAAACATATTATAAGTGAGTGATAATTTGACATAAAAACATGTTCAATCTTGCTCATATCATTTGTCATGGCAAGATTAGATGGTGGTCCATGTACATTCCAATAAAGCTATTTAGGGGTGTTGGAATTTTGTGGTTAGATTGGAGTCTAGAATTTGTATTGTCAGTCATAATAGTAACAGTTTCATAAGAGGAAAGGTGGGAAATGGGGAGAGATATTTAATGTTGGTTTGATCAAAGGATTTTCAATGACCCTCTCAAAGATTTGTGGCCTAATCTGCAGAATTTTAGATTGTGTTGAGTATAGAGTTTAGAATGTTGTGTGGAAATAGCGAAGGAAAAGAGATCTTCAATCGGTCGTTGAAAAAGATGAGTGGCGAGCGTGCGACGATCTTATGGCTTCAGTTGTCTTCTCGGGCTCAAAAGACTCTTGGGATTTGTTAGGGGATGACACGAGCTCTATTCTGTGTGTTTGGTAAAAAGGCTGTTAAGAAGTGACGAGGATATAATGAAAATTATGTATTAGATTGGTGTAAGTGGATTCTAGCAAAATGCAATTTTCACCTAGTGAGTGGCTTTGAACGGGCTTCCTACTCGCTTAACTAGCTTTGGTTAGAAGGAACATTGGGGCGGCCACAAAGTGTCGTGCTATTTGTGAAGAGTCAATGACTCGGAATTGGTGGACCATATTTTTTTCTCCTATTGCATGGTGGCTACATTTGTCTGGAACCATATTGCAACGTGGTGTAAGAGTGTAAGTTGCCTTCCTTGTTTGCTTTTTATTTTATAGATCTTATGGACTATCACAAGGTTTGAGGCTGGGAAAGTAAGAATCTAAAGTCATTCACATGATTATGAGTATTGTGTGTTGGTGCATATGGTGAGGCAGAAACGAGAAGGTTTTTTTTTTTTTAAACAAAAGCTATCAAATAGAAGACATAATCGGATCGATCGAGCCCGGGAGAGGGGGGTGGGGCTTGTGTGAATGAAAGTTAATTTAAAACAAAAAAGACCACTAGTCACACTTTGTCACATGCCATCATGTAATAGGTTTGGTGATGATTACATGGAAGATATTCACGTAAATATTTGTTGTGCCATTTTCAAAATTATGTTTTCAAGTGACCAAAAGGCTAAAAAAAGTCATACTATTATGTAAAAGTTCAGTAAACCATGTTCATTGTTTAATGACATGATAAATGGATCTTGAGAAACTATGGGTGTCATTTATGCTAAGATAATTCTAGAAATAAAGGATGTCATGGCTATCTATTAAAATAAAAGTTGTTTAAGGAACTCCATAAAAGAAGTGTCGAAGAGAGATAAACAACGCCCAATGGAGAGTGAGAGAGAGTATGTGTTGAGTCCATTTTCTACTAAAACCCTGTCTAATTTGTTCATTAATTAACTCTTTTTAACGACAAATGTTAGTCTACTCAACTTTATAGCAAAATTCTAAATTACTTTCCTTTGTCTAGGATTGAACATGATATGTCCCTTCTAAAGGGCATTTGCCTCGACCAAATGCACTAGCCCACATTGGCGCTTTCCAATAAATTAAGAACATACTTGTTTAGTTCTTTCCTAACAACACATAGAACATTAAACAAAATTGCTTAGGGTCTCCAAGTTCGGTTAACTTTAAATGATCCTGTACTCATAAATAGAGTTAACTGTTTCACTAAACTAATATTCTTATTCTTAAGCTAAAACTAGCTAAGATGTCCGTGTTAAAGGGCCCAATAGATATCTTCGCTTTAAACCGGGGCATAAGCCCAACGGTTGATCAGATGCATCGACTGGGTAGGAATCGTCTCAAACATGCTTTAGCTCTAAAAAAAAATACACAAGTGTCAAAAGGAGGACCATGATCAATGCTATGGAAGAGCCTCGCCAGCGTGACCCCCATTAGGGCTATGCCCCTTGGACTTCCCTCAGTTGTGAGATTTTATGCAAAATTTTGTTTTTAACTCTCGGATTTTTATATTTTTAACCTTTTATCTCTCCCTGAAGTTTTTTTTGACAATCAAGATACATTTATACATATATAAACATGCTTTAAACCATACACACATGCATGTGACCAAATAAATTAGAATGGGTCATAAAAATGATTTTTGGTTTTGGGAATCTAAAAAAATATATTAGACAACATAAGACTGCTTATTGCTTAAAGGTGAGTATTCTCCATCCGTAAACCAATTTTGTCGTCGTCTTTTACTCAAATATCTTGCATAGGGTTCGTGGTAACTTACTTCTCGAAATTAATACAATGAAGCAACATATATATATAATCATCGCTATTAACACCACACATAGTGGTGATAAGCTTAATTATTAGAGATGTGACGAGTACAACACATATTACAAAACACAAGTTTTTAACACGTTTTTGGTCGCTAATTTTAACCAGTGACCAGTTGTGAGACATAACATCCTTTCGAATAGACACAAATCTGAACCATCACAATGGTACGTTAGTAACTGCCATAAGATTTACTGATTAAAGCATGCCATAAAAAATTAGTTGTGAGGAACTTTATATCCGTCACACAACGTTAAAAAAGTTTTTAATCCTTGCTAAACACATAAAATTAGTGACGAAATAAACTTTCATCGCTAAATATCCTATACCAATTTTATGTTTTATTTTCCATTGCTAATCGATGATAGTGTTTGAAATAAAAGGACATAGGTAAAACATAGAAAAGGAGAACCAACAAAACACTATATAGATCATTGAAGTATTTATAATGGGAGTATATAATAATAACACCTTTTTGGTTCTTAAAAATGTGTCTTTCTATCATCGTTCGATTTTTGCATACCAAAGTTTATGAATACGTTACTTACAAAATACAGATATTGGACTTGCCAAAAAGGTCCATAAACGAAAGTTTACGAGTTTACCAATTGGCCGACGTACTACTTAAGGTTTTGCATCGACCTACTTTAATATTATCTTGATTTACAAGCAGAACCTTCAGCTAAAACTTCAATTTTGGAGTGATTTTGTAGCCAAAATCCTAAAGTTACATACCAAATAAATCATAATTGGAACCAAAATTGCTTGAACTTTACTCATACGCTTTTTCCAAAGTAGACAACAAGACAACTTGATCACCTTTACTTATCTAACAAACCCAGGCATCCAGCAACAGCAATCACCATATTTACAACATTATAATGAGTTTGTCACATGGACTTGTGACCTTCGCAGGTGGTATTTGATAATTTCAACCGAATCCCTTAGCTAGCAAAGTAACATATAAATTAGAACTATGCATATACGTACTTAATACCCATTACATGCATACGCATACACACGTACACCAACTTGTCTCTTAAAAAAGATTTTGATCAGATCATCCACAATGCCTTACTTGATTTCGAAGCTTTATAGAACATATATATATGGCTGTAATCTTTCAATGACACTACTAATTACGACTATTTGATGTGGTTAGTGAAATGTGAATATATATATATTTTTTTGCTTCTACATAGGTGCCACATGTGCTATCGATGGTTTCACCTTTCACACCCAAGAAGATGTGCTATATGTTATAGTGATACGAAATGTGAATATGTTTATAATTATTAGTTAATCATTGTTGTTAGTTAGAAAATAATTATTAATAGTCTAATTTGTAACTAAATACAAAATACAATTTAAAAATGCGCCAAAGAAAATACTAAAGTTCAATTAGCACTTTTTACTTACTGAGAAATACTAAAAAAGAACTAGAAATAAACTACTGAAATTAATCATAGTCACATGAACAATGCCTCAAATATGCTTCACCAAATTTGTACGAAAGTTGTTATGCATTCCTCTATTTGTTTCTCAAATCCAGCTAGCTAGTTGATGGCACACACCCTCAAGCTCACCAACAGTCACAAGACCCAAGCCCATAGCAGTGTTTCGTGCCCAAATATATCCACATGGGCAGGCTTGGCGCCCCACAACACATATAAGGAAAGCTACAACATAAGTTACTATACAATTAATTTCAATTTGGTTAACGTAGTTCTAGTTTCTATGCTTAGGTAAATATACTATTCGGTTAACAACATGATCAACAAAAAATGTTTTAGATATTTGTAAAGCCTATTGAGGTTGATGTTCACCAAAATACTCTAATGTCACACTCTAATTTCCGGTAGGCCTGATCGGTATGTTTATGTGTGACGATTGATAAAAGTTTCACAATATGCAGCGGAAAATAAAATGGTAAAGTAATAATTTTAAAAGATTGAAATATATTAAATAATATTTATAACAAATCATTCGATACAAATCCCACAAGGTAGGATAGGAAATAAAAGTGAGCTCAGGACTTCATAGGTAAATACAATTCCAAAGCTTTTCTTTGACCGAACCGTTTCTAGTCTATAATCAAGGTTCGTTACCTTCGGTTTTATCTTTTGAAAGTATGCCAAATTTCACTGATAAATACAATTAACCGACTCATTTTAAAAATCGTTATTATAAATCATTTGATAATAATTTAGTATTTATTGGGACAGATTTCCTGTCACCAGTTTTACACGCTTGTCAATACAGCCGGGTATCAGAAATCTATGCTGATATGTGATAATAGTACACACCATCTTTAATATAACGTCTTCCGGGTGTATGCCTATTACCCTGCACAATTTTATATGACCATTCCTAATTGATGAGTCAGAATGTCTGGACAAGGTACCACTAACCCCTGGTGTTTAATGTTATTCAAGCAATACGGATTAACAGGGTTCTTATATTTATGAAAGCATTTGCCTATTTATATAATACCCGCTCCAAGTGGCTAATGCCATATCCCAAATTTTCAAATAAAATAGGCTAAGTGTATTTATCTTTGCTTAGCAAATAAACTATTAATTAAGTTCTTTGAAGCAAAGCCATAATTCAAGTTACAAATCCCAGGCACGATTATGGAGGGCTCTATAGTCAAGAATAAAACAGATTTATATATCCGTTAGAATGCTCACGAGTCAATTAGTAATTTCTATGACTTGACTCGTTACTTAGAATATTGTTCGGTTTTGCTAGGTTAAGCGTTGCCCGACTAGAATGTGGTTTATATCCTTCCGAGTGTGAGGCCTCGTTGGATATAGGTTATTTAACCATACATTCTGATTTGGAGTGATTTTGAAAAGTTTAAACCCAATTCGACTGGTTTATATATTATATAATATTTAAACTAGACATGTGCGCAAATATGGCATCGGGCGGTCGAATATACCTCTTCGGTTTAAAACCATTTTTATGTCGTAAGGGCATTTTTTATATTTTTAAAAGTGTATATGGTTGACTCGTCAATTAACCCTTTGAATGATATGACAAAAAGTTATAACCTCAGAGGGTTATTCCTTATAATATTATAGTCACATAACATGCCTTGATTGGGTTCTAAAGAAGAACAAATAGATCAGAATTGAAAGTCAAAGTAAAAGTTAAATTGCTTGACTTTCGATATAAGAATGAACTCTAAACTGATATTGACGAGTTGGGCATATCTAAATAAGTTTTATAAGTTTATAAAAACGGTTATAATGTCAAAATATGTGCTTAGATGCTTAGAAATTCATTTATCGCAAAACACATATTTTTGAGTTTTGACCTTTATATATAACATGTTTTGCTCGTAATTTCACCTACTTAACGTGATTTTCGGAGGGTATGATCAAAGGGGATTCATACCTTTGTTATTACGATCATGTAGGAAAGTTCGATTTGAACTTTGACTTGACCAATGTGGTCAGAACCGAAATTCATACAAAAAGTCAAACTGTTCTAATGAATACTAGCTAAATAATTGAAATAGACCAAAGGGAAAAGACCTCTAGGTTGATGACTACTAAGAACTCTTAGAATTCAGCTCCTAACTCTAGAGAAGCGTCAAGAGAAAGATATAGAGAAAGATTGAGAGTGTGTGCATAACTCATAAACTTCATGGCTATTTATACTTGATCATGATCTCCATAATCTAGCCAAGTGCCCCCTTAGTTGTTAAGGGTGAGATTAGTGTCACCCCATGTGTCATTAGGAGGAGAAGTTTAGCAAAAACGCAGGAGAGGTGGCATAGAGGAAAGAAGGATGCTGCCAGCAAGCTGTTCGCTGCAGTGCACCTCTTACGAACCGTAAGAGGTGAGCCTTACGGCCAGTAAGGGGTTTCCACCGACTTACAGATTTGAAACCCCTAATGGTTCGTAAGGGTTACCCCTTGCGGTCCGTAAGGAACCTCTAGAAATAGAAATTGTTCATTTTTGCAACTTTAGTTCTCAGACTTTTTCCCATTCCCCTTTTTGAAGATTTTGGTCCCTTTCCTTTAACAAATCGGAACAATAAGGAGAGTTTGGACACATGTTGCTTTATAATTCGATATCATTATTCGAGGTGTTACATCTAAGTAAGATTCAGTAACGATTACAAGTTCAAAGTTAAAGATCAACTTCATAGTTACAACCAAGAATGTACTGATGTTTAATCTAATTCACTTTTAGTACTGATGTTCAAGTTTCAGTGCAGATGAAGAAGTCACTACTCAGGAACAAACACTACTGAAAAACTCATTGATGCAGAGATCTTTGTATCAATACCATTTAGTTTGTCGTCCATGAACAACAAGATACTGTAGATCCTAGCTTGTATTGTCGGTTCAGATTTTGTGTTTTCCTGTAACTAATTATCTAAAAGTTTCTTGTTTTAAATGTTCATAGGATTAATGGTTTGTATAAATCCCAATATATTAGCATAAACGATATAGATTAATTATAGTTTACCAACAACGTAAAATTATAATAATTAAGATGATACATGGGATTCATTTTCATGTACTAAAATATTCTCTAAGATGACTATAGAGGTAAAACACATCCTTGGCTACTTCCATAGTTTTCATTTTTGTTATTTTGAATAGCAAGTTTTCCTTTATTTTCACTTTGTATAGACATACATACCATAGGGAATTCTATCTTTGATATTGAAAATTGACAAACATAAATAAATGTGTATATCTAGACATTAATGATTTATACATATTTCACTAAATATAGAATGATTAAAAGTGGCTAAAGTTAGGGGAATGTCTTCCATGCTAATAATCGAAAATCTAAATGATTGAATTCATATATGATAGCTTGACCAAGTTATGCTTTTTTATGTTAAGGACCTTTCTTATCCATGTTTCCCTATCTACCTAGTTCAAGTAGCAATCTGCTAAGGCTTGAATCACTTTTGTAATATTTTTGTATTTTAGTTTAGGGTTTTTGTTAATGGGGTTTCTTGGGTGTATATCTTTGTATTGGTATGTGTTTGTTTATGGTTGGGATGGTATTAGGGTGGACGGGGCGCCCGGTTTTCACACCCGTGATGAATGGGATGGCCGTGAAACACCGCCGCATGCGGAGTTTTCACAAAAGTGATGTGTGTGGCGGTGATGGTTTGTGAAGTTGCGGAACTTGATGATACGAGATGATCAAAGAAAAAAATTATGCATATTGGGTAGTGGCAAATGAAGTTGTAATGAATGATTACTTTGTTGAAAATATAATGTATAATGTCAAAACATTTAGAGCGAGGTTCTGTTTATCGAAAGAAATATTTTTAAAGATTGTAGGAGATATCAAAGCTCACTTTGAATGGTTTCAAGAAGGATACAAAACGGTAGGGGAAAAAGAGTTTCATGGCTGTACAAAAATACACATCCGCGCTTCCTCAACTTGCAGCCGGTGACTTTCCTGACTAATATGATGAATATTTGGCTATGTCTTCTACGACTTCTAGTGAATCTCTAATTTTTTTTTTGCATTAGTATTATTAATTTATACAATACAAAGTTTCTACGGAGGCCAACTAGACATAACATAACATATTTGTACGCCACACGTGAAGTTAGATGGTACTTAGCATCAATTATATGTATATCGTTTGGAGAAGTTTTCCGACGAGATTGCGAGGCCAGTTTATGAGTGGTGACCACAAAATATTGACAGACGTGTTCAAAGCGGTTGCGTGAATGATTTATGGATTTGGCATGTTTATTTTGTGGTCAACGGGAGACATTATAGATGCAGTGTCACACCCCGACCCGCAGCGGAAAAGGTGACCGGGGCATGATTGGGTTATCATCAAAACTCATGACATTTATTATACGTTTCATATTCATTAATACAATTTAATAGGAAATTTACAACCATAAATACATCATGACCTAACATCAATCTAAGCTTCTTTGTTTTCTTCTAAGGCATTTCCTATGTTTTCCTTGCTTCATCCTGTTCACCTGTATCATGTGTAAAAGGGTTTTTGGATCAACAAAAAGTTGGCGAGTGAATCCTATGGAAAACATTTGAACAAGTTTATTTAATTGATTATGAAATAAAGTGCACAACCACACATGAGTAAAAATAGATGTAACTTATTCATAAATCAATTTAATATTAAACAATACACACATGAACAATAATAGATCGTTTAGAGGCACGCGTTGCTCAACTCGTCTCTCACGAGGAACTGATGGGCCTAATGAATGAATTGCATGAACATGATAATATGAAAGACATAACTACAAACAATATAAACTCAATACTACACACATGAACAATAATGGATTTGTTTTGAGGCACGCGTTGCTCAACTCGTCTACCACGAGGAACTGATGGGCTTAATGAAAGAATTGCGTATAAGTGGACAAAATGAAATACATAATTACCACAATATAAACAATCTAAGTTTAGATCACGATATGGTATGGCACAAGTTTAAATAAACGAGTTAATTATTTTGTGACACATGACACACCCCAAAACATGTAATTAAAAAGGGGGAGTTGTAAGATTCACTCACAGTGGGTGCGTTCGGTTGATGATGTTGAATGTACGCGAAGTGGTTTTAACCACGAGTGAAATTAACCTAGATAAGTAACATTATGGTTCGGTAAGTAAACGAATTTTATTAATCCATTTTAGTAGGATTGTTGGGTGTATTTTTGTGAGTTTAAGGCTATTTTCTAACCTTAAAAATGTTATTTTTAAGTATTTTTAATTGATTTTTAATTAAAATAAATAAATAAAAATAATAAAAAAATTTGACTTTTTTGACCGTTGACCGTTGACCTTGACTGTTTGACCGGTTCGTATGCGTGTATATGTGCGCTGAGTGAGGCTCGAACCCGAGACCTCCCGTACGCGTGCACGCAGCTCTACCAACTGAGCTACGTGTCTAACCCGAAATATTTCTGATTTTAATTACATTTATATACTAATTAGTTTAAACAGAAAATCCTTTATTTCTTAAAAACGATTTTAATCCAAGACTCGGTGCGCTCCACAAGTCTCGAACCCGGGACCTGTGGTTTATGCTAACACACAGTCCACCGCTGGACTGTGTGTCCAACTTGTTAACTAAACTGATTTTTATTATACTTAAATACAAACTAAGTATTTTCATTTCTGACTTATTTAAAAAGTTAGATATTTGTCCGGATCGATGCAGTAGACCGGACTCGAACTCGTGTCCTGTGATTAAACATACACACAGTTCACCACTGGACTGTGTGTCTAACTTGGTTATTATTCCGGTTATTAATAAACTTAACATGTAACAGTGGTGACTCCGGTTCGGTTAACAAAAAAAGGCATTTTTATTAAGGCAGCATGCGTGGGACAAGATTCGAACTCGAGACGTTAGTGTGTTTAATGTGTGTGTCTAACCCGAGTTATATCTTGATTTTAATTAAACTTATATGTTACCGCAACTTCATCTTCTTCGTTAGATTTTAACCAGAATCGGAAATCCGACTGGTTCGATGTTTTAATCGTGTTCGTTAGGTTTTTCAGTTAATTAAAGATGAGATATGTAAAAAGAAGGAAAGATTTAAGCGTGAGGTATACCGACTGGATTCCTCTGTTTTTCCGGCAGAACTCCGGCGACAGCAACAGGTTCCGGCGTCGTGTGTCTTGCAGCAGCGAGTCTTCAGAAAGCTTGAGAAGGATGTGGGTGACTTCGGTATAAGCTCAGGGGGTTTAGTAAGGCTTAGAAGTGAAGGACTCGGTTTTCCGGCGATATGCAGAAATATTCCGGCGAGTAAATTTTCGCCGAGAAAGGGTGCGGTTTTGAGCGAAAAAGCTTGCAGAGGTTCGAGGAGGTATTTATAGTGCAGGTCGTCGATGAATTTGGTCCAATTTCCGACTTGATTCAAAGTCATTACGTTTTCCGGCGGTTATAGTTTGTGTCGCGGACTCAGGCGTCGGTTATAACCGATGTAGCGATTAAGTTTTACGTTATAACTGAAGATATCGTAAATTCTAGGCGAGATCGCCAGGATTTCCGACGACTGCATTTGGGCGCGCCGATTTCGAATTCGGAAAACATGTTATGAATTTATTGGCTTCAATATTTAACAAAAGATACAAGTGGCGCAGTGGTTTAGTGTGTGTGCGATAAGTCTTTGCTGGACCGGTTACTGACCCGGGTTCGAAACCCGGCAGTGCCAAATCATTTTTATTTTCTGATTTTTAACAGTTTTTCAAAAACAAATTATATATTCCAATATAATAATTGATTATGTATCGTTTAAAATTATTTTGGGCATTAAATTCGCAATGAAATTTTTAACTGATTGTTCGGTTAATAAACGGAGCGGGTTTGGTAAAATCCGTTTTTGACGGATGTTACATGCAGCTTCTATCTTTTACGCAATATCACCATACTACGTTATGTTCCCTCCAACACAAGTGGGTAACGAGGATATTCAATTGGAGTTGTGGAATGAAGATACCCACTTTCACTTTCGATTACGACATGATCTAACAAAACATGTTGGTGGTTTAGATATCCAGTTACCCGATTTCAACATTTTATTGTTTAAAAAAGTTGGTTTTTAGTTTATTTAATTTATAGTTAATTTAAAAAAATAAAAAAAATAGTAATGTAATGTGATGGGTGTTGTAAGTGTGACAATAACAACGTGAAGAAATACGAAAATGTAAAGTATCAGTTAATGAGTGAGTGTGATAATGTGATAAATGTAACGGTGCCCTGATAGTATATGTGTGTGGATTTAATATGCTTAATGTGAATGATGTATGCTTTTGCTTCAATTGCTTTTACTTCTAGGATGGGTTTAATCTTCTTAATAAAAAAATGAATAATGGATTTTAATAGTCCAAACTTTTAGTCATTGGCTGGAAATGGTCTCAACTTAAAAAATAACCGGTGGTGGTCCCAACTTTTCGTATATTGTAAACCAATGGACTTTTACTAAAAAAAAACCTTAATTTCTTTTTATCTCCTTATCATTTTCGGCAACTTTTTCGTATAATGTAAACCAATGGACCTTTACTAAACCGAAAAAGATAAAGAAACAAAAAGAAATTAAGGTTTTTTTTTTAGTAAAAGTCTATTTATTTACAATATGTGAAAAGTTGAGACCATCACTAGATATTTTTGAAGTTAGGACCGTTGTCGGCCAACAACTAAAAGTTTGGATTATTAAAATCCATTATTCCATAAAAAAATGCTTTTGCTTTTAATAAAACACATGGGTTTCAATGGGGTGTAATCGACCCATGGATTGGAAATATAGGGTAATTAGTATGGTGTTTTCATGCAGATGTATTGATGTAATTTATGAGACTATATTTTAAACTTTTCAGAGGGTTTTAATTAATTCCAATGGATACATTAATAAAGAGTGTCGAAGAATTAAGGACTATAAAAAATAACCAAAAAAACCATAATTCCATTTTATGAACTGTCTTTATTGTCAAAATTTGTTAAGGAGTTTTGCGAGTGTGGATACGGTGTTCTATCAATGTGAAAATGTACGAATACTACAAGAGGAGCACGCCTCATGATGATGTCTGCTGTGAAGTTGGCATCGCTTAAAAGGAAAACAATTTGTGAAAACACAACATCTTATTGCGATCAAACAAAGTAAGATCCTATTATTATACTTTTCTTGTTTCTTAGATTCATTACAGAATCATCAACTCATGCCATTCTTTGTCTTTCCTTTTCTCAAGATTTTATAAACGAGATCTCTCAAGATCCCATTCATATTCCTCAAACTTCATTATCAACCCAGAACAGTATAAACTCCTTATGAATACTCTCTTAGATTCCTTCGTGAAGTCCTAGGTTATACCACTATATCCATCTTATTTTCATGGTAAGTCATACGGTTTTTCTTCTAAATTTTGTCGAACTTACCATCACCTCGTTTCCTTCTTTAAGATCTTGTCTCAACATTTAGTGTTATTTCTGGTTATTTAGGGTAGCTTTCGTAGTTCTTTAATTTATGCATTTTGGATAAAACTTGTAAAACCTTTTCATAATTATTTTTTTACGTTTAAATACCGCAAAACCTTACACTTGCAAGCATTTGAGCTCACACAACTTTTGTGGGGGCAAAAATCTTAAACCACTAGACCACTAACTGGTCATGGGTTCGACGTCTAAATAGATGATTAGTCTCCCAGCCCAAAACCTCTATGTTTCCTGATATAAATCACTAGAAAACTGGGTATTTGCGACCACATTGAAAATGCCGCAATGAAAATCTCCATGGGTAATCCCATTTTGCGACTGGTTATTTATGACCGGTTTGCCTCCTCATTTGCGACCGTATATAGCAACCTCCTCATCTTTCTTCATAATTATATCTACTCTTTTATGACGTGCGGGATTGAAGGTAGAAAACATCCCCCATAGCAAGCAACTTTTTATCATGTTTATGTAAAGAACGTAGTGTGCATGATCCCTTAATTCGTAAGCTAACCATCTACTTATAGTAAACCATCCTGTGCTGGTTTGACAGAACACCACTAGTCAATCTTTTACGTCTTTTTGATTTTACACAACTACATGTTTGCACATGCCAAAAGATATTATCCTGTTTGCCTTATGTTGTACATCATATATGTCGCTTCTTGTTTCTATTTACGGTGCGAATTAAGAGGTTTCCTTTTTTCACTAAACAAAAATGAAAGTAGCCGTCTAAATTTTGAGCTAATGTATATATATTTCTGTTCTTTTTCTTGATGGCATGCAGGCTCAATGAGTAAAAGTTTTTAAGTTATTTTTTCTATTTCTTTTCTCTTAATTTCCAATAGTTACATTATATTTTTGAAGCCAAAGGGTTAACTAAGTTCGGTGTCTTTTTTCTTATGATATTTGGATTTTGGTTTATAGAAGTTGTCTTGGTTTGGGTTTCGATTTTATCGGAATTGCCTTGGTGCAATGTCGAAAGTGAAATTATAAATTTACCGGCCGGTCAGGGGCGTACCCACATAAACAAAGAAACTGCCCCCTGAAAACAAAAGTCTTAGTGTTATTTTTAGACAATAATCCTGATTGTCCCTGTTAAAAGTTTGGTTACGCTCTCTCGATTGCCATCATAAAAAAATCATAGATCCGCCAATAAGAGCCCGTACGTGTTTTTTTGTTGTTTCTGCAAGTCCATATCTTTTGTATAATTCAAACAACCAAATTACATGCGTATATATAGAGGTAATGATTAACCCTAGTTCTTACAAGAATCCGCATAACCTTAAATTACATATTATATTTATTAGTTTTTTTAGCCGGAGATTGACTTTTTCTTTTCCTGGTGTAATTTAATCTCTTGCTTCTTACTCAGCTCTCTTTGCAATGAAATATTATTTGCCATTAGTTTTTTAGTATTGAGTGAAACTTATCTTTACGTTGAAAAACTTTCTATTACAAGAGCGGTTAAATTGTTGTGTTGATAGAATTAGTTGGATTTCATTTTGATTTTGCATATTCTTATATCATAAGCTTCTTCCACAAATCTTTAAGACTTCTAGCCTAAAACTATCATGAATTTGTCATCGGACCCATTGCATCATCACCACATAAATCTATTTGTTCCATTAGAAGTGCTAGGTTTCTTGTATTTGTACTCTTTAACATCTATATAATCCTATGATTTGGCTTTACATTTCCTTATAGCTCTAGGAATCCATAAATTCGAATAATTGTCCTTCCACAGAAAATGAAGTTTTACAACATGTTTATACTCTTAACATCTATATAATCCTCTGATTTGCCTTCATATTTCCTTATAGCTTTAGGAATCCATAAATTCGAATGATTGTCATTCCATAGAAAATGAAGTTTCACTCCATATAATTGATAGTCGCTTATTTTGGATATTTTCTTGTAATAATTAACAATATTGATATTGAAATAACAAATTTATCTCAACAAATAACAATTATTAAAATCAAAATGATATTTTTGTCTTAGCTTAGTACAACAAATTTGATAAAGTTGCTTCATAGATATTACTTATGTTATATACAGCAACCAGATCAAAAGTTTGATATCAGTACATACATTCTAGTCACTATAATATGTCTCATGTAAAACCCTTGATGGACAAGAAGTTCAATACTGTATTTTATAATTACTTCCAAAGATCAATTTGGCTTGTGGATGCGGATATCGACGCACCTTCTGAAGCCATCTCATCACTCTTTGAGTCACTCAGAAGCATGTTCATATGTTCAGCCATTTGAAATGATGATGAAGGATGATTCAAATAATTATTTTCTTCTGTGACCGCATTTTGATCGTTACTGAGCTGAGAAGCAACAAAGTTATCAAGTATTCGCCAATCGGTCAGTTGATGATCTTGTTCACCACTATTATCATTATTGTTGCCATAAAACAAGTTCACATTGGATTGCTGCTGAGTTGGGGGCTGTAAATTAGTGCTTGTGTATGAAGCACTTAATCCGGTTACTACCGGTTGTGGATATCTGAGGGATTCTAGTTGAGGCAGCTGGAGGAAGGAGTGTTCAAGAGGCAAGTTGTAATTCATTTCATCAAGCTCAGATTTCGCAGGAAGTTGATGTTGGTATGAATTATTAGAAGTGTAAGGATGTGATACCCGATTTGGGGATTCGTAATCGGGCATGAATGAGACTTGGTCATTGTACCAACACAAAGAATCATGTGATTCCATTCTACGAACTGTGGTCATTCGCTTCTTGAAAACCCTGCATACAACCCATCCTTCTTCCTGTTGAGAACAATGCATAAAAATGTGAGACATTAGAATCATTTTGTTTATTATTAAGCTTATATTCCTATAACTTCTTGACACAATTCAAGGATTTTAGATATTGAAGGTGCTAAATTGCTATTCAACATAAAAGTTCTTCACTTTCACCACAACTGATGAACATAATAGCTTCCCTCATATTATATTATTTATTTAACAAACTATTTTTTTCTAAATACTTATAAAAATATAATATTAAATACATACACTGTTATATTTTTTTATTGTAACTGGAGATGAGGCATAGGCCATCCTTGTTAAAGGATTAATGCCCAAATTAAAAACACCAAAAACAAATATATCGGGATAGGATGAAGGTTGCCCAAAGATGCATGCAAAACAACACAAATATAATACTATATGCTGTTATCATGGCATAAACAACTTTTTTCAGATGCTACACTAGAATAAAAAACTTTTAAAGGTGCCCATTTTATTTATGCTTGGTTCCACCCATGGATGATAACTTGCCATATTTTTTGGATTTTCTAAAAGTTGAAACTAAAGCTACCTACACCAGTGAAATGGCTAGTTTGGGTAAAAATACATAACCAAAACTAATAGAAGGATGAAACATAGACATGTTACTAACCTGAGTCATGGAGTTTTCATCTGTCTCTAGTCTATATTCATGCATGATCCAATCTGATTTCTGTCCGTTAGGAGCTCGGCCCTTGTAGAACACCAAGGTCTTTCTCATGCCAACCAGATTATTCTTTGAGTATATGGCCTTGTCTCTTCCTGTAGCTTTCCAAAAGCCAACTTTTGTAGCCCTATTAGTGCGAGTTCCCGTTGGATATTTTTTATCCTTGTGGCTAAAGAAATACCACTCATTTTGCTCTTCAGTTCCTAGCTTGCATAACTCTGTCAAGATAACATAAAAAGAGTCCATGAACAATTTGAAAATCTTCCATCCATGATATGCTTAATGCTTTCCTAAGTTGTTTTGCACAACTTAAAACACTTATAAAACACATTGTTCATGTTATATATCTACCTTGAAGATCCCATGGTTCAATTTTATAGAGATCAACATCTTTGATTACATCAAGATCAATTCTTTTCGACGCAACTTTTTTCCTAAGGTAGTAATCCACGAGTTCTTCATCCGTAGGGTGGAATCTAAAACCAGGAGGAACATGTGAAAAGGTATTCATACTCTCAATGGTATGATTATCTCAAACCTGAAACATGCAAATGATCACCATTGTTAGAGGTCGATTTTACACATACAACTATTGATATGATTGTTAATGGAGATGATGCATTATGTCAATATAGTCATAATCAGCATGTGTTAAAAGATCATCCAATGAGTTATAATGATATCTAAATCATGTGATTAAAAAGTAGAATAACTAGGCAATGCATGCAGCTGTTTTGATGAGAATTTCCGGCATGAAATGATAGTTTGTCACCAAGCAAGAAGTCATAGATGAAGTTGAAAATTGCTTTGTATTTGTTCCTTCTTATAGCCAACAACTAGATTATCACTAGAGGTGAGGAAATTGGAGAAGATTGCCAACTTTTTTTTTTTTTTTTGTAATGTCTTGATTTATACATCTTATGCCAGTTGCATTTCATTAATGATCAACATCTAAATGCTTGATTCTTTAAAGAAAAACTTAAATAAAGTAAAAGGTTCCATATAGTAGCAAATGTATGTAAAGATTGAGGACATGGATCATATGTTTGGTGCTAGACTGACAAGAAAGGATAAATTTGCTTCATGGTAACAATTAAATTGCACTAACTTTTGGGTTAAGTAGAAAGAACCATTTTAAAGGAAAGCAAAACTTCATAACTATATCATGAGTTGAAGTTCTTGGACATGCTAATGGAATCTTACAAATTTGAGGCCTATATTAAGTTTAAAAGTTAGCTCAAATTAAATGAAGTATGCATTATTGTCTTTGAATAGCTCAAATTGAATGAAGAATTTATCGTCTTTGAACAGTATGTCTATAGGCGTTTTTATCATTATGCAGCGCTAGAAACTGCTAACCTTAAAGAACATATATACAAAAAAATATGTAAACGATAGCAAAGAGAGCAACCTACAAAGCACATAGCCTTATAAAGATAAAACATAATTAATCATATCATATTGGAAACTCTCAATAAACCTAACACCTTGAGGGGAATTAATCAATATAAGTAAAAAGGTTTTTAATCTTCACACTCACTCCAAGCCACATATACTTGGTAAGTAACCCAAAAACTAAGGATCTGGTGTTTTCAGAGGGAAAGCTCCTAGCAGTTAAAGAATGGTAGTTTTGTAAACGATTCTTTTTAACAAATAGCGTTTGTGATACGAACACTTGACACTTCCGTGAAGGAGTATCTACCTAGCTTCATACAGTCCTATGAGTATATTATTGAAAAGATGATCAAATACATGTCAAGTGAGGGGAATTATTTCTTGTTTAGTGCAGAAAATATTTCTAATTTAGAAGATGAAAATACATGTCTAGTGAGGGGCATCCTTTTTAATACAGAAAACATTTCTAATCTTGAAGAAGATGGCAATAAAAAGTATGGTTATTAATAAAATGATCAAATACAAGTTTAATGAGAGAATTATTTCTTGATTACTGCAGAAAAAAAATTATAATTTAGAAGTAGATGCATCAAATACATGTTAAGTGAGGGGCATGCTTGTTTAATACAGAAAACATTTCTAATTTAGAAGAAGATGAAAACAAAAAGCAAGATGGGAGAAAAGATGATGTAGGGTAGAATTTAAATGATGTGAACAAAATGAAATGACATGTGTGGACAATGTTTCTGCCATGCATTCGCATGGGAGAAGCACCATTTTCTTACTTGATGGTCAAGAAAAAACTACTCAAGTTTGCTTTTTTCTTGGGGAAAGTCACTCAAGTTTTGCACCACTCAAACAAAAGTTAATACCTGAAAACAATGCATAGAAAAATCTACAACTCAACATTGTTAACATGGAAGTGCACAATAACAATCAAGATGTATTTTTTGTTCTTGTTTATTCTTAGTTGTCTATCTTCAAAGATCGATCAAGCTAGAACATCAATCTCAAACAAGAAAAAAAAAACAATACAATCCATGAAGATTAAATAGAAAACACACTGATCATAAACTTGTGATCTAGGAATTGACAACTAAAACTTAAAAACTTGTTTTAGTCTATATATTTTGAAACAATCACATCTGTTTCCTTCAACTATAATAAGATAGATTAATAATCAAATCAAAATATGAAAGATCATGAAGAAGATGAAGCATAAAAACACATATATACACAAAGAAACTTCAACCAAAGAAGATCACGAAAGATGAAGCATAAAACACATACATACACAAAGAAACTTCAAACAAAGAAGATCATGAAGAATATGAAGCATAAAAACACATACATACACAAAGAAACTTCAACCAAAGAAGATCATGATGAAGATGAAGCATAGAAACACATACATACACAAAGAAACTTCAAACAAAGAAGATCATGAAGAAGATGAAGCATAAAAACACATACATACACAAAGAAACTTCAAACAAAGAAGATCATGAAGAAGATGAAGCATCTAAACAAAACCTTATAAATAGATCTGGTTGATCTTCTAACAACGGATGATGATTAGAGAGAAAGAATTCAATAAAGGGTTTCTTTTAGTACAAGATCCCTTCTTGTTCAATTATAATAAATGGAGACAAAAAAAAAAATAAGAAAAAGAAAAGGCAAAGAACAAAAGGAATGTTAATTGAGATCGAAAAGGGTGTTAATTTACTTGGGAATTGAAGTGAAAAGAACTTTGTTTTTTGACTGTCTTAATAACATCAGATCCCGAGGATTCTAATGACAACAAAAACACAAAGCACAGAAAGTTGTTTTATTTTGTTTGTAAGAACATAAACAGAAAGAATGAAAAACAAAAAAAAGGGTCTCTTACTTAATTTTAGAGTTATATCTTCGTATATATGAAGACCTTGATTGCCTGAAAAGCTTTCTGCTAAAAGAATGGAGGAAGATGATGCGGAAAAAAGGTGGCGGTCATATACTAATACTCCACCACCCACCACCAGCTATTGATAGAGACCTCACCAATTCATACATATGACACACAAACACACATAGAATACCAGATTAATTATCTTTCTTTCAGGTTGTTTATGTCACTGTGAGAGAGAGAGAGAGAGAGAGAAGAGAGAGAGAGAGAGAGAGAGAGAGGTAAGGTTTAAGAATGTGACGACATCGGCGTGGAATCACTTAAAGGGCACCAACATACCCTTGTTTGGGAAGATTTCCACTTTGGGGTCTTGTTTTTCTCAAGAGCATGACTATAATTTATATATTTAATGAATATTATTATAAAACACTATTAAATGATAGACAATTAGGTCTGTAAACGAACCGAACGTTCATGAACTGTTCGTGAACTTGTTCGGCGAAAAGTTCGTTTATGTTCGTTTATTTAATAAACGAACGAACACGAACAAAAATGTTTATTAAAATGAACAAACATGAACACATCTTGTGTTCGTTCATTTATGTGCATGAACATTCGTTTATATTCATTCATTTATGTTCGTGAAAGTTCGTTTATATTCGTTTAAATTTTAGTAAATACATAAATAGTTATATTTATATAATTACTAGGTTTTCTAACTACTTCTATAAATATAATTAATTAGTAATTGAGTTTTCTAGTGATAAAAAGATAAAATATTATATTTTTTTTAGATTATAACTGATCACTTACTTAATATTTATATAAAAACTACTTAATTTTGGTATCTATGAACCCTAATTTAGATTTGTTTTCGGATGAACTCTATAATATATCATACTTGTTTGTTTGTGTTCACTAATGTTAAATTGTGTTTGTTTATATTTGTTCAATTACATTCATTTGTGTTCGTTTATGTTTGTTCAATTATGTTAATATATGTTTGTTTATGTTTATTCAAATATGTTTAGTTAATTTTTTTATGTTTATGTTTGTTCGTGTTCATTTAGGTATCGAACCGAAGAAAATAGAAAGATAAAGTCATTGCATGCTCAGTTGTTATAAATCTATTGAATGATACGAGAATGAAAAAAAGGCCTAATTAATTAGTATAATAAACAAAGAAATTTACTTGAAGAAAGTGAAAATAAAATCTAATAAAAACTAAAATAAGTTCAAGTGTATGACACGAACTTAGGGTTACACATGTCCTTTTTAATTTGAAGGGTGAAGGGTATTATGGTCTTTTTACGTGTGATCTACTTCACCCCGATTTTTAAACGACAATACATTTTTCATATGATAATATTTTAAAAAATAGTACACCATAATAAAAAAAACATTTCATTCTCATTAATTCGAGTAGGTTATTTTTATAGTTTTTTTTTATTTTTAAACTTTTTTATTTTAAAAGCTATAAAGTTACGTGATTGGGTAAAATTACGTGATTAAATTCTAGTATGTAATTAGGTACCATACATGCAAGTAATAACAAATGTTCAATGTGATCTACATTTATAATCACGTACCATATATAACTGTTAGTACAGTTTTGTGTCTGTAGCTTATTCTTAGCTATGTCAGTTTGTACGGTCTTTGTTTTACGTTTATGTAATGTTTTGGTCATGTCGGCCAAGTCAAGATATCCTCCTATCTTGACTTAGCACGACAATTATGTTTGTTAGCATTGTAAACAGTTTGCATGTGTGCACCTGTTTGTTTGTTTAGGCTCTTGGTAAACTGTTGTTGTCTGTGGTATCTGTCTGTGTAGCAGGCCCCTACGAAGAACCCATGTTCTTCGTAGGAATCTCTCATCTACGAACAACATTGTTCGTTGTTAATGTAAGCCACTAAGAACCTTCTTCGTGGTATGTTTATTCGTCGATGGGTGTCCAACGAAGAACCATTCTTCGTTGGACTGATGGTTGTTCGTTGTATCTGCGGGTTCTTCGTAACCATGCAGACTTGGTTTGCCTATATATACAGACCCATCTCTTCATAGTTTACTAAGATAGTCTAAGAGTTTGACACTGTGTGTATGTGTAACTGATTCTCATCCACTTTAATCTAAAGATAGTCAATCTTTTGGTTACTTTGTGTTTGCATTTACATTATTTTGCGTCGGTTTGCATGCTAACAGGGATTCCGCACTTGGTAGTGTGTTAACAAACAAGGAAGTAGGTAACTTGATCCTCCAAGTGGACCTACAGGTGGTATCAGAGCTTTGGCTCTCTTTCTTGTTCAAAATCGAGCAAAAACGTGTATTTGAGCTTGTTGTGAAGTGTTCTTGATGGGTTTTTGAACTTGAAATCTTGAAAATTATGTTTTTCCAGAAAAGTTGTTCAAAAGTTTGGCTTAGACTTGTCATTTGAAGATAATCTTTACTAAAACTTAACTAAAACACGTGTAGACATGTTAAGGTTTAGTTTTTCTTAAGAATTTCTTGCAAATCTAGTGTTCGCCAAAATTTCCGGCAAGTGTTATCACTAGAATAGTCACTGGAATTAGGTTGGTGAAGATAAGATTTGAAAAAGATTGACTGAAAAAGTGATATCTGGCATCCTTGTTTTTAACTAAACTTGGATAT
Organism: Scalesia atractyloides; assembly: GCA_947069175.1. Lineage (NCBI taxonomy): Eukaryota > Viridiplantae > Streptophyta > Magnoliopsida > Asterales > Asteraceae > Scalesia > Scalesia atractyloides. The sequence continues at coordinate 9,975,031 of CAMTDV010000018.1, forward strand.
TCATCTACCACCTTTCCATTTTTTAGAAAAAGTAAGTTTCCATTTAAAGGAGAATCTCACCAACCCAGTTCTCTGCGAAGAACCTGTCTGCGAACAACTCATCAACGAACAATCTAACTAACGAAGAATTGGGTGGACGAAAAACCAGTTCTTCGTAAGATAACTCTTGACGAACAATCACATTCTTCGTCGACTAGTCTTTCCACGAAGAACATGTTCTTCGTGGCAAACTAGTTGTTCGTAGAACTAACTTGTTCGTAAGATCAATTGTTCGCTGGAACAGTTGTTCGTTGAAAGGTGTTGTAACATTTTCACAGAACCTTTGTAACTTTCGCAAACTTTGCAAAATTGTGTTGTTAAGTCAATAGTCTATTTTAAACATACAAAATGAGTTCAAATCCATGGGATTGGAGTAGTGGGCCCAGTACAAGTCAAGGTACTTCACAATCTAGCACCGATATGTCATGGGTCAAAGGACTTATGCCTCAACAAGCATCAATGAATACCGCTAGTCAGTGGGCTTGTGTCACAAACCAAAACCAAAGTATTCAAACTCTTCTAATGGGTGAAAGTGAAGCTGGTAGTAACAACCGTCCACCTAAATTAAATCATATGAATGATTATCCCGCATGGAAGGGACGTTTCCATACATATGTCCTTGGTCAAAACACGGAGTTATGGACATGTTTTACCACGCCTTACAATGTTACACTTGAAGAAGCCGGTTCCAACCCAACAACCTTAGCAAGTATGACCGAACCAGACAAGAAAGCTTATGATCTTGAAAAGAAAGCTTTTGCAATTCTCACACAAGCTCTTCATAAAGCTTTTACCATCAATTCATCTATTGTACTTCTACTAAAAATTTGTGGGATACATTAGAAGCAACAGGTGAGGGAAACGCGACTACTAGAAAAGTTAGGCATGATTTGTTGAAGAAGGAGTTTGAAGGTTTCCTGTTTATGTAAAATGAGACGCTAAATGACATGACAACTCGATTTTATCACTTGTTAAGTGAAAAGTATTAATATCATATCAATGCATCTCAAAAGGAAATTGTTACACGTTTTGCAGATGCATTGCCACCCAAGTGGGGTCAATTCCATAGATTTGTTGAAACATACAGGAGTGTTGGATTCCATCACAATCTATGAGTTTATTCAAAAGTTGGAAAACAAGAATAAGGAGAAAATACGCAAGGCCAAAAGGATTCCAGTTTCTCAAAACCCAGAAATGTACTTTGGCGGCATCAACACAGGTGTTAGTGCTTCTTCGCAACCAAAACTACAAACGGCATTTGTATCAAATGCAAATCCGTTCATGCCACCACCACCGAAACTAGATCAATCAACCCAAACCTACAGTCAAGGCTTTGATCCTAGTGCCTTCTTACCAAAACCCCAAGATTATGCCTCTCAACAAGCACCACAACAAGCTTGTTATGGCAACAATTCTCAACCTTCAAATCCCAATACCATTAGATTCGATACCTCACACCTCTCAAAGGTCAGTGTAGAAGTTGCAAAAGAACACATGGACCTTCTAAACACTATGGTGAGCGCTTATTGTGGATTGGTAGCTGGTCAGATAGGAAACATCAATTTGACAAATGAGGACTACCAACAAATTGACAAGGACGAGATGGATCTAATGGACATCAAGTGGGCATTTGCAAGTGTAGGTCGAAGAGCAAAGGACTATATGGCTAGGACAGGTAGAAAGAGTTTGGAAAGCAAAAGGGTTACCAAGTATAGCTTTGACAAAGATGCCGTTACTTGCTTCAGTTGTGGTGAGAAAGGACATTTTAAGCGGGAGTGCACTTGACCTGCAAAACAAGGAAATCAAAATCCTTTCAGAAACCAAACCACAACCAACACCACCCATGTTAACAATGAAAGAGGAACAGTGGCAGTTTACAATCCTAATCAAGCAGGTACTTCAAATACAAACCGAGCTTTGGTAGTGCAAGCTGATGAAGGATGCGACTGGTCTGTTCAATTGGGTGATGGAAATCAAGGAGGTACTGTATGTTATGCCAAATCATCAGTCATGTGAAATCGATCCAACGAGATGAAGCTTCCGAAGATGATGATAGCTCGGGATACAGCGGTAACTCCGATGAAGAAAACTCAAGTGTTTGAGGGTATGGTTCAGATTCAGAAGTGAATCTGGATATTGATGCTGAAGTTGAAAGCCTGCTGAAAGATGCTGAGAAGCTGAACAAGCAGAAGTCTGTATTAGTCAAGAAGGCTGAAGTTGCAGCAAAAGAAATTGAAAAGTTGTTCAACAAAGATGGATCTTTTTATTGCAACACTGCCTTTATGGCAAATGTAGCAGCTTCAACAAGTCAGGTAAAATCTGATACTTCCAAGGTTTGCAATGATTGCATTGTCTTAAAACAGAAGTTTGAAACAACAAATCTTCATAATCATAATTTGGTAATTGAACTGTCGAAATGCAAAGAAGCTAACTTGGCTTTAACTAGAAACGAAAAAGATTTCAAAGATGTAATTGACACATTAAAGAAAAGCGTTTCTGAGTTGACCAAAATTGTCTTAAATAAGCAAAAAGGTATTAATAATTACATTAATATCATTGAAGAAACAAAGAAAGAGTTATCCTTTGCAAAATGCGAGTATGAAGCGATCAAGCTCAAACTGGAAAGTTACTCAAATTCCCAGTATGTGCTTGATCACATCATTGACGTTCAAAAGCTAAAAGGAAATGTAACGTGCATTGGATATAAGTCGTGTCCACCCCCTTTGAGACACAACTATTCCAAGATGCCCGATGAAGAGGAAATGCCTCGATTTGAACCTTCTGTACCAATCAATCCTGATGAGTTTGTAGCAAGGTTAGGGTTCAAATTGGATGAGGTTTCTGATGAAATCAAGCAATCTGATAAGATGTCATCTGAACAAAGTCCTCCAATAGTTAAGGATGCTGAAATATCAGATGATGAATCAGATATGACCGATCAAGATCAATCCCTTGACAGTAAGAAATGAGTGGAAATTCCAGTCGAGAATCACATTTTATGTGACCCTCCCACTCAAGTCGTTAAACCTATTGTTTGTCACACCCCGACCCGCAGCGGAAATAAGAGTAGGGGCATAATTGGGTTATCACCAAAGCTCATGATGTTTACTAATATGTTTCACATTTATTAAATCCAAATTACATTTCAAAGTTCAAGCCAAATTCATACAATACAAGGAAAAGAAAGATTAACTAAACAAATTCATAATCTAAACTGGTTTATTCTTCTAGGCCGCCCTAAATGTTTCTTGCTTCAACTTGATCACCTGTATCATGTGTAAAAATGGGAAATTTTGGGTCAACAAAAGTTGGCGAGTGAACCTTGTTTAAAACATTTGTTTTTGATTAATTATTGTAATTTAATTTAGGAAAAACTGTGCAATAATCATATATGAACAAATGTATGTAAACATAACAATCACAAACCACCTTGCTTAAACATGATATAGAAGTAACAACGTATGTGTTGGCAAAATGCATAGATTCATCAACTTGAATGTCTTCTAGAGGAATATGGAGATTTTCATCGGCGAGGCACTTCTTCAAGTTCGATACGTGGAATGTGGGATGAATTCTATTGAGTTCCTCCGGTAAGTCAAGCTTGTAGGCTACAGGTCCTACCCTCTCGAGTATTTTGAAAGGACCTACGTAGCGTGGTGCTAGCTTGCCTTTCTGGCCGAAACGAACTACTCCCTTCCACGGCGATACCTTTAAAAGTACTTGATCGCCAACGTTAAACTCCAAGGGCTTTCGTCGCTTGTCAGCATAGCTCTTTTGACGACTTTGTGCCGCTAATAGGTTGTTTCGGATTTGATGAATCTTGTCAGTTGTCTCTTGTATTAATTCTGGACCGGTGATCTGAGCTTCTCCAATTTCGTGCCAACATATCGGTGATCGGCACTTACGACCATATAAAGCTTCGAATGGTGCCATGCCGATACTAGAATGAAAGCTGTGGTTGTACGAAAATTCGACTAATGGTAAGTGAGAGTCCCAATTCCCCTTGAAGTCTATGACACATGCCCGGAGCATGTCTTCAAGAGTTTGAATGGTGCGTTCAGATTGACCATCAGTTTGGGGGTGATAGGCAGTGCTGAGATCCAATCGCGTACCCAAAGCGGCTTGTACAGCTTGCCAGGTTCGTGAAGTGAAACGACCATCGCGATCTGATATAATGCTTAAAGGTACACCATGACGGCTTACGATTTCACTGATGTAGATGCGGGCTAGCTTCTCATTTTTGAAATCCTCGCGAATTGGAATGAAGTGAGCTGATTTTGTAAGGCGATCAATGATTACCCATATTGTGTCATACCCACCAGGAGTGCGAGGTAACCCGGTGATGAAGTCCATGGTTATATTTTCCCACTTCCATACGGGTATTTCAGGTTGGACCAGAAGTCCTGAGGGTCTTTGGTGTTCAGCTTTCACTTTTGAACAGGTAAGGCACTTGGAAACAAAAACAGCAATATCCTTCTTCATGCCAGGCCACCAGTAGGTGTATCGAAGGTCTTGATACATCTTGTCGGCTCCTGGATGTACAGAGTATCGTGTCTTGTGTGCCTCTTTCATAAGGGTATCGCGAAGATTGTTGTGATCAGGAATCCATAGGCGATCGAGATAATACAAAATGCCGTCAGATTTTGTTTCGAGTTTAAGTTCTGCTCCACAAGATAACTCGTTGCGTATGTCGTATTCTGTTATGGAAACATGTTGAGCTTCTCGGATCTGGTCTTTGATGTTGGTCATGATTTGCGAACATAGAAGACGAATGGAGTTCGCATAACCTTTTCGACTGAGTGCATCAGCCACCACATTTGCCTTGCCAGGATGATACCGAATTTCGCAGTCATAATCATTAAGAAGTTCGACCCATCTTCGTTGCCTCATATTCAACTCCTTTTGGTTAAAGATATGTTGGAGGCTCTTGTGGTCAGTGTAAATCTCACACTTGGTACCATAGAGGTAATGTCTCCATATCTTAAGAGCGAATACAACGGCGCCAAGTTCTAGGTCGTGAGTAGTGTAGTTCTTCTCATGAGTTTTGAGCTGCCTAGAAGCATAGGCTATCACTTTTCCCCTTTGCATTAAGACACAGCCTAATCCCTGTCCTGATGCGTCGCAATATACTACAAAGTCTTCGCAACCTTCGGGGAGTGTGAGGATAGGAGCGTCACAAAGCTTTTGCTTAAGAGTTTGGAAGGCTTCTTCTTGTTTAGGTCCCCATGCGAAGGGTTTTCCTTTATGTGTCAAAGCCGTGAGTGGTACAGCGATACGAGAGAAATTCGATATGAACCGACGGTAGTAACCAGCCAACCCAAGGAAAGATCGTACCTCGGTTGGGGTACGTGGCGCTTGCCATTCTTGTACTGCCTTGATCTTTGCGGGGTCGACATGAATTCCTTTGTCATTTACGACATGACCAAGGAACTGTACTTCTTCTAACCAAAATTCGCATTTGGAGAATTTAGCATAAAGCTTTTCGGTCTTCAAAAGTGAGAGGATGAGCCGAAGGTGTCGTTCATGATCAGTCTTAGACTTTGAGTAAATGAGAATATCGTCTATGAAGACTATAACAAAACGATCAAGATAGGGTTTACAAACTCTGTTCATTAAGTCCATGAAGACGGCAGGAGCGTTGGTGAGACCAAATGGCATAACCATAAATTCATAGTGACCATATCGCGTTCGGAAGGCGGTCTTTGGAACGTCTTCTTCATGTACTCTGAGTTGGTGATAGCCGGAACGAAGGTCGATCTTTGAAAAACAAGAAGCACCCTGGAGTTGGTCTAGAAGATCATCGATACGAGGTAGCGGATAGCGATTTTTTACCGTTAATTTGTTGAGTTCCCTGTAATCAATACACATGCGAAAAGTCCCATCTTTCTTCTTTACGAACAGAACAGGTGCACCCCAAGGCGATGAGCTAGGACGTATGAATCCCTTGTCGGTCAGTTCTTGCAATTGACTGGCCAGCTCTTGCATCTCGGATGGGGCTAACCTATAAGGGGATTTCGCGACAGGTGTAGCGCCAGGTATAAGGTCGATACGGAATTCGACTTCTCTCTTGGGAGGAAGTCCGGCGATATCGTCGGGAAAAACTTGCGGGAATTCCTTCACTACGGGTATATCTTCGAGTCTCTTCTCTTTGCCTCCTTTCTTGACAACGTGGGTTAGAAATGCTACATAATTTTTGCGGAGATACCTTCGGGCTTGAAGACAGGACATCAGCTTGAGTCCTTTCGAAGGGGTTTCTCCAAAGATTCGTAGGGTTTGACCGTCTGCAAGGGGGATGCGAATGAACTTCTCACGGCATACTACTTCAGCCTGATGCTGGCTGAGCCAGTCCATGCCGATTATAATGTCAAAACTTCCCAACTTCATAGGAATGAGGTCAACAGAGAAATCATGATCGTTTAGAGTAAAGGTGCAGTTCTGGATAATGGAGTTTAATGAGACCGGCTTCCCGTCAGCAATTTCTACCGTTATGGATTTCATAAGCTCGACACGAGTTTGATTGAGGAGGGGTTCGAATTCTAAGGACACAAAACTCTTATCCGCGCCAGTATCAAATAACACAGATGCATAACTACCATTAACGAGAAACGTACCGTTAACCACGTTGTTGTCGGCCCTAGCTTGGTTGGCGTTGATATTAAATGCTCTCCCTCTAGCAGGTGGAGGAGCTTGGTTAGCTTGGTTCACTGGATTCGCTTGAGCTTGAGCATGTATGATGTTTACCAAGCGTGGACACGTGTTTCTAAAATGGTTTGGGTCACCACAATTATAGCAAGCCCGCATGGGTTGCATCATGGGGTAGTTGGGTTGATGGTAGGTTTGGGTTGTATGTTGTGTAGGCGGTGGTTGAAAAGGTTGTTGGGTTTGACCCATCATTTGATGGTGGGTTTGAGTTGTGGGTTGGTTGTGGTTCATTCGTTGCAGTGTGCGGCAGGCTTGAATGGTGTGCCCTGCACGGCCACAGCCGGTGCAGTATTGACAGGGGTAATCGGGGAAGTGATGGTATTGGCAACGGGTGCACTTTGGGTAAGGGCCAGAGTATTGCCGTTTGTGTGGTGCGGGTGAAGGAGTAACTTGTGTGATGGGAGCAACAGAGGTGGGGAAATTTGTTTGAGTAACGGCAAAATTTCTGGTATTTCGCTTCCTCTTGTTTGAAAATTTTGAGGATGAGGTGGGGTGGTTGGAAGTTGGGCCCTCAACGGGGGCTTTCTTTTTCTCCTCTTTGAACTTACCGTTTCTGATGCGGTTCTTGGTAAGTTCGGTGGCTAACTCCATGGCGGCTTCGAGAGTTGCAGGCGAAGCGCTGAGGACTGAGTCCTGAATCTTCGTGGGAAGGCCTCGAATATAGTGTTCCACCAATCGGTACACGGGGGTGAACAAGTTTGGAACCATCTGGTTCAGCTCAAGAAATCTTTTGTTGTAGGAAGTGTGATCCCCTTCCTTCTGCTTCAGTGAGTGGAATTCGTCCTCTAACTTCTTGAGTTCGCTTCTTGGGCAGAAGCGTTTTGTCATTACTTCCCTTAACTCTTCCCAAGTTAAGGCCATCGCGTCTTCCACTCCTCTCTTACCCTTCTCGGTGTTCCACCAGGTCAGGGCTACCCCGAATAGTCTCCCCGTCGCGTAACGTACCTTGCGATCCTCGGGACAATCGCAATTTAGGAAAGTGTTTTCCATCTCCTCAAACCAGTGGAGGAGAGCGGTGACACCTTCGGTCCCTTCGAACTTCGGGGGATCGCAAGACTTGAAGTGCTTGTAGGAGCACTTCTTGGAGGAGGGGTTGTCGATGTTTTGATCCTCTTGGTTTGGTGGATTGACTGAATTTGCGGTGAGAGCTTGCTGAACTTGAACTACAATATCAGGAAGTACTGTGGCCATTTGTTTTGCTATCTGAGCGGCCAAGCGTTCGTTTGACCTTCCTGACTTCCGTCCTCCACGTAGCTGCCTACCCGACATCTATAGGAATATACATAGGAAGATGGTGAGTTTATGGAATGTTTAGGGGTCATGTGTCAAAAAAAAAAAAAAAATGAAATTAACATAAATATCAATGATGCAATCACATCCATTGGATGTCTTGGGTTAGCTCATGTTGGGCCTCAAATGTCCCCCATACTTCACCTGTATAGTCATGTGGGCCCCATGACTATTGGCTTGGTAGGATTCACATTAGTATTGGCGATTTACACTCACATGACCCGAATGAAAACCACAAAATATGTTTACAAGATGTATGGTCGGAATGTGTCCAGGTGTAGACACAATGACAACTCAAAGTGGGGTTAGTTCCCGCGACGTTTGGTATAGCATGCTTTGGCCTAATAGGTACTTCGTACTCTCATCGTTAGTCCCCAGGTAGGCAAACTGGTCCTTTAATTTGGATTTATACGAATGCCAAGCCTAGACAGGACGTTCCGACTACCGGTACTGGTACCCTTCCAGTTACTACATGCCCGTCATGAGAACTCACTTTGATGAGATTTGAAAACACGAAAATCATTGTAAAAGCAATCATGATGTGGTGTGTGCTTTCATGGATGTGATATGTTATAAGAGTATGGTTCATGATAAGCAATATATGATAGTATATACTTATGAATATGCTTGCATAATATTGAATGTAACAATAAACATAAAGCATACAAACATCATGAATTTTGCATGTAACACCAGAATTTAAATTTTCTAAGCAACTATAGTATAGGCTCTAAGGGTCTAATAACCTATCCTATATCCCTATAGTCATGGCTCTGATACCAATCTGTCACACCCCGACCCGCAGCGGAAATAAGAGTAGGGGCATAATTGGGTTATCACCAAAGCTCATGATGTTTACTAATATGTTTCACATTTATTAAATCCAAATTACATTTCAAAGTTCAAGCCAAATTCATACAATACAAGGAAAAGAAAGATTAACTAAACAAATTCATAATCTAAACTGGTTTATTCTTCTAGGCCGCCCTAAATGTTTCTTGCTTCAACTTGATCACCTGTATCATGTGTAAAAATGGGAAATTTTGGGTCAACAAAAGTTGGCGAGTGAACCTTGTTTAAAACATTTGTTTTTGATTAATTATTGTAATTTAATTTAGGAAAAACTGTGCAATAATCATATATGAACAAATGTATGTAAACATAACAATCACAAACCACCTTGCTTAAACATGATATAGAAGTAACAACGTATGTGTTGGCAACGTCCCGTTCACGCTCATAGGTAATGGGGAACGGACGGCCTATGCTAATGTATGTGAGATCAAGGCTCAATCAAACGGAGCCGATCTTATGTTGGCAACGCCTGGTTCACGCTCATAGGTAATGGGGAACAGCTCACGCTCATAGGTAATGGGGAGCGGCGGCCTATGAAATGCATGTACTGAAATGACAACATTAATCTAGACTTTAACCATACAGTCAATTGATACACCTTGAATTCACATTGATCATAAACATGATGGATGCACAATGATTAATTATAATAAATAAGTACGACACATGATACACCCCAAAATGTGATTAAAACGGGGAATTTGTAGAGATTCACTCACATTGGGTGCGTTTGCTTGAGGATCGCTGAATGCGCACGAGTTTAAGGGATAGATCGACGAGAGATAACTAACCAAAAAAATAACGAAAGGTAGAGTAAGTGTGTGGATTTTATTAACTATTTTAATAAGATTTTTGGGTATAAATTTGCGAGTCTAAGGCTACTTTCTAACCTTGAAAACGTTATTTTTAAGTATTTTTAATTGATTTTTAATTTAAATAATTGATTAAGATAAATAAAATAAATAAATAATAAAAAAAAAAAAAAAAGTTGACTTTGACCGTTGACCGAGAGCGTTGACCGTTGACCGTTACTGTTGACCGGTTTAATTGTGTGAAATTGTGCGCTGAGTGAGGCTCGAACCCGAGACCTCCCGTACGCGTGCACGCAGCTCTACCAACTGAGCTACGTGTCTAACCCGAAATAATTCTGTTTTTAATTATACTTATACACTATTTACTTTAAACCGAAAATTATTTATTTTTTTTTAAAAAGCTTTTAAACTCATCGGACCGGTGCTGACCACAGGTCTCGAACCCGGGACCTGTGGGTTAGCGTACACACAGTCCACCGCTGGACTGTGTGTGTCACTTGGTTATTAACTCGGTTTTTATTATACTTAACATATACTGTGCGTCGACCTGGTTCAGTTAAAAAGGCGGATTTTTATTTCAAACGGGTAAAGCTGGGACAGGTTTCGAACTCGCGTCTCGTGTATGTTTGTTGCACACAGTCCACCGCTGGACTGTGTGTCTAACCCGTTTATTAAACCGATTTTAATTATTCTTATATTATACCGCACTTCGTCTTCTTCATTCAAAACATCATCATCGATTAAAGGACTGTTATTTGCTTAGATTGTTCAATGAAGGTTATGAGACATCGAAAAGAAAATGAATGGAAAGAGATTGGAGAGTTGATTGTACCGACTGCTCGCTTTTCTTCAGACGTCCGGCAAGGTCGTCGGCTCCGTCTTGGTGAGTTGCGGTTGATAGAATCTACCAACAATTTGGAAGGATTAGATGTGTGGTAGGACTACTGGGTAATGACTAATCAGTGAAACAGAAGAATCATACCGATAATCAGCAGTTCCCCTGAAATTTCAGAAATTTCTCCGGCGAATCAGATAATCCGGCAGCGTCGACTACAAAGGATTCTGGGTGAGGGATTTATATTAGAATTTGTCTAATAAAGGAATGAGCCAGAAAAATCGAAGTATTTACCGTGCAGGAGGAAGTCTCGGTTTTCCGGTGACTTGCAGATGTTTTCCGGCGAGTTAAATTCCGTCGAGAAAAGGTGCGATTTGAGAGTGAATGGTTTTCTGGTGAATTGTGGGTGAATTTATAGGGTAGCATCGAGATGAATGGGGTCTGAATTCGGTCTTAATTCGAAGTCAACCATTCTCCGGCGATTAGGGATGATGACGCGGTTTCCAGTCGTTGGCTAGCTGTCGCTGGAGTCAACTAATTGGCTAAATTGAGTGATTGCGTAATTTATGGGCGAAGTCGTCGGAATTTCCGACGACAGCTGTTTGAGCGCGAGTTGATTGAGTTTGAATTCCGAACATCATTATTTGATTTAATAAATCTATTATCTTCACAGAAAAACAAAGTGGCGGAGTGGTTTATTGAGTGAGGGTTAAGACCTTGAGGAAATATCCGGCTGACCCGGGTTCGACTCCCGGCAGCCGGTTTTCCTTTTTAATTAACTCATTTTTATATTTTTAAACTTTTAATTTATATCTTTTGATTTATTGATCAGTTATGAATCGTTTAAAATTAAAATAAGCCGCAAATGAACAACAAAAATTTAAAACTGATTGTTCGGTCATTAAACGAAGCGGGTTTCGAAAACCCGTTTTTCGACAAATGTTACAGTATCCCCTACTTTTAGGAATTTCGTCCCGAAATTTAAGTAGTAGTAGATACAGGGAAAAGGTGTGGGTATTTTTCGCGCATTGAGTCTTCTCGTTCCCAAGTAAACTCAGGTCCTCGTTTCGACTCCCAGCGTACCCTGACAATTGGGATGCGGCTTCTTCTTAAACGTTTTTCTCCGAAGTCCATAATTTCTACTGGTTTTTCAGTAAAATGCATAGATTCATCAACTTGAATGTCTTCTAGAGGAATATGGAGATTTTCATCGGCGAGGCACTTCTTCAAGTTCGATACGTGGAATGTGGGATGAATTCTATTGAGTTCCTCCGGTAAGTCAAGCTTGTAGGCTACAGGTCCTACCCTCTCGAGTATTTTGAAAGGACCTACGTAGCGTGGTGCTAGCTTGCCTTTCTGGCCGAAACGAACTACTCCCTTCCACGGCGATACCTTTAAAAGTACTTGATCGCCAACGTTAAACTCCAAGGGCTTTCGTCGCTTGTCAGCATAGCTCTTTTGACGACTTTGTGCCGCTAATAGGTTGTTTCGGATTTGATGAATCTTGTCAGTTGTCTCTTGTATTAATTCTGGACCGGTGATCTGAGCTTCTCCAATTTCGTGCCAACATATCGGTGATCGGCACTTACGACCATATAAAGCTTCGAATGGTGCCATGCCGATACTAGAATGAAAGCTGTGGTTGTACGAAAATTCGACTAATGGTAAGTGAGAGTCCCAATTCCCCTTGAAGTCTATGACACATGCCCGGAGCATGTCTTCAAGAGTTTGAATGGTGCGTTCAGATTGACCATCAGTTTGGGGGTGATAGGCAGTGCTGAGATCCAATCGCGTACCCAAAGCGGCTTGTACAGCTTGCCAGGTTCGTGAAGTGAAACGACCATCGCGATCTGATATAATGCTTAAAGGTACACCATGACGGCTTACGATTTCACTGATGTAGATGCGGGCTAGCTTCTCATTTTTGAAATCCTCGCGAATTGGAATGAAGTGAGCTGATTTTGTAAGGCGATCAATGATTACCCATATTGTGTCATACCCACCAGGAGTGCGAGGTAACCCGGTGATGAAGTCCATGGTTATATTTTCCCACTTCCATACGGGTATTTCAGGTTGGACCAGAAGTCCTGAGGGTCTTTGGTGTTCAGCTTTCACTTTTGAACAGGTAAGGCACTTGGAAACAAAAACAGCAATATCCTTCTTCATGCCAGGCCACCAGTAGGTGTATCGAAGGTCTTGATACATCTTGTCGGCTCCTGGATGTACAGAGTATCGTGTCTTGTGTGCCTCTTTCATAAGGGTATCGCGAAGATTGTTGTGATCAGGAATCCATAGGCGATCGAGATAATACAAAATGCCGTCAGATTTTGTTTCGAGTTTAAGTTCTGCTCCACAAGATAACTCGTTGCGTATGTCGTATTCTGTTATGGAAACATGTTGAGCTTCTCGGATCTGGTCTTTGATGTTGGTCATGATTTGCGAACATAGAAGACGAATGGAGTTCGCATAACCTTTTCGACTGAGTGCATCAGCCACCACATTTGCCTTGCCAGGATGATACCGAATTTCGCAGTCATAATCATTAAGAAGTTCGACCCATCTTCGTTGCCTCATATTCAACTCCTTTTGGTTAAAGATATGTTGGAGGCTCTTGTGGTCAGTGTAAATCTCACACTTGGTACCATAGAGGTAATGTCTCCATATCTTAAGAGCGAATACAACGGCGCCAAGTTCTAGGTCGTGAGTAGTGTAGTTCTTCTCATGAGTTTTGAGCTGCCTAGAAGCATAGGCTATCACTTTTCCCCTTTGCATTAAGACACAGCCTAATCCCTGTCCTGATGCGTCGCAATATACTACAAAGTCTTCGCAACCTTCGGGGAGTGTGAGGATAGGAGCGTCACAAAGCTTTTGCTTAAGAGTTTGGAAGGCTTCTTCTTGTTTAGGTCCCCATGCGAAGGGTTTTCCTTTATGTGTCAAAGCCGTGAGTGGTACAGCGATACGAGAGAAATTCGATATGAACCGACGGTAGTAACCAGCCAACCCAAGGAAAGATCGTACCTCGGTTGGGGTACGTGGCGCTTGCCATTCTTGTACTGCCTTGATCTTTGCGGGGTCGACATGAATTCCTTTGTCATTTACGACATGACCAAGGAACTGTACTTCTTCTAACCAAAATTCGCATTTGGAGAATTTAGCATAAAGCTTTTCGGTCTTCAAAAGTGAGAGGATGAGCCGAAGGTGTCGTTCATGATCAGTCTTAGACTTTGAGTAAATGAGAATATCGTCTATGAAGACTATAACAAAACGATCAAGATAGGGTTTACAAACTCTGTTCATTAAGTCCATGAAGACGGCAGGAGCGTTGGTGAGACCAAATGGCATAACCATAAATTCATAGTGACCATATCGCGTTCGGAAGGCGGTCTTTGGAACGTCTTCTTCATGTACTCTGAGTTGGTGATAGCCGGAACGAAGGTCGATCTTTGAAAAACAAGAAGCACCCTGGAGTTGGTCTAGAAGATCATCGATACGAGGTAGCGGATAGCGATTTTTTACCGTTAATTTGTTGAGTTCCCTGTAATCAATACACATGCGAAAAGTCCCATCTTTCTTCTTTACGAACAGAACAGGTGCACCCCAAGGCGATGAGCTAGGACGTATGAATCCCTTGTCGGTCAGTTCTTGCAATTGACTGGCCAGCTCTTGCATCTCGGATGGGGCTAACCTATAAGGGGATTTCGCGACAGGTGTAGCGCCAGGTATAAGGTCGATACGGAATTCGACTTCTCTCTTGGGAGGAAGTCCGGCGATATCGTCGGGAAAAAACTTGCGGGAATTCCTTCACTACGGGTATATCTTCGAGTCTCTTCTCTTTGCCTCCTTTCTTGACAACGTGGGTTAGAAATGCTACATAATTTTTGCGGAGATACCTTCGGGCTTGAAGACAGGACATCAGCTTGAGTCCTTTCGAAGGGGTTTCTCCAAAGATTCGTAGGGTTTGACCGTCTGCAAGGGGGATGCGAATGAACTTCTCACGGCATACTACTTCAGCCTGATGCTGGCTGAGCCAGTCCATGCCGATTATAATGTCAAAACTTCCCAACTTCATAGGAATGAGGTCAACAGAGAAATCATGATCGTTTAGAGTAAAGGTGCAGTTCTGGATAATGGAGTTTAATGAGACCGGCTTCCCGTCAGCAATTTCTACCGTTATGGATTTCATAAGCTCGACACGAGTTTGATTGAGGAGGGGTTCGAATTCTAAGGACACAAAACTCTTATCCGCGCCAGTATCAAATAACACAGATGCATAACTACCATTAACGAGAAACGTACCGTTAACCACGTTGTTGTCGGCCCTAGCTTGGTTGGCGTTGATATTAAATGCTCTCCCTCTAGCAGGTGGAGGAGCTTGGTTAGCTTGGTTCACTGGATTCGCTTGAGCTTGAGCATGTATGATGTTTACCAAGCGTGGACACGTGTTTCTAAAATGGTTTGGGTCACCACAATTATAGCAAGCCCGCATGGGTTGCATCATGGGGTAGTTGGGTTGATGGTAGGTTTGGGTTGTATGTTGTGTAGGCGGTGGTTGAAAAGGTTGTTGGGTTTGACCCATCATTTGATGGTGGGTTTGAGTTGTGGGTTGGTTGTGGTTCATTCGTTGCAGTGTGCGGCAGGCTTGAATGGTGTGCCCTGCACGGCCACAGCCGGTGCAGTATTGACAGGGGTAATCGGGGAAGTGATGGTATTGGCAACGGGTGCACTTTGGGTAAGGGCCAGAGTATTGCCGTTTGTGTGGTGCGGGTGAAGGAGTAACTTGTGTGATGGGAGCAACAGAGGTGGGGAAATTTGTTTGAGTAACGGCAAAATTTCTGGTATTTCGCTTCCTCTTGTTTGAAAATTTTGAGGATGAGGTGGGGTGGTTGGAAGTTGGGCCCTCAACGGGGGCTTTCTTTTTCTCCTCTTTGAACTTACCGTTTCTGATGCGGTTCTCGGTAAGTTCGGTGGCTAACTCCATGGCGGCTTCGAGAGTTGCAGGCGAAGCGCTGAGGACTGAGTCCTGAATCTTCGTGGGAAGGCCTCGAATATAGTGTTCCACCAATCGGTACACGGGGGTGAACAAGTTTGGAACCATCTGGTTCAGCTCAAGAAATCTTTTGTTGTAGGAAGTGTGATCCCCTTCCTTCTGCTTCAGTGAGTGGAATTCGTCCTCTAACTTCTTGAGTTCGCTTCTTGGGCAGAAGCGTTTTGTCATTACTTCCCTTAACTCTTCCCAAGTTAAGGCCATCGCGTCTTCCACTCCTCTCTTACCCTTCTCGGTGTTCCACCAGGTCAGGGCTACCCCGAATAGTCTCCCCGTCGCGTAACGTACCTTGCGATCCTCGGGACAATCGCAATTTAGGAAAGTGTTTTCCATCTCCTCAAACCAGTGGAGGAGAGCGGTGACACCTTCGGTCCCTTCGAACTTCGGGGGATCGCAAGACTTGAAGTGCTTGTAGGAGCACTTCTTGGAGGAGGGGTTGTCGATGTTTTGATCCTCTTGGTTTGGTGGATTGACTGAATTTGCGGTGAGAGCTTGCTGAACTTGAACTACAATATCAGGAAGTACTGTGGCCATTTGTTTTGCTATCTGAGCGGCCAAGCGTTCGTTTGACCTTCCTGACTTCCGTCCTCCACGTAGCTGCCTACCCGACATCTATAGGAATATACATAGGAAGATGGTGAGTTTATGGAATGTTTAGGGGTCATGTGTCAAAAAAAAAAAAAAAAAAATGAAATTAACATAAATATCAATGATGCAATCACATCCATTGGATGTCTTGGGTTAGCTCATGTTGGGCCTCAAATGTCCCCCATACTTCACCTGTATAGTCATGTGGGCCCCCATGACTATTGGCTTGGTAGGATTCACATTAGTATTGGCGATTTACACTCACATGACCCGAATGAAAACCACAAAATATGTTTACAAGATGTATGGTCGGAATGTGTCCAGGTGTAGACACAATGACAACTCAAAGTGGGGTTAGTTCCCGCGACGTTTGGTATAGCATGCTTTGGCCTAATAGGTACTTCGTACTCTCATCGTTAGTCCCCAGGTAGGCAAACTGGTCCTTTAATTTGGATTTATACGAATGCCAAGCCTAGACAGGACGTTCCGACTACCGGTACTGGTACCCTTCCAGTTACTACATGCCCGTCATGAGAACTCACTTTGATGAGATTTGAAAACACGAAAATCATTGTAAAAGCAATCATGATGTGGTGTGTGCTTTCATGGATGTGATATGTTATAAGAGTATGGTTCATGATAAGCAATATATGATAGTATATACTTATGAATATGCTTGCATAATATTGAATGTAACAATAAACATAAAGCATACAAACATCATGAATTTTGCATGTAACACCAGAATTTAAATTTTCTAAGCAACTATAGTATAGGCTCTAAGGGTCTAATAACCTATCCTATATCCCTATAGTCATGGCTCTGATACCAATCTGTCACACCCCGACCCGCAGCGGAAATAAGAGTAGGGGCATAATTGGGTTATCACCAAAGCTCATGATGTTTACTAATATGTTTCACATTTATTAAATCCAAATTACATTTCAAAGTTCAAGCCAAATTCATACAATACAAGGAAAAGAAAGATTAACTAAACAAATTCATAATCTAAACTGGTTTATTCTTCTAGGCCGCCCTAAATGTTTCTTGCTTCAACTTGATCACCTGTATCATGTGTAAAAATGGGAAATTTTGGGTCAACAAAAGTTGGCGAGTGAACCTTGTTTAAAACATTTGTTTTTGATTAATTATTGTAATTTAATTTAGGAAAAACTGTGCAATAATCATATATGAACAAATGTATGTAAACATAACAATCACAAACCACCTTGCTTAAACATGATATAGAAGTAACAACGTATGTGTTGGCAACGTCCCGTTCACGCTCATAGGTAATGGGGAACGGACGGCCTATGCTAATGTATGTGAGATCAAGGCTCAATCAAACGGAGCCGATCTTATGTTGGCAACGCCTGGTTCACGCTCATAGGTAATGGGGAACAGCTCACGCTCATAGGTAATGGGGAGCGGCGGCCTATGAAATGCATGTACTGAAATGACAACATTAATCTAGACTTTAACCATACAGTCAATTGATACACCTTGAATTCACATTGATCATAAACATGATGGATGCACAATGATTAATTATAATAAATAAGTACGACACATGATACACCCCAAAATGTGATTAAAACGGGGAATTTGTAGAGATTCACTCACATTGGGTGCGTTTGCTTGAGGATCGCTGAATGCGCACGAGTTTAAGGGATAGATCGACGAGAGATAACTAACCAAAAAAATAACGAAAGGTAGAGTAAGTGTGTGGATTTTATTAACTATTTTAATAAGATTTTTGGGTATAAATTTGCGAGTCTAAGGCTACTTTCTAACCTTGAAAACGTTATTTTTAAGTATTTTTAATTGATTTTTAATTTAAATAATTGATTAAGATAAATAAAATAAATAAATAATAAAAAAAAAAAAAAAAAGTTGACTTTGACCGTTGACCGAGAGCGTTGACCGTTGACCGTTACTGTTGACCGGTTTAATTGTGTGAAATTGTGCGCTGAGTGAGGCTCGAACCCGAGACCTCCCGTACGCGTGCACGCAGCTCTACCAACTGAGCTACGTGTCTAACCCGAAATAATTCTGTTTTTAATTATACTTATACACTATTTACTTTAAACCGAAAATTATTTATTTTTTTTTAAAAAGCTTTTAAACTCATCGGACCGGTGCTGACCACAGGTCTCGAACCCGGGACCTGTGGGTTAGCGTACACACAGTCCACCGCTGGACTGTGTGTGTCACTTGGTTATTAACTCGGTTTTTATTATACTTAACATATACTGTGCGTCGACCTGGTTCAGTTAAAAAGGCGGATTTTTATTTCAAACGGGTAAAGCTGGGACAGGTTTCGAACTCGCGTCTCGTGTATGTTTGTTGCACACAGTCCACCGCTGGACTGTGTGTCTAACCCGTTTATTAAACCGATTTTAATTATTCTTATATTATACCGCACTTCGTCTTCTTCATTCAAAACATCATCATCGATTAAAGGACTGTTATTTGCTTAGATTGTTCAATGAAGGTTATGAGACATCGAAAAGAAAATGAATGGAAAGAGATTGGAGAGTTGATTGTACCGACTGCTCGCTTTTCTTCAGACGTCCGGCAAGGTCGTCGGCTCCGTCTTGGTGAGTTGCGGTTGATAGAATCTACCAACAATTTGGAAGGATTAGATGTGTGGTAGGACTACTGGGTAATGACTAATCAGTGAAACAGAAGAATCATACCGATAATCAGCAGTTCCCCTGAAATTTCAGAAATTTCTCCGGCGAATCAGATAATCCGGCAGCGTCGACTACAAAGGATTCTGGGTGAGGGATTTATATTAGAATTTGTCTAATAAAGGAATGAGCCAGAAAAATCGAAGTATTTACCGTGCAGGAGGAAGTCTCGGTTTTCCGGTGACTTGCAGATGTTTTCCCGGCGAGTTAAATTCCGTCGAGAAAAGGTGCGATTTGAGAGTGAATGGTTTTCTGGTGAATTGTGGGTGAATTTATAGGGTAGCATCGAGATGAATGGGGTCTGAATTCGGTCTTAATTCGAAGTCAACCATTCTCCGGCGATTAGGGATGATGACGCGGTTTCCAGTCGTTGGCTAGCTGTCGCTGGAGTCAACTAATTGGCTAAATTGAGTGATTGCGTAATTTATGGGCGAAGTCGTCGGAATTTCCGACGACAGCTGTTTGAGCGCGAGTTGATTGAGTTTGAATTCCGAACATCATTATTTGATTTAATAAATCTATTATCTTCACAGAAAAACAAAGTGGCGGAGTGGTTTATTGAGTGAGGGTTAAGACCTTGAGGAAATATCCGGCTGACCCGGGTTCGACTCCCGGCAGCCGGTTTTCCTTTTTAATTAACTCATTTTTATATTTTTAAACTTTTAATTTATATCTTTTGATTTATTGATCAGTTATGAATCGTTTAAAATTAAAATAAGCCGCAAATGAACAACAAAAATTTAAAACTGATTGTTCGGTCATTAAACGAAGCGGGTTTCGAAAACCCGTTTTTCGACAAATGTTACATTGTTAAACAAGAGATTGAACCTAAAAAGTCTGTTGAAGCACTTGTTGCTACTTTTGAAAACGATAACGTGCTATACACGTTGGTTGATAATGAGAGAATTTACGCAAACAAGGACTTTCCTATCAAAAATGTCAATCCAGCTTTGAATGACCAAGTTTTTGAAAACTCCACAAACAAATTTTTAGGAAAGAAAAGTCCAAATGTCATAGTAACTCAATGTGAAAAATTACCTCTCAAACCGCAACAACCAAATGCTTTAAAAGGTAAACAACAAGATAAACGAGCAGAGCAACCTACGGTGTCACACCCCGACCCGCAGCGGAAAAGGTGATCGGGGCATGATTGGGTTTTCATCAAAGCTCATGACATTTATTATAACGTTTCATATTTATTATTACAATTTAAAAGGAATCATACAATCAAATCAAACAAATACAACATGTTCTATACATCCTTCTAAACTTCATTAATTATCTTCTAAGGCAATTTCCTATGTTTTCCTTGCTTCATCCTGTTCACATGTATCATGTGTAAAAATGGTTTTTGGGTCAACAAAAGTTGGCGAGTGAACCTTGTTAGAAAACATTTATTATTTATTTCTTGTTGTATTTAATATGGAAAAATTTTGCAGTAATCATAGGTGAGCAAACGTAAATAAACATACAATAGCAAGAACCATAACAAACAATAACATACCACAACAAACCATAATAAACAACAACATACAATAACAACCACCTTGCATGAATATATAACATGAATGACAATGTAAATGTTGGCAACGTCTCGTTCACGCTCATAGGTAATGGGGAACGGCTCACGCTCATAGGTAATGGGGAGCAGACGGCCTATGATGAAATGTATGTGCGATCAAGGCTCAATCAAACGGAGCCGATCGTATGTTGGCACGCCTGGTTCACGCTCATAGGTAATGGGGAACAGCTCAACGCTCATAGGTAATGGGGAGCGGCGGCCTATGAAAATGTATGTACTGAAAATGATAAATTTAATCTAAACAATAATCACACAAACAGATAATACATGTTGAATACACATTTGTTCATGGATATGATAGATGCACAATATTTTAAATGTGATAAATAATAAGACACATGATGCACCCCAAAAACGTGATTAAAACGGGGAATTTGTAGAGATTCACTCACCTTAGGTGCGTTTGGAGAATGATGTTGAATGCGCACGAGTTTAGAGGATTGATCGACGAGGAAAAAACTAACCTAATTAATAACGAAAAAGTAAGGTAAATAAATGGATTTTATTAACAATTTTAATAGGATTTTTGGATATATTTTTGTGAGTTTAAGGCTATTTTCTAACTTTAAAAATGTTATTTTTAAGTATTTTTAATTGATTTTTAATTTAAATAAATAAATAAAAATAATAAAAAAATGTTGATTTTTGACCATGGACCGTTGACTTGTTGACCGTTGACCGTTGACCGGTTCGGTCGGTTATATGTGTGCGCTGGGTGAGACTCGAACCCGTGACCTCCCGTACGCGTGCACGCATCTCTACCAACTGAGCTACGTGTCTAACCCGAAATATTTCTGTTTTTAATTATATTTATATACTAATTAAATTAATCCGAAAATCATTTATTTTAAAAAGGATTTAATGTATCGACTCGGTACTCGCCACAGGTCTCGAACCCGGGACCTGTGGTTTAGTTTGGCACACAGTCCACCGCTGGACTGTGTGTCTAACTTGGTAAATAATCTGGTTTTTATTATACTTATATACAAACTAGATAAATTCATTTCTGTCCTTATAAAAAATTGATAATTGCCAGAACCGGTGCGGTAGCCTGGACTCGAACCCGCGACGTATGATTTAAACTCGCACACAGTCCACCACTGGACTGTGTGTCTATCTTGGTTATTATTCCGGTTTTCATTAAACTTAACATCTATTTGCGAGTGGATCCGGTTCAGTTTAAAAAAAGGAACATTTTTATTAAGGCGAGTGTGCGTGTGTCAAGGATCGAACTCGGGACGTATGCGTGTTTATTTGCACACAGTCCACCGCTGGACTGTGTGTCTAACCCGAGATCTAACTTGATTTAAATTAAATATATATATAACGAAAACTTCATCTTCTTCGTTAAACTTAACCCAGAACCAATGTCCGACTATTTCGATACATTCATCAATTTCCTTAGTAATTTGTAATTAGCTACATATGAGATTAATAAAAAACGAGAGAGATTAGATGTAAGATATACCGAACAGAGATCCCCTGTTTCGCCGGCGAGTTTCCGATGACAACAGGTTATTCCAGCGACGTGTATCTTGCGGCAGAGGTTCTTCAAGAAGTTTGAGGTGAGTGTGGGTGAATTCGGTATGAGCTCTAGATGTTCTGTTTTTAGAGTAAGGCACAGAGGTGAAGGGGTTCGGTTTTCCGGCGAGTTGCAGAAAGTTTCCGGCGAGTGAAATTACGTCGAGAATGGGTGTGATTGTGAGCGAAAAGGTTAACAGAGGTTAGAGGGTGTATTTATAGGGAAGAACATCGACGAATTTGGTCTGATTACCGTCTTGATTCGTTGGTCAAAATTTTTCCGGCGGTTATGACTAATGTCGCGGACTGGACATCGGTTATAACCGATGTCGTTGTTAATACTTACGTTAAGTTAAAGGTAACCGACGGTGATTGGCGAAATCGTCGGATTTTCTGGCGTCAGCGGGTTTGGGCGCGCTGTGTAACTGGATTTGACTTTCAGATTTAATTTATGTATTAATTGTTTCAATAAGTAATCAAAAATCACAAGTGGCGGAGCGGTTGGAAGGATGAGAGTTAAGGCTTTGAGTTCTCTCGGCTGACCTGGGTTCGAAACCCGGCTTCAGCAGAGTATTTTTATTTCACTTTTTTTAATACATTTTCAAATATAAATTTTATATTCTAATATACTTATTAATTATGTATCGTTTAAAATTAATTTGAGCATTAAATACGCAACGAATTTTTTAACTGGTTGTTCGGTTAATAAACGAAGCGGGTTTGGTAAATCGGTTTTTGACGGATGTTACATACGGTTTCACAACCAAATGTTGATCAAAGGGTGGCTCGAAACAAGAAAAAAAATAAGGATGTTAAATTTGTGAGCTCAAAGGGTACCATAAAATTGAGACTTTTGAAAACTAATCTAACACGGAATTTGTTAACAAAGTCAAAATTTTGAAAAGAAATGAACAAAACAATTACACCCAACATACCAATGGGTGAGATAGTGAACCAAGTACCTCACGACCTACAAGTTCAACACCCAGTCAGAAAAATTCATCTCCTAAGTTTGTTGAAAGGAGGTCATGTTTTCGATGTGGGGAGTTTGGACACTTCATTAAAAACTGTACAAACTCGACCAAGCCATAATTTGTTGATAATGCCCCACCTGAGAAAGTTGAACACGCCGATCAGTATCTCCTAAACAAGATAAACGGATTGTTAAAAAACAAGAAGCTAAACAAAAACGCAAAAATGTTAAGGCTATTGAAAAGGCATTAAAATATGAAGTCGTTGAAAAGGAACCAAGTTCGCCAAACGTGTTACAACCAGAATGTTCAAAAACTGTAAATAATAACAATAAATCTGGTAAATCACAAAAGCAATCTTGGAAACCTAAATCGGATCATCTCTCAGGGGGAGGTATTTCTTTTCCAAATCATCAAGAAATTGAAATTACATTTCTTGATGATAAGGGTCGACCCAAGACCACTAAGGCTTGGGTCCCCATCTCCAACTGATTGTGTATTTGAATGTACAGGGTGCTTCAGGAGGAACTGTTTAACAGTCATTGGATTGTTGACAGTGGGGCATCCAGGCACATGACGGGCGATGTTAGGCTCCTATATGATGTGAAAAGCATTAGAGGAGGCTATGTCGCGTTTACTGGAGATAAGGGCGGATACATAATTGGGGAAGGAATGATCTCCAATGATGTTGTGAGTTTCGACAAGATCAATTACGTGCAACAAATTGATCACAATCTTCTTAGCGTTTCTCAAATTTGCGACAAGAAGTTTTCCGTGCTGGCTGCTATGTGTTGAAACCCGGTTTTAAAATTCCAAAGGAACGGATTCTTCTGTCGGCTCCTAGGATAAATGACTTGTATATCCTTGATATGAGCCAAGCGATTACAACAACTGCACAAGTTACCTGTTTTGTCTCTAAAGCAACCGAAAAGGAGTCTATCTCTTGGCACATGCGAATGGGACACATTCACTTAAGAAAATGAACCATTTGGTGAAGAACAATCTTGTTAATGGTGTGCCTATCAAGAATTTTCATCTTCAAGATGTCTGTGTATCATGCCAAAAGGGAAAACAAGCGAAAAAATCTCACCCTATCAAGAAGGTCAATACGGTTAACATGCCACTTGAACGTCTTCATATGGACCTTTTTGGACCTATGAAGCACAAGACGACTTTTGGTGATGCTTACTGTTTGGTAGTTACTGATGACTATTCAAGGTTTTCGTGGATAGCGGTAATGGCACACAAGAGCGAGACTCCATATATTCTAAAGAATCTCTTTACTCTCATTGAAAATTTGTATAACTTGAAGATAAGGAGAATTCGAAGTGACAACGGCACTGAGTTTAAGAATAGGGTTATGGATGAGTTCTGTACTTCTAAAGGAATTCTACATGAATACAGTTCTCGCTATACTCGTCAACAGAACGGTGTTGCTGAAAGAAAGAATCGGACGCTTATAGAAACTGCTAGAACTATGTTAGTGGAGTCACAACTTCCAGTTCAATTTTGGGGGGAGGCTGTGGCGACTGCTTGCTATACAATAAACAGAGTTCTTACAGTAAAAAGACATGGTAAAACCTACTTTGAACTGCTGCACCGACGGAAACCTGATGTATCTTATTTGGAACCTTTTGGAGCTCCATGCACTATGATCGAGCAATCTGAGAAATTTGGAGCAAAGGCGATTGAAGGATTCTTCCTTGGATATGCTACTCCAAACTTTAGGGTCTGGAATCTATCTACTCTAAAGATAGAGGAATGGAGTGAAGTCAAGGTTCACAATACACTGAGTCTGTTAGGGCTCCAGGTGATCTGTGGATGTTCGACTATGATGGTCTATTTGGCTCCTTTAATCTGCCAACCTTTGATGAAGCCTCTGCAGCAGCACAAATGTTATTGGAAAGTGATACTGCAATCGATTTGTCATTGGTGAGACCAGTTATTGTTGCTCCTCAAGCTTCGGCATCGTTTAACAATATTGGTCAAAATGAGGTGTTTGAAGATGCAGCAGACTACAACGTTTCGTCTGAAGATGAAGAGTCTCATGATGCAAATGAAGCTACATCAGTTCCTGTTCAAGGTGTCTCTGAAGGTGCTTCTGTGGACAACAATATAGGTACTGGTGAAGGTAATGCTTCAACATCTTCGGTGATGCCAGATATTGATCTGGTAGTTGATCTGAACTTCAACAACCTAGGTATCAATGATTGTGTTCCTGATGTGCCAGAAACGCGAATTCATAATACCCATCCTCAGTAGAATATTATCGGAAATGTTCACAACGGTGTGCAGACGCGTAATCAGCTGAGAAACAATCAGAATGCTGGATTGTATGCAGCTATCAGAGAATCCGGGGAACAAAACGATTGGTCTTTTGCATGCTATGTTTGCCAAGTAGAACCGAAGTCTTGGAAAGAAGCATTGAAGGAAGATTCATGGGTTGAAGCTATGCAGGAAGAACTTCAATAGTTCCAGAAATTGGGAGTAATGGAAACTGGTTTACAGACCTAAGAACTATAAGAAAATTGGCACAAGATGGGTTTTCAAGTGCAAACGGGATGACCGAGGTGTTGTTGTGCGTAACAAAGCAAGATTGGTTGTTCAGGGCTTTGCACAGGTAGAAGGCATAGATTACAATGAAGTGTATGCACCAGTGGCTCGACTTGAGGCGATAAGAATTTTCTTAGCTTATGCGTCTTATAAGAAGTTTACTGTGTACCAAATGGATGTTAAAAGTGCATTTCTTCATGGTGTGGTCGAGGAAGAAGTATATGTAGAGCAACCGCCTGGTTTTGAAGATCCGATGCATCCTAACAAAGTGTAGCTTCTAAACAAGGCATTGTATGGTCTTCATCAATCTCCGAGGGCTTGGTATGAGACTCTGTCTTCATATCTTCTCAAGAATGGTTTTCGAAGAGGTTTGCTCGACTGCACTCTATTCATTAAAGAAAAGGGTGAGATTTATTGTTGGTGCAAGTGTATGTGGATGACATTATTTTCGGGTCAACAAATGATGAGATGTGCAAAGAATTCGAGCGGGTGATGCAAGAGAAATTCGAGATGAGTGCGATGGGAGAAATGAATTTCTTTTTAGGTTTGCAGGTACATCAATCTATGGAAGGAATCTTAATTCATCAGACTAAGTACGTCGGGTATATTCTCAAGCGATTCCAGATGGAAGATTCAAAGCTTGCTGGAACTCCATTGGCTCAGAATCATGGGATTACTCCGGAGGGGTCTCTGGATCCATCTCTTTATCGTGCAATGATTGTATCACTCATGTATCTCACTGCATCAAGACCTGACATTATGTATCCAACGTGTTTGCTTGCTCGTTACCCATCAAATCCAAAGTCTTCTCACTTCATAGCTGTAAAGAGGATTTTTCGTTATCTGAAGGGTTGTCCAGACACTGGTCTTTGGTACTCTAAGGATCATAACTTCGGGTTGATCGCTTTCAGTGATTCTGATCATGGCGGCTGCAAGATTGATGCAAAACCAACATCAGTGGGATGTCGGTTTCTTGGAAACCGTTTAGTCACGTGGCAGTTCAAGAAGTAGACCTGTGTTGCTACTTCAACTTGTGAAGCTGAATATATTGCAGCTTCTAGTTACTGTTCCAAGGTTTTTGGATACAACAACAGATGCGGGACTACGGTTTTGAATTTCTAACTACTCCTATTCATGTTGATAATGAAGCTACTTTACAGATTACCCGTAATCCTGTACAGCACTCGAAAACAAAACACATCGAGATAAAGTATTATTTCATATGAGATTGTTATGAAAAGAAACTTATCGATGTTGTTAAGATTCACACTGATCACCAACGTGCCGACTTGTTTACAAAAGCTTTTGATAAATCTCAATTTGATTATTTGCTTTTGATAAATGCCATCAGGGTGAAACCCGAGTAAATCATCGTCGACTAATTGTTTTTGTAAATATTTTCTTAACAACGCTAAAAATACAAAAAGATTTTCAATTTTAATTACCTTTTTGCATTTTAGGGGGAGAAAATTTCAAGAAAATATAAAAACATGAGAAAAACTCAAAAATAAAAAAATATGTTTTGTTTATTTACTTTCTGCATTTAAGGGGGAGAAATCCAGAAAAATACAAAACAATAGAAAATAGAAAAACCAAAATGAGTTTCTTGGAAAGATAGGAGAAGATGATGATACACCGGTGGTTAGTCAAGTGCGGTCAAAATGCAAAACAAAATGATAAGTAGCTTTACTAACGATGTACCGGTAGACTCACAATCAGATTAAAATGAATAAGTGATATAAATATAACAAACTGAAAGTCAGGTGGGAACCATTCATTAGCATATGGTCTTGGTACCGAAATTTCGTTTGATAGTATGCCGAGGTTCTGAGATATGCGGTCTTTATGGTTGTTTATCATCTGGGTATCATGGTTGAATCTTAAACCGAAAAATAACGGGGACGCAAGTCAAGAACTTTCATGATACCATACATACGTGTAAACACTGCATACGACCATGAATAAGTGATACACATATCACATCCACCATATGAATAAATGATAATATATCACAGTTTTTGCAGGAGTCAAGTTTGTCTCTTTGTTGGTACGATGGTACTAACCTGTTCACGGACTTGCTCCTGTGCCCTGCATGCATCTGAAAATCAAGTTCCTCATCAATAAGTTATTTTATCACATAGGGCTTGTTTTCAACCAAAATAAGTGAGTATCTCACATCATATACGTCAAAATAGATGATAAGCGGTATACTCATCGATAAGATGAACTCTCGTGCATATTTTGATACGGAATGTGTCGTGAAGTGGATGAACACCGGCTAGTAAGTATAATTCTACATTAAATCATATCTCTTAAACGTGATTACATGTGATAAGCTGAGTTTAGGTGGATAACAATATCGGTAATCGAGGTAAAATACTTATTCAAATTGAGATAAATTTAAAAAAAATCGTGCTTGACCAAACCGTAAGCTGGTATGATTCTTTTACCTTGAAACTCGCAAAAGCTGGTATGATTCTATTTGATCTCCATTCTTCTATTTTTCTTAACTTTTTGATCAAAAATGAAGAATTCACGGTCAAAATCTTTTCAATTTTGAATATATCATGTAAAATACGTCAAAGATAAACCCTTGAAAGATTGGAGACCAAATTCAACCGAAATAATGTCAAAATTTTGAAAAAATCATGTTTTCCAAAACCCTAATCATCGAACTTGTTAATCAAGTTCGGCCAAACATGATCTAAAAAGTCACTTTTCAAGTGATTTTTTAGCAAGTTCGCTCGAACTTGAGTAGTTTTTTTGAAGAAATTTTGATCAACTTCGCTCGAAGTTACTGATTTTTCACTGATTTTATAGTAAGTTCGATCGAACTTGTGTAATTTCAAAGAAATTTTAAGTAAGTTCGCCCGAACTTGCTAGAGTTTCATCAAATTTCTGATTGCCAGTTCGCTCGAGGTTCTGGTTGTTTGTGTCTCAAGTTCGACCGAAGATCAAGTGAAAATTTTCAAATCAAAACTCACAAGTTCGACCGAACTTGTGACAAAATCAAGAATTCTTCATTCCAAACTACAACTTCGACCGAACTTGTAGTAGATCTAACATTTTCAAAAGTTTTTGGGTATTTTCAGCGTACACGTCTCGTTATTCACGATGGATGATATTCAAAGAGCTTTTATGTCCGGAGCTAGTTCGTCAAATGCCAACGTGATTCATCAAGTCAATCTTGATAACGAAACGGGAACGACTGTTAAACCGCCCAAGCTAATGAGCATGGACGAGTATGAAGCATGGAAAGAGAATACGTATTGGGTTCAAGCCATACATTTCGCAGGCTGGGTGTTGATTGAAAGAGGTTATACTGTTCCGGTGGATGAACATCAGTAAGTTCTCGAGAAGTACAATTACTCGACGGTACAGAAAGAGGAATACATTGCTGAGAAAAAGATGATCAGTCTTATTCAACAATCTGTCAAAGAAGATATTCTCGTCTTACTACCGGAATACACAACTGCAAGAGATCTCTGGCTCTCACTTCAAAAGAAGTATCAAGGAAGTGCGGAGATGATCAAAAGCAAGAAAGCTCTCATTATGAAAGAGTTCGATATCTTCAACATGCTGAAGGGTGAGACCATGAAGCAGATGATTGAACGCTTCTGTCATCTTAAAGTCCAAATGCGAAGACACGGTCTTGAGAAGACGGAACAAGAGTACATTGACAAGCTTGCAGACGCTCTACCAGATGGAGAGTGGACTACTTATCTAATGGTTCTGAAGGAAAGCGATAAATGGGAATTCTTCAAGCTGTCAACATTTATCGATAAACTCGAAGGCCATGAAATGGAACTATAGAAGATTGCAAAGTCAAAGAACGCTAATGTAGTTCAA
The DNA here is from genome assembly GCA_947069175.1 of Scalesia atractyloides. Classification (NCBI taxonomy): domain Eukaryota; kingdom Viridiplantae; phylum Streptophyta; class Magnoliopsida; order Asterales; family Asteraceae; genus Scalesia; species Scalesia atractyloides. Next base: position 10,004,365 of record CAMTDV010000018.1, read on the forward strand.
GACGTTGGGTTGTACTACAAAAGTGGAATGCATGACAACATTTCAAGTCCGTAAATTGGGACACCGTTTAGTGCGAACATGAATGCTTCTCCACATAACCAGAATCAATCACAGCCCCATTATGATCAGAGTCCACAGAGTTCGTTCTCAAGCACTGGTTCAAATTAATCTTATCAAAGTCAAGCAAATCAGAATCAACAAACAAATTCTGATCCGAATGTATACAAGTGCAACATCGCAGTAAATTTGAACAATGTTGTTTCAGAACAAGTCGCTAAACAACATATGTCTCTTCTTGCCACTGTTTTGGAGTCATACGAAAGTCTTGTAGCCGGTAAAATTGGAAATCCTGAAACGTCGTCAGAAAATTATGACCAAGTGGATGAAGAAGAACTCGAGTTGATGGATATCAAGTGGTGTTTAGCATCTATCATTCGAAGAGGTCACAAAGTTCGTTGCTCTCAGAGGCCGAGATATCATAAATTCTAGCAACAAGTTGGGCTTCGACAAGTCAAAGGTTACATGTTTTCGATGTCGCCAAAAGGGTCACTCAAGAGAGAGTGTAAAAATCCTGAAGCAACAGGAAATCAGAGTCCGTTCGGAGGAGGCAACGAGTATTACAAGAAGTCACTTCAGTACAAGCCATTTCCAAAGAAGACTCAGGTTGAAATCCAAGAGAAACCAAATAACAGCAGCAATGAGAAAGCTATAATTGCATCAAACGAAGATGATGGTTTCGACTGGAACTCATACATCGGTAAGTAGACCGGAGTTGCGTTGATGGCTGAGATAGTTGAAGATACATCTACAGAAAAAGCAGCGGCTTTGGAGAATATTCTGCTAGAACAATATCTGCAACAACAACGTGAAGAAGAGGAGTATATCCATATGCAGAAGCAAGGAATTTTATCTCCTAACTCTTGTGAAAGTTTTGCAGGTCATTTTGATGGAAGTTCTCAGGAACAAGTTCCCGAGAAGAAATCAACTGATGAAGTGGTCATTGATGTTACCAAATAAGTGAATGCTGAAAACCTCAAGGACATTGCCGACAAGCGTTGATGGCAAATCTAACTAAGGTAGGTCCAGAGGTAAATGAAGTTGTCAAAGTACAAGTTGTAGAGGTTGAGAAACCTTGTAAAAAATCTAAAGAACCATCTTCTGAGTGTGTCGAAAAATAAAAAATCATCGCTGAAAACAATGTGCATAATGAACTTTTGAAATATGATTATCGCACAATGAAGGAAGCGTATGATAAAATGAAAAATGATTATGGTAGGCTTGATAGAACATCGAACAACATGATACCATAAGAATGTTAAAAGGAACAGTAATGGATAAGCAAAAAGCGATTAATATCTATATTAACACCATTGCTGAAACTAAGCAACAACTCCAGGACATGACAATTGAAAAGGAGCGTGTTCAACAACTTTTGAGAAGTTACACCTGTAACGCATATGTCATTGATCACATCCTTCCAACAATTCCATCGGAAGAGAAACCTAAAAAGAAAATTGGTAAAGAATACAGTAATGTTCCTCAACCCCTTTGCGAGAAGTATTGTCGCAAATCCGCTGATGGGATGGATAAGGCACTCAATATTGAGTTGTTAACTAAAAAGAAAACTGAGTTGCCAGAGAACATTGATGTAATCTATACTAAAACAAACGATGACAATGCTATGATTAAAAAGGTTGTTGAAAATGTTTTGAACGATTCTGATGAAGGCGGCTTTAAAAGCGCCGACTCGAGCTCAAAGAATTCCGATTCAACGTCCGAAGATGACGATACATCATCGGAGAATGATCTATGTGATGATCCTAATGTTTTCATGTACAAGATTAAGGAATCTGATAAATTATACTTTAATGATAGTTTTCAGATTCAGAATGTGAAGGAAGAATTATTAGACATATTCTTTAAACTCGTGGAAGTCACATCAAATGATCTGGAGATCAATGAAAAGAAATTATTTCCAAACCTAAAAGAAATAACTATCGAAAGAATGGTGGTGATCATCCAGAAAACCGGAGAGCTGCGTTGGGATTAGAGGAATCCGAAGAACCTAAAAAGAAAGTGTCACCATTTCATGAATACAAAAATAAAAAATATGAATTTTGTATATGGGACAAACACGGTTCATGAGGAAAGTTTGATCGGGAAACAATCAAACGATGAGTTTAAGAAACAAAAAAAACTTCGAGATAACGCTAAAATTGCAAGTGGTGTCAAAACAAGTGGTGTAAAACCCACTAAAGGATATCCACATGATTCTCGGACTTGTTTCAAGTGCAATGAAATTGGTCATATTGCACGTTACTGTCCGAAATCAAGGCCGACTTATCTTCGAAGGAAAAAAGTTCAAATGTTGTGAAACCGAAGCAACCAGTGTTTGTAAAACCTGTAAAGATTTTGAAAAGAAATGAATCAAAAGCTGAAGTCAAACCTAAGTTTGAAAATTCAATTTTTGAAAAAGGTGAAACTTCAAAGGCTAATGAAAACAATTTTTACATCAAGAAGGCTAACATAAAATCTCAAGCTTGGATTGCAAAGAAACGGTCAACAACATCTGAGATCACTAAGTCTGAGCTTGTTAAGGCTAGTGATAGCATAAAAGAATCAAAATCTAAAATCATAATTGAAACCACATATGAAAATGTCAAACTACAAGTGGTAACAATTCAAAAGATAAAAAGACAGTAAAATTTTCAAATATAAACATCTTAGAAAATCCAGATGATGAATATGAATTTGATTATGCAGATGAGTGTGGATTCGATTATGCTGATGAGTGTGAGTTTGATTTTGATGATGGTTATCCAATTCAACCCAAGACCAAAAAGGCTTGGTTCTCGCTTTTTAAATAGATTGTTGAAATGTGCAAGGGCTCCAGAGATCCGTACTTTCTAAGTGGATTTTGGATAGTGGAGCGTCCAGGCATATGACGGGAATGAAAGCGTTGATGTTCGACATTAAAGCTATCAATGGTGGATATGTTGGATTTGCAGGAAACCAGGGTGGAAGGATAGTCTCCGAGGGAAAACTCTCAAACAGCGTCGTTTCATTTGATCGCGTGAATTATATTGCAGAGTTGGAAAACAATCTTCTGAGCATATCGCAGATTTTTGACAAGAAGTTCACGGTGCATTTCAACGACAAAGAGTGTATCATCTTGAAGCCGGGTTTATAATACCAGATGAGTGGATTTTGATGCGAGCACCACGTGAGAATGATCTATATGTTCTTGATATGGGTGTCGCTACCGCTTCATCAAAATCAGCACAATGTTTTGTGTCAAAGGCTACTGAAAAGGATTCCATTCTTTGGCATCGTAAGATGGGGCATATTCATTTAAGAAAAATGAATTTGTTGGTTCATAATGATCTTGTAGAAGGCGTAAATCTTCGGAGCTTTAATATGTCTGATCACTACTTAGAGTGTAAAAAGGGAAAGCAGATCAAGAAATCTCATCCGAAGAAAATTTTAAACTCAATCAAGTTGCCATTAGAACGTCTCCACATGGATTTATTTGGTCCTGTAAATGTTCGAAGCATATCAGGAGACTTATACTGCTTGGTCATGACAGATGACTATTCGAGATATTCGTGGGTATTCTTTCAAGAATCAAAAGACGAAACGTTCGAGAACTTGGCTATTCTATTCAAGAAACTCGAGAACCTTTATCATCTGCCGGTCAGACGCATCAGAAGTGACAATGGCACAGAGTTTAAGAATAACAAAATTAAGGAATTCTGCAACGCACAATGGATTCTGCACGAGTTTAGTGCTCCCTATACTCCACAACAAAATGGAGTAGCTGAACGGAAAAACAGAACTTTGATTGAAACTGCGAGAACCATGCTTGCAGATTCTAAACTTCCAATCAGCTTCTGGAGTGAAGCAGTTGCTGCGGCTTGCTACACGCTAAACAGGGTTCTCACTTTCAAACCAACAAAGAAAACATGTTTCGAGATGATAAACCGACGGAAGCCAAATTTAACCATTTGGTGCGCCATGCACTGTAATCGATCAAGATGGCAATTTCGGAGCTAAATCTCTTGAAGGTTTCTTTGTCGGATATGCGAGTTTGTTGAGAAGAGTATATGTTCCTTCGTTGAGAAAGGTTATTGAAGCACAGCACGTGGATTGTTTCAACTATACGGATCCTATTCAAAGGAGAGGTGACGCGTGGCTGTTTAACTATCAAGACCTTTGAAGTCATTTGACTTGCCCGAAGAACCGTCTGATGAAGAAGTTGCAGCGTTATATTATCTTCACCTGTCAGCGAATCAAGAACAAATTGTTCGAACAATTGTGGTTAATCAACCCACGTTGGATCCATCTTCTTCTGGCGCAAGTTCAAATAATAATGGTGTTCCGGCTGAAAATGTTTCTGAAACATTAGCAACACCTACTACTCCTCCATCAAATGCCTCTACTGAACCAGTGAATACAACAACAGAGCCCAGTATGCCTCAGAATCAGAATTCTGATTCAGATGAAGCACCAACATTTGATGCTGATGGGGAATCATCTTCTTCTGACGAGGAAGTGGAGCAGATAACAAGTCTTCTTAATCAATCTGCAGGCCTGAGCAACAGAAATGAAGCTTCATCAAGCTCTCCAAACGTTGAATTGGTCGTTGATCTCAACATCACGAATCAGCAAAACTCAGTAGATGTTCCAAGTGAAAAATTGCCGTGATCATATTCCTACCATCCGTCAACAAATATTATCGGAGAACTTCAAACTGGTGTTAGATATCGAAATTAAATTAACAAAGCACTCAGTTGTTTCTACACTCGCGTTGTTCCAACCCAGAACTATTGCTTCTATTCATGTTTCATCTCTCAGATAGAGCCAAAGACAGTTAATGAAGCTTTAGCCGATGAAAACTGGGTACAAGCAATGCAAGAAGAATTATTGCAGTTTGAGAAGTTGGGAGTGTGGAAGCTTGAAGACCTTCCGGAAAATCAGAAAGCGATTGATACAAAATGGGTCTTTAAGTGTAACGTGATGATAGAGGGGTTATTGTTCGTAACAAAGCTAGGCTTGTTGTCAAGGGATTTCACCAGCAGGAAGGATAGATTACACGGAAGTCTACGCACCAGTAGCTCGCTTGGAATCTATTCGAATCTTTCTAGCTTTCGCATCATGGAAAGGATTAAGGACTATCAATTGGATGGCAAATCGGCTTTTCTGTACAGAAAATTACGCGAGAAGGTGTACGTTGTTGTATTGGATACCAAGCTCTCTGTACAGAAAAGCAATTGGATACCAAGCTTCTGTACAGAAAATTACGCGAAAACCAGTGAATACACTCAACAAGAAGAAAGCATACCTACTGGATAAAGCTCTTTATGGTTTACACCAAGCCCCGAGAGCTTGGTACGAGACGTTATCGCAACATCTCGTCGGCAACGGCTTTATCAGAGGAACTGTGGATAGTACTCTTTTCACCAGAGAGGTTGATGGTCATCTGATTATAGTTCAAATCTACGTCGACGACATCATCTTTGGATCTACAAACGATAGTCTCTGCAAGGAGTTTGAGGGAATCATGAAAAAGAAATTTGAAATGTCCTCGATGGGCGAAATGAAGTTTTTTCTTGGTTTGCAAGTAGATCAGCTTCCGGATGGATTTTCATTCATCAGACTAAGTATGTTCACGACATCTTGAAGAAGTTTGGAATGGAAAGCTTGAAGCCTCTATCTACGCCTCTTTCTCTAAATCAGGGGATTTGCGTTGACGAGACTAGAGCCAAAGTTGACTAGACGTTATACAGATCAATGATTGGATCGCTGATGTATTTGACGGCATCGCGCCCAGATATTATGTATCCAACCTGCCTCTACGCCACAAGCCCGAGGATCTTACACATGCAGATTGTGAAACGAATCTTCAGATACCTGAAAGGATGCCCAAGAACCGGCTTGTACCCGAAGAACGACAATTTCGACATCACAGGCTATGCTGATTCTGATTTTGGTGTAGATAAGTTGAATTCAAAATCAACTACAGCGGGATGCCAGTTCTTCGGAACAAGAATGGTAACCTGGCAGTGTAAGAAACAGACTACAGTCGCTCTCTACCTTTGAAGCTGAGTATATCTCGGCCTCCAACTGTTGTTCACAGATTCGATGGATTCAACAGCAGATGAGAGACTATGGTCTGCAATTTCTAGACACTCTGTTGTTTGTTGATAACAAGGCAGCCATAGATATAACTAAAAATCCGGTTCATCACTCACGCACAAAACACATTGAAATTCGTTATCATTTCATTCGTGATTGCTACGAAAAGAAATTGGTGCGAATAGAAAAAATCCACACCGACGAACAAAAGGCTGATTTTTATACCAAACCATTTTCTTTGTCACGGTTTAAATACTTGCTGAGAATTAATGGTATGAAAAATTTGCTGACCGGTGCGGACGCTGAGGTTGAATACGGATCGGACGACGAGTTCGCGTGATCCACATTGGTTTGTAATATCTTTCTAGTTTAGAATTTTGTTAAAAACTAAAATCCAAAAATATGTTTTTGATTTTAGGGGGAGAAATGTTAGAGAAAATACAAAAACATTTGAAAATTTTTAAAATCCAAAAACATATGAAAAATTCAAAATGTACAAAAACATTGAAAAAAACAAAAAGAATTCAGTGTCACATAAGGAAATGATAGCACATCAGTGGACAATCACAGTACGCTAAAGAAATGTAAAGTTTAAAAGTAATAAACGAGTCATACTGTGGATGTGTCGATACGCTTAACACGTTCAGTAAACTGTTTTTGAGATATAAACTAAATTTAGCAACTGCTTATTCTTGTGGATTAACATATCTTGGATATATGGACTTAGTACTCTGAAATTACGTTTGAAAGATTGCCTGATTCTAAGATACAGGTCTTTATAGATAGTTGATATCTGGGGTATTATACAAGTTCTTCTGATTTTGCGGAAGCAATAGCCTAGAACTTTTATAATGCTTTCGTTATAAACCCCAAACTGCATGCAAAACTTGAAAAGTATCGAAAGATATAATCATTTGTAGTGCTGAAAAGATTCCTTAAGTGGAACACACCTTAAAGACGAGCCTTCATCTCGTTGTCTGTACGGTAGTACTAACCTGAGCTCTCAAGGTCTCGCATTACCCAGATACAGATATCAATTACGCTATATTCACCTGTAAGATGAAATCTAGGGAATCTGGATACGGGAGTATATTCAAGAAGTGGGAACCACAGATAAGTCAAGTTTCATAAATTTCACCTTAACATATCTTGAAATAGTTGAGAAATGTGGTAAAGCTTAAGTGGACAAACATATCGACAATCTAGGTAAACGAGTTTATAATTTAAAGTCATCTTAAGGTCAACGGTACTGGTGATATGTCTCAATTAACTGATATGATTCTTTAGACACGAATTCACAAAAATATGTCTGTAAATATGTTTGTACATAGTTTACATTGTCTTGTACACAATTTATCGGCTTTACAGATTAAAATCAAAAAGATTTTCAGTGTGTTTTAGCATAAACTTACAAAAATTCAAAAAGATTTTATTTCTACATTGTTTTCAGCAAACCAATGTTGGAGAACGAGTCTTCGAAGTCTGATAAGATGCTAAAACTGGTGGGAATCTCTTTGACAACGGGCTGGGAGCTAATTTATAAAACCAGAAAAGTCAAAACGATAAAAAGTTCATTAATTGGAAACTTTGGTTTTCAAAATATCAAAAATTTGTTCGTAACGGGTCAAACCGGGGTCATTAACTTGGACTCGGCAGACAAATCGGTTAACCAAGGTCATTAGCTTGGACTTGGTCAACTGAGTGGATTTTCATAACTGGTAATAAGTTGGAAAGTTCAGGGGTTAAAATGAAAATTTGAAAAAATTGGTTTTAGGGTTTGGCAGTTCGGCCGAACTTGCTAAACAAATAAGGGTTTAACAAACAAGCAAGTTCGACCGAACTTGCAGATGGATGCTTATTGTTATCTTTTAAGTTCGCCCGGACTTATGTTGGGCTTTTCAAGTGGGGCTTTGCAAGTTCGGCCGAACTTGACATGGTATAAATACCAATCAAGTTCGACCGAACTCACTTACCTGCAACTCACACCCTCTGAGCGAACTTACTGACTTGTGAGAGATTTGTGATTTTGGCAATTTGATACCATTATTCTGCCTGATTTTCGTTTGTTTTTAGTGATTGGCACACTAATAACAATGGCCGAGGTATAATTTCAATGATTGATCCATGAGTTGAACCGAATGAGATGAACTTAGATCTGAAACTTAAAATTGGATAGTTCTGGGTGTTGTTGGACAAAATTGATATTAAAATCATAATCTACACATAAAATCGACCGTGTAAACATTTTTGATTGGATTGAAATGGTTATTTGATTGTTTAACAGGTTTGGCTTTGAAAGAGACGACAAGTTCGACCGAACTTGTTGTCATGTTCTACCGAACTTGTATAACAAAACTAAATAAATAGAACTAAGTCATGTTCGACCGAACTTCCAAAATGATTTTGATAAATCTAATGTATGTTCGCCCGAACTTGGTTAGGAAAATCTGAATGTTGTTGATATAAGTTCGCCTGAACTTATTAAGAAAAAATTTTGAACATGTATTGATACATGTTCGGGCGAACTTGTTAAAAACAGAATGTTTAACACATAATCAAGTTCGCCCAAACTTGATAAAAGTGTTAGAAAATTTTGTGAAGTTTTCTCGAAAAGCGTGCTAATTGTTTTGCGTCATTTTTCAAGTTCAAGAACCAGAGCGTATAATTTCTGTTGAGTTTTCAAATACGCACAACACATGTATTACGCTCGATAGGTCGATCTGTCCACCGCTTAAAGAATACGACAGTATATTGAAGTTTTTGGAGGAAAGTCCGATTCATCGGGCTATCACAGAGCGTACAGTTTCGTATAGATCACACACCTTTCACTTCTGGATGAATGCAAGCTTAAGTGATGATCAGAAGACAATTACTTCAACCGTGCAAGTCAGCAATGAAGTCAAACTGATCACTGTAACTGACGATGATATACGCAGAGTGTTGCAATTCAATGATAAAGAAGACGATCCTATTTATCTAGACGAAAAGATGGTTCGTAGCTGTTTCTTTCGTATGGGCTACAAGGGAAGTGTGAACAAGCCAACATTGAAGAAAGGGGAGGTGCCAAATCCCTACAAGCTTCTGATGCATGCTATAACTCACACATTCAGCCATCGCAAGGCGGGTTTAGATGATGTTCAAGACTATTTAGCTTGCATGGCAACGACACTTATTCTAAAGAAGTCGTTCAACTTCTCAAAGCTTGTCTTTACACATATGTCGAAGAACATGGAGGATACAAGGCCATGTCTTTATTCAAGATTCGTGCAGATGTTGATTGATGAGAAATACAAGAATATAGCACGGCATCCGAATGATGTGCTTTATCTAGTTCATCTTGATGAGACGACAGTGAAGAAGCTCATAAAGTTTCAGAAGCAAGCTTCAGCTCCTGTTGCAAAACCAGTTTTCGGGGCTATTAAAGATTCTAACTACATTGCGCCACCAGACAATAAATGGAGAAAAGATGGCAGTGATGATGAAAAAGAGCTTAACGCAGAGAAAGAATGGTTTAAAGAATTTAAACCGAAAGCAAGAAGCGAATGGTTCTTAAAGGTAGAAGCTGATAAGCCAAAGAAAAAACAAGCTGCAAGGAAAATTGAAACAATGCTCGTAGATGAAGATGAACCTGAGAATGTTCAAGTCGAAGCAGGTTCAAGCACAGCAGTTAATATTGAAAGTCAAGAAACAGTGAAAGCACAAGATGATGTTATTTCTGCTACTTCAGAGAATGATGATTCTGATGATTCTCTTGAAAGAATTACAAAGAAGACTATAGCAGAGACTAAGGCAGAAAAGACAAAAGAGACTGATGCTGATTTCGATCCGAATCAGGAAAAAGAGTCAGATGAGGAAAGACCAAAGAAGAAATCTAAACGTGTAAAGTCTGCAACCATTTCGTCGACAAAGACTACAGGGTCTCCTCAGAGTAAAGGAAAGAGAAAATCAAAGAAAGAACAAAAAGCAGTCAGCAAAAGGTACAAAAGATCGTTGAAAAGCGCAGAAGTGACACAAGAACCTTCTGGCGCACAGGAGAAAGGAGTTACATAAGAACCTCCTACACAAGAACCTCCTGTTGTTGATATAAGTGAAGCTGAAAGGCCAGGAGCTACACAAGAAGCTCCCATGTCTAGTTTTGTGGAAGTACCGATTATTCAATCGCCTGTTGCTCCAACGACTTCGAATCTTGAAAGTTCTACCCCCAAAGGCTACGACTCCAAAGTCAACACCTAAAACTACAGGAGGGCCTAATGTGTTTGGTGATATGCACAATGATCCGATAAGTCTACAGGATTTAAATGATTTCTTTCCAGAGACTAACGTTGAACTTCTGGAAAAGCATGTCAAGGCATTAGAAGAGAAAGTGGCACAGAATGAAGTTGAGAAAGCAGAGCTTATTCAGAAGATGAATCAAAGTGCGGTTGAGAAAGAAATATTGGACGACAAAGTGAAGGTGTTAGAGGATGAGCGTGAATATCTTAAAGTGTTGATCGAAAGTCTGCAAGATGCGAATGAGAAGATGCAAACTGAGATAGCTGATCTGAAGTCTATCCTAGCCCTAAATGATCGAAGATTCTCCAGGATGCAGAAAGTGTTATCTAATGCACTGGGTATCGACTTCATCAAAGAATATGATCGTCTAGATCAATAGGAAGCTAAAGAACGTTCTGAGAAAGAATTAGCTGCGAGCGGTAAAGGAAAGAATGTTGAAGGTGACGCACCTACTTCTTCTGTAGTTGCAGAGAAGTCTATTGATGATGTGATTCTAGCTTCTGAGTCTGATATTCCAAAGGTTGACGAATCTGTCAAACCTTCTGATCCTATCACTGCCTCTGAAGAAAAAGACGATGAAGAAGCTGAGAAAGATGATAAAGAGGATGAAGAGGAAGTTGGTTATGAGGATTGGAATGTTGGTGATGATGACGATGATTATGATCAAGGTAGTACTGGCATTAAAGTTACTGATCTTATGAATGATGAATCGGATAAGATGGAAGATAAAATTGAGGGGGAGTCAGGGAAGACAGGGCCTTCAGAGGATATAGATTTGTCAGATGTTAATCGATCTGCAAAGCCAATTGCTGCAGTACCCACAAAGCCGTTAATGTTGATGTTGGAACATAATGTGGAAGAAGGTGAGTACGTGCACAATTACTCAAAAGAAGATTTGGCGAGATTGGTTGAAGTTGAAGCTGAAAGTTTGGAGTTTGATTTCGAGGAAGTTTGGAATGTTAACACTTTTGAGCCAAACGATTATCAGTATACTAGAAGATTTGAGGCTGATGAGTATAACAGGGTGATTGTAGAGGATTGGTCTTCTGATGATGAAACGGATCATACTGCAAAGTACGTCGGTCTTAATTCTGAAAGTTTTCCTACTTTCGAGGAGATGTATAAGCAACTCGATGAAGACATGCTTAAAGAAAAGATTGAAGAGTCTTTACGAGTGGGAAAAGTTCCTAAACCCATGACAAAGGAGGAAATCGCTCAAGCAAAAAAGTCCTGGTTTAAAGAAATGCCTCGCGAACGTAAGTTTCGACGTCCTCTAGCATTCTTTACCAGAGACAAAGATGTTTCTTTGGGGGATATTTTGAGTTGGGGATGGTTCAAGGAGCTTAACGTATATGCAATCAAAAGGGAGTTTGGAGTGCAATACTTCAAATACCATTGCTGATTTAAAGAATTTACCTTATTGGGATGTGGAAGAGTTAGTACAGACTGTGAATGTTACATATCACATGAAGTAATTGATCAGTTATTATGGAAAATGATCAAGTATGAAGCGGTGAAAGGATTCAACTACTGGAAGCCTTTTATTCCTAGCCGCAGAATCAAGACAAACAAGAAAACGGGAGAAAGAGACATAACGTTGATTATGAAACGTTCAAGAGGCATGAGGAATATACCGCTAATGCCGATTGAACAAGACTTCTATCCTTTGTTCAAGTGGGGGCAAATAGATTCAGCTACTTGTGAAGCAGTTATTATTCTAAAATTTGAAGAGCACTTGGATATAAAAGGAAAGAGTTGAGGTGATGGGTCATCAGGGTATGAGGGGTTTATGGAGGACGATAAGGATTCTAGATCCTATGTGGCTTGTGAACTGCTCGAGAGAAGACATCAAAACCTTGTTCTATAGCAAGATTGTTTTTGAAGAACGAGAAAAGGTATAAGCGATGCAGTTTTAGAGAGTTGTAAACGTTTGATATGCACGCGAAGTCAATTCTGGAAAGATGTGGCAAACGAAGTGGAGAGATTTAGAAAGGGTTGAGTTTCTAAAAGAGGAGAAGCGTCTTGAAGCGATTCATGAAAGAACTAGGAAGGCAAGTGTTAAAAGATTTCAGCATTTGAACAAAGTGCCTCCTACAGATCAGACGCCGGATCCGAAACAAGAGCGACGAAGGAAGCCGTACAAGAACTTCTTCGGTCGTGTGCGTTAACGTTTATATGAAGACAGAGTTTTGAAGACTGATACGAGACGAAGAGTATATCCAAGGGGGAGTTGTTGGTGCATAATGTCTATGTCTTAGTCTTATATCGAGTTTGTATAGTATAGAGCTGGATAGGCTAGGTATATGAAGTATTTATGTAGTGTTGTAACAAGTTCTCCCATAACTTCATGTATAGCCAAGTTCGGCCGAACTTCCTAAGGCAAGTTCGGGTGAACTTGAGTCTCCCAGGGGCGAACTTGTAAGTCTATAAATACCTAGCTTGTGATCCTCATTTGTAACTTTGGCATTTTAGAGGCGAAGCTCTATCAGTTTGTACTCTCAAGTTTAATCAATGAAACCGATGATTAACTGATTAATTCTTGTCTATTGGTAAACACGACGTAATATTTCCCCTATTATGGACGTTAGATATCAAATTTAGGTTCCTTAGCATCAAGGATCGGTCCTACAGGACAAATGGGTTTTTACATGATGTTTGAAGATTTAGGTTTTTGATATGAATGCTGGTAGAGAAGTTAATGAACTAGGTGTTTGATATTGTTTGTCAGGAATTTTTAACCATGTGGATGTTTTTCTCTGACATATTTAACTGTGATATTTAATCCGGCGAATAACCTATTGGCGAAGAACTGCTCCGGCGATAAACCAGAGTCAACGAAGAACCTATTCTTCGTTGACCATGGTTGTTCGCTGTATACTGGGAAGACGAAGAACCCAAGTCAACGAAGAACTATTCTTCGTTGACCATGGTTGTTCGTATGTCCTTGTATTACTGTAACTGGTAATCAGCAAAGAATCCTAGTCAACGAATAACTATTCTTCGTTGACCTAAGTTGTTCATTGCACAAAGCAGGTTCTTCACCGATTAAATTGATTGTTCGTAGACTGTTCTTCATGGGACAGGGAGTTCACAGTGAACTAAGGTTCTTCATTGGGAATGCCTTATGTTCGCAGAGGACTTACAGTTTTCACAGTTAGCATGTTTTGAGTTTGTTTTCAACTTTAATCTATCTTTCTTCACATTGTGGGTATGTGTTTGTGTAGAATGGCACCGAAAGCTCGTAAACCCGCAACAAAGAAGGAAGATAAGAGTGAAGTGGAGATTATGTCAGAATCTCGACATAACATGATTGCCTTTTTGGATCCAGAAAACAAGGTAGCTGAGTATGATGGCATTATGAAATGGTTGCGGGACTCTCGAATTAGTTATGCTATCACTCACAAGTCGTCATTATACCAAGCCTTGATCAAGGAATTCTGGGATACGGCCGAAGCAGTTGATATTGTTGGCAAAAGGGCGTTCGCGGGAAGGTGAACAATGTAGACGTTGTTGTTAGGCCGAGATTCTAAGCAACGTGTTACAGTTGAATGATGATCCTAACGCACCATTTTCAGTACCAATTAAATGTCAGCGAGGATGTTTGCTACGTATGAAATTTCAAGGGGATATTCTTGGAAACCAAATCAACAAGTCTGATCTACCACTTCGGTATAAGTTTCTCTTACATGTATTAATTCAGTGTTTAAGCAATAGTAGAAGTGGATACGATATGGCTAATCCTGATTTAGTTGGAATGATGGTTGCTTTGGTGCTAAACAAACCTTTAGTATTTCAAAGTATATTTTAGCGAACATGAGGGAGAATTTGACTAGGACTGGTGGTACGACTATGGGAAGCAAGTTTTGGATGTATCCACGCTTTTTACAGATGGTAATGAATGTTCACCATCCAGATCTTCCAAAAGTTGCGAATGATACTCTGAAGATTGATGATATGCAACTACATCTGTTAATGGTCTTCAAAGGATATGCTGCTAAGTCATACACAGAAAGTACGCCTCCTAGAAAGTTGTTTGGATTTCTAGGAAGCGACACACATATGATGATGAGAGTGATGATGATGGTGGAGATGGCGGAGAAGGTGGGGATAGTAGTGATGTTCCAACCGGTGGTGACGTTGGTAAACAACCTGAAGGCACAGCGGGTGAGGAAGAAGAAGATAACCCTCCAGAGCCAGGATATGAATACTATCTTGACGAACGTGGTGTTCGTCAATTGAGAAAGATTCGCACGGAGGCTGATCCAGATTATGTTCCTTCAGATACTGAGTCTGAAAAAGCTCGAAAGAAACAAGTTGCGATTCGACGAGAGAAAAAGAGTCGGAAAACAGTTGGTTCATCATCAGCTCAGCCTGAGGTTACTTCTCAACCTGATCCTACTTCTAGACCAACGACCGAAAAAGTCTTCACTTCCGAGGAGACTGAAGCCTTGGTAGCTTCTCATGGTCGGTCAACAGGAACCGCAACTGCTACTGTTTTAGTTACCCACGTCAAACTCCTCCTCAGTTTACAGCACATGTTGCTACTCAAGCTGCTCGTGAAAGAACTCGTAAACAAAGTTCAGAATCACTTGAGGAAAGATTTGAGCACATGAACGATAGTGAGAAAGTACACTTCTTGTTCTCACAGCTTCAGGCAGTAACAGCTCAAGTAAACCGTCATATGGATTTCATGTTTGTAACAAGAAACACTATAGTTAAACAACAAATGGAGATCAACACCTTGAATGCAACTATTCAGAAGCAACAGGCAGAAATACTACAGTTGAGAGCTGAGAATGCTAAGCTACGAGCTGCAGATGATGAGCGAGCTACTCAGCTGCTACAGATGTGTGCAGCTGATAATGCTCGTGGAATTGATATGAACAAAATGAAGGAACGGAGCACCGAGTTACTACGTTCTAGTGAGAAGCTTGCTGGGAAGTACACCGAGATAACCAACTGGTACGACTCGAGAAACAAAACCATAGCTGAGAATGTAAAACAGATGACTAGCAGCTATGAGGTTACAAGAAAACGGGTTAACATTCTGTGGGCTGATAGATGCAAAGCACGGGAAATTCTTAAAAAACGAGATCACGATAGTGAAGATCCCGGAAATCCTGATGTTTCTGCTTCATCTGCTCAACCAGAAGGTTCCGCTTCTATACCAGCTGGTGCTTCAAGTTCTATTCAAGTTGTTGCTGGTTCTGGTAGTGTTCAAGAGGAGTTGGAAAATATAGATCTGCAGATGGTTCTAGTTCATTGTCTGATGATGTGGTTGTTGGTGAAGATTCAGGATCTGGCCAGGTTACTATTACTTCTGAAGCCATTAATGTGCAACCGCTGCAGTCTTTACATCCTGTCACCAATGAAGAATTAAAGAAGGGGAGTTTGTCTCTGAACTCTCTCAAGAATAGATTTTGAGGTTGAAGGAAATGAAAGAGGTAGATGAATCTACCATTGGTGAAATACCGACTGAACCTGATAACACAAACGTTGAAGATATCGAAGAGATCGTGTTCGAGGGGATACCGAGAAGGCAAAGTATGTACGTGAGGATGGAGTGGAGTTCAATCCTTTTGATGATGATTGGCTCAAGGAGAATGTAGACGAGATTGATGAAAAGTTGAAAAGTCGAGATACGTCTAATACTTCTACGGATACTTTTGAAGAATGGAAAAGAAAATTTTTAGCAAAGCATCCGAAGCCTACTCCTCCTCCGGTTCAAGTAGATTACATGAAGTTTATGAAAGATCGATCACACGGTCACATTCTTAGTTGGATGTTCGTTCCGGAGATACATTGCATGGCGGTCAAACGTGAACGCGGCATCCAATACTTCAGATCGCTCTTGAGCATGCTAACTTTACCTTTCTATGATATTGCTACTTTGTCCAGGTTGAACGTGATTAATCGGTCGAAGTATGAAGGTGTTACACTTTTTGCTCGAAAGCTTCGGGTTGAGCGTCGGAAGGGTTGGAAGGATGAACTCTACAAGCCACAATTTCCAAGATACGAGCAAATCAAATACACTTTGGATCCGGAAACAAACACCGGAAAATACAGGCTCGTTTACCAGAAAGTCTAAGTGTTGGAGCAGATTCCGTTAATGCCGATGAAACAAGACTTTCTAGGAGACATGCATTTGTGGTGTTATGATTCCGATACTCATGAAGCCGTTATCGTGTTCAAGGACAATAAGGATAACTTCCGGATGCTAGACCCAATGTGGGTGGTGAACATGTCGAAGAACGATATCAAAAAGCTGCTTGAGCACGGCACCTTTTATGAATACAAAGATGTGTATCAAGCGTTGCTGTTTCAACGGTTGTTTGTGTTTGCTACTATCGGGGTATTCACTCTGGTAGCTCATGGACCAAGGCGAACAAGGAATGAAGACCGAAGACCAAGTTATAGACAAGGGGGAGTTTGTTGGTACAGTTTTGTGTCTGTAGCTTGTTCTTAGCTATGTCAGTTTGTACGGTCTTTGTTTTAGGTTTATGTAATGTTTTGGTCATGTCGGCCAAGTTAAGATATCCTCCTATCTTGACTTAGCACGACAATTATGTTTGTTAGCATTGTAAACAGTTTGCATGTGTGCAGTTGTTAGTTTGTTTAGGCTTTTGGTAAACTGTTGTGGTCTGTGGTATCTGTCTGTGTAGCAGGCCCCTACGAAAATGTAGGAATCTCTCATCTACGAACAACATTGTTCGTTGTTAATGTAAGCCACGAAGAACCTTTTCGTGGTATGTTTGTTCGTCGATGGGTGTCCAATGAAGAACCATTCTTCGTTGGACTGATGGTTGTTCGTTGTATCTGCTGGTTCTTCGTAACCATGCAGACTTGGTTTGCCTATATATACAGACCCACCTCTTCATAGTTTACTAAGAGTCTTTAGAGAGTTTGACATTGTGTGTATGTGTAACTGATTCTCTTCCACTTTAATCTAAAGATAGTGAATCTTTTGGTTACTTTGTGTTTGCATTTACATTGTTTTGCTTCGGTTTGCATGCTAACACGGATTCCGCACTTGGTAGTGTGTTAACAAACAAGGAAGTAGGTAACTTGATCCTCCAAGTGGACCTACAATAACACGTGTAATGTCACGTAATTAAGTTATTTATAATTTTTTAGATTGTATAATGTCTTTTTACTAAAGCTGTGATTGTACATTCAATATAATGATTATTTTTCTGATGCTATTACATGATTAGATCTTTAATATAAATCATTATGTGATTATAGATATAGTATTACATTGAACATTTGTTACTCCTTACACACATGATACGTGATTATTACATTGATCAATATTTTGGAACATATGGTATATGATTCTAGGTTTATGTACACATTGAGTATTTGGTATGTCATTTAGGTATTTATTGATCATTTGGTACGTGGTTATAGATGTAGTGTTGCATAGAGAATTTGTTACTGCTTAATTGTACATATTTTACGTGACTTAAGTATTCATTGATTATGTTCCGGTACGTAATTACATATTGGAACATAATCACGTAATGTTACAAAATCACGTAACTTTATAGCTTGTAAAATAAAAAAAAATAAGAAAACTATAGCAATAGTCTACTCAAATCAAAGAGAATAAAATGCTTGTAAATACGATATAATGTTTTTTAAATATTATCCGACGTAAAAATTATAGTCGTTCGAAAATCGTAGGGGAAGTGGGTTTATGAGTCAACAATATCTGATTTACCTATTTTTCCATTTTCCCCACTTTTATCCCTCGTTTTAGTTATATGTGAATTCGAATTCGAATTCGAGGACTAGCTTATCTCAACCATTGATCTTGCAAATCAACGGCTCAGATTGTCTCCTATGTTTTGTACACTAAGATTGTCTTGTACAATAATCTTCCCTGTTATAAATATTTAAACAAATTTAGTTAAATAAAAAGAGAAAAGAAAAGTAACATACGAAACTAAAACATAAGTTAAATAACATGTATTATATTATAGTCTGATAATAAAAGGAAATTATTTAAAGAACTAGTAATTGATGTATAACTAAATTTGTTTTATTAATAATAAATAAATAAATAAAAACTAACAAATGGGAAAATGAGTTGTTCAAGAAATAAAAACAAATAAAGGATGCCAGAGTGCTATTTTCTTGTATTCTTTAACTTTATTTCTGTTAGTTTAATTTGGTTAATGTATAAATTAAGTTTACTTTAATAATAAGATAAAATAAAGGTAACATATGAAAGTAACATTTTTTAGTTAAATAATAAATGGAAAATAGACTTTAGTAATTTTTATATAGGTAAATTTCAGATGAATAATTAATAAAAGACAAAAGGTTATTAGAGAATAGTAAAATTAAAAAAAAATTGATTAAAAGTGTATATACGTCTAAAAAGACAACCAAAAGAAAATCATATACACAAAAAGAAAATCACTAGGATTTATTTGATAAATGGGTGAATTATAAGGAGTCATTAGGATTTATTCGGTGAATGTGTAAAGATATAAAAAACTGACGAAAAAATGGCCCTCTACGTGGTGTTGTTTCCGAGCCGAGCTGAACTGAGCCGAACCGAACAGACTTTTACTTAGGGTATTCAGAATTCGTTTTCGAATTCGAAAAATTCGAAATTCGTTTAAATTCGATTCGATTATTAAGAATTCGTTTCGATTAAAAAAAATCGAATTCGATTCAATTCAAGTCAAGTAAATCGAATACGAATTTATAATTTCAAATTCGATTCGATTCGAAATTCGAATAAAAATTATACATTTTTATCTATTATTTTTATATATAATGCATATATAACTTTTATTAAGCTATACTACAAATTATTTATAAAAAAATTTTCAAGTATTAAAGTTACCCATTACCAAACCCATACATGGCCCATAACCAAAACATAAGTAACAAATCTATGAATAGATTTCTAACCTAAAAATATTAACTTGTAATGTGGAGTGGTTATTCCCGACTTCGATTTTGAATTTTGGACTTATAGTACTTTATTTGGAAGTTTTATGTGATGTCGTGTTTTATGTCTGCTTTAAAATTTATGTTTCATTTTGACAGTTTTTTTACATGTTTTTAAAGAATCTGAATTAAATCGAATTTATTCGAATTCGATTCGAATTCGAATTTTTAATCGAATACGAATTGAGCTTTTTATTCGAGGAGTTCGAATCGAATTCGAAAGTTTTAATCGAATACGAATTCAAGGAAAAATAAAAATTATTCGAATAATTCGAAAATTCGATATTCGATTCGATGAACACCCCTACTTTTACTTGTGTCTAGCTCGTTTACGAACCGAATCGAGCGCAGTGGCGCATTTGAAACCGAGCTTCAAATAAAATTAACATTTTCCGAGCAGTGAATATTCCGAACGAACTTTGAGCGATTTTTACAATTGTGTCGCCCAATTTAAATTTTCGGAGAGAGATAGTGACAATGTTGGGTCTCAAGGTTTTATGTCTTTAAAAACAGGCATCTTTCATGGCATAATATTTTTGTTATGAATAACAATGCTTTGACCGATGAGGCGATGACATATTAACGAACAATAACGTTGAGAGCTGGAGACGATCGACTTAGGGTAACATCATGAGACATTGAGGTGATGAGCAGACTATCGCTTAGTAGTTTAGGGTTAAACTTTTATATTTGGTGTTAATTTTTGTATTGGCGTGATAGAGCTAGTACGTATAGATATAGTTGTAAATTTGTATACAGTGGACCAAAATTTAATAGAGTACTGTTCAATTAAGAACCACCACGAGTTGTGATAACCATTAGAACTACTACTTCCCGTGCGAGTTGGGCCACAATTTTTTGCACAAACATAGATGAAAATATTATAAACACATCTATAGAAAAACAAAAAAAATTGTCTAGTCGGTAGTTTTGCCTAATGTAAGTTTTGTTTACGCGCTGATTTAAATTTTGTAAGGGCGATGAATTTTTTTACACCTTATGTAAATTTGTGCATATCGCAATTTTTAATTTTCTTTTTACTGAAACAAGTGATTTTTTTTAATGATTTTTGAGATTTTTTTTGGAAAACCTTTTGGAATGCCTAGTTCTCATGGTTCTCACAACTCAAGGTGGTTCTCATTTTATCCTAACCCTGTATGTGTGTGTGTATATAGGTATAATTTATATTTGTGTATATATGTGTTTATATATGTATGTGTATATGTATATACATATACTAATTAAAAATAATAATTCGAGCCAAATCAAGCCACCGGACCTTTGCTCATGCTTGACTCGTTTACAAAGCTAATCGAGCAGAGGCCCTCATTTACAACCAAGTGTCAAATCGAATTAGTAGTTTGCGAGCAATTTTCGACGAGGGCGAGCGGTTTGAACGGCCCTACCTCCACGGGTTGTAGCGAAATCGAACTTGTGCCACCTTGGAGTAGAGCTTTGGATGGGAGCCCCAGACAACCAAAGCAACCCTATGTTTGTTACTTTTACCAACAGTATATGCAAAACTACGTGTTGTGAGTGAAAATTTAGGAAGTTAATGGATGTCAAGTGACACCAATGATTTTTGCCTTTTGTAATACCTATAGTTAGGTATTTTTAATATGTTTTTGATGGTTCTTATTTGAATTTCCCAGGTTTCGCTTACATGTTCAATTAACCGGCCTTTTTGCTCTTGCACATGTTTATAAAGCCTTATGGTTTACCCTAACACGTGGGGCGTTAAGGGTGATATGACATGTTAACCGGCAATAAGGGAATATATTCCAAACCCCGACATTTTTGGAACGCCTCGACCAATATATAGCTTAGACTAATAAGGGTAAGCATGTAGCAGAAGACGATGATGGTGACAACAATAATGGTGATGACGATATGATGTAGTTTTGCACGTTGTAAGTAATTTAGGATGTTGATATGCGAAAACGAATGACTTTTTAGCAGGGTGTTTGTATAATTTATATATTTATGTAGTTTGTTTGTGTGTTGCGAAAATTTGGAAATTGACAGGTTGTGTTTTGGTGAAAATAGGAAATTATTGTGAATGCAAAAAAAAACATTTAAAAAGGACTTTTAATGGCGAATTTGTTTCCGCTAATGATACACACTATTAGCAACCTAACACATAGCGACGATCTTTCAGCGACACCGTTCCGTCCCTAATGGTTGTTGACCATAAGTGACGACATGACCTATAGCGACGACTTTTGGACCAATAGAGACTTAATTTTAGTGGCTTCCAATAATGATGACATGTCGCCACAATGATTTTAGCGACAATGATGAAAGTCTTTAGCGACGACATTTGTGGACGCAAAAGCTCTGTGTATATTCCTCTTACCATTACATTGTATATTTTATATATTTTATTATATTCATACTATATATCAGCAACATGGAACTTTAATGCATGGATAACTAAGATAACTTTGCATGAATATATAATATGACAATTGTCAGGTATAAAATAATTCTATTTAAGTTTACTTTTTTTTTCCTAATCTTGTTTGTTAACCACTTTTTACTTGTATGAATTTGTTTACTTCTTAAGTATAAAACGAAAATAGTCTATGCGGCATCCATATATATATATATATATATATGGTTATTGGATTTTAATAATCCTAAGTTTCACCTATTGGCCGATAATAATCTCAACTTAGAAAATTCCCTCCAACAGTCCCAACATGTAAGAATTTGACTCTTATCTATCCTTTGCTAACTGGGTTTAACTCAGTTAGTTTTTTGCTGACATTGCTGATGATGTGGACACAACTTTGTTATTTGTTGACTTAGCTGCTTATGTGGCATCATAACCACCTCCTATTCCACCACCACCTCCACTTCCACTTCCTCCTCCACCGTCACCACCTCCTCCTCTACCACCACCACCATCTCTTCCAGCCACCACTATCACCTCCGACCATCTCCACAGCCACCACCATCCACCGTCTGCCACCACTAATTCACCGCCGGAAAAACACTATCACCTCCATCATCTGCCACCAGAAACCTCCATCACCATCACCACCTCCACTACATCATTTTTAAACTTTACCACTGATTCCTAATGAATTCTTCAATCCATTCATGAATTCCTTAAAACCCGATTTACTCAACTAATGAACCGACCCAAATAACCGTGAACCCACTATTCAATTCAGCATGTTCGTTCTAATACAAATAACCCATTGTCAAAATATGTTGATGCATATGTCTGTTGCCTTCGTCATTACATGAGAACAAGTCTGGAATAAACGAGAGTTTCTGAAGACCGAACAAGACAAAGTAGATATCCAAGAGCGAGTCTATTGGTGCATAATGTCTTTAGAATAGTCTTGTATTGAGTCTGTATAGAATAGAGTTGATTAGGCTAGCAATATGGAGTATTTATGTGAAATAGGGTCAAGTTCGCTTGAGAGTTTCTTGGATTGTCAAGTTCGGCCGAACTTGCTAAGGCAAGTTCGCCCGAACTCACTTCATCCTCTAGCGAACTTCATCTTCTATAAATAGCTAGCATGTTGATCTCATTTGTAACTTGGAGATATTTTAGCACAGAGACGACGAAGCTCTGTCGGATCCGGATCTCGAATGTATTGAACTTTAGATCAATGAAAACAACTATTAAACGAGTAATTCTTGTTATTTGGTTAACTTGTCATTAGTTTCCGCCTAATCGGACAATAGATAACAAATTTAGGTTCACGTGCTAATTGTGGACGTTCCTGCAAGTGGTATCAGAGCCTGGATACCTGAATTTGTTGAAATCAAGACAAGAATCTCTCTATTTCATCTCCATTCTTCTATTTTTCTTAACTTTTGAACAAAAACAAAGAATTCACGGTCAAATTTTGTCCAATTTTGAATATGTCATGTTAAATACATTCGTGGTAAACCCCTAAGAGTTTGGACATCAAATTCAAAAGTTTAGACATCAAAAAGTTGCAAAAAACCATGTTTTTGAAACAAGCCATGGCCGAACTTAACATCAAGTTCGACCGAACTTGATTAAAATCTTACTGATTTTTATCAAGTTCGACCGAACTTGATAGGTTTTTCAAGATTTTTTCAAGAAGACCGAACTTGAGAGGTATTTCAGCATTTTTACTCAAGTTCGACCGAACTTGAGTAAATTGTTTGTTTTTCTCACGCAAGTTCGCCCGAACTTGAAAGTCATCTTGAAAGTTCACCTAAGTTCGATCGAACTTACCTGTTTCTTGATAAGTTTTCACAAGTTCGCTCAACATCAGAATCTTTATCCAAGTTCGATCGAACTTGGATTAAAACTGAAAATTTTCATTCCTCAACTACAAGTTCGACCGAACTTGTAGTTAGCTCTAATATTTTTCAAAGTTTCAAGTATTTTCAGCGTACGTGTCTCGTTTTTCAAAATGGAAGATTTCCATAACGCATTTGCAGCTGGAGTAGCACAAGCCTGAACGTCAAATTCAATTGCGGTTAACCAGATGAACCTCGATAATGAAATGGGTACTACTCAGAAACGCCGAGTTGATGAGTATGGACGAGTTCGAGGGATGGAAAGAAAAGTTTGTTAATTAGATTCAAGCGAATCAATTCAACAGTTGGGTTGCGATTGAAGATGGTTATACATGGCCCAAAGATGAACGTGATCAAGATCTTCCACTGAAAAAGTTTTCAGCGATTGACAAAGAGAAATATGTTGCTGAAAAAAAGATGATCAGCTTAATACAACAATCTGTCAAAGAAGATATCTTGATATTATTACCAGAATATAATACTTCTCAAGAATTATGGAATTCTCTTTGCAAAAAATTCACAGGAAGTGATGAAATGATCAAGAGCAAAAAGGCCCTGATTAAGAAAGAGTTTGAGATCTTCACAATGATCAAAGGAGAGACAACGAAGCAAATGCTTGATAGATACTGTCATCTCATGGTCCAGATGCGAAGACATGATAGCAAGAGAACTAACGATGAACAGATTGAGAAGCTGGCCGATACACTTCCAGAAAGAAAATGGACAACGTATCTGATGATTTTAAAGAATAGTCCATCTTGGAGACATTTTAAGTTGTCATCTTTCATTGACAAACTTGAAGGTCATGAAATGGAATTGATGAAGACTGCAAAATCTAAAAACACTAATGTTGTTCAGGATGTCGGAGTTTATTACAAAGGTGGTGTTCCAGATACTCCGATTCAAAGTCCAAAAATCCAAACGGCATTTAGTGCAAACATGAATACATCAGATCAGTCGTCACAAAATCAGTATTCTCCAAACACTGGTTATTCATATGTTGGTTCAAGTTCTTCTTCTCAAAGTCAATCTCATCAGACAAGCCAATCCACTTCTAATTCAAATGTTTTCCAATGCAATATAGCAGTTAATTTAAAGAATGTGTTTCCTGAAAAAGTTGCAAAACAGCACATAGCACCTCTTGCTACAGTTCTGGAATCGTATGAAAGTCTTGTTGCTGAAGAGATCGGAAATCCTGAAATGACAGCTGAGGATTACGATCAGGTAGATGAGGAACTGTTGGAACTGATGGACATCAAATGGTCCTTAGCATCAATTATCCGGAGAGTTTCAAAGTTTGTATCACTCACTGGAAGGGATATTGGTAACTCAAGCAATAAACTTGGTTTCGACAAAATGAAAGTTACTTGTTTCAGATGTCGACAAAAAGGGCACTTCAAACGTGAATGCCATAACCAAGAAGCTAGTGGAAACTAAAACCCTTTTGGAACCGGTAACGAATATTACAAGAAAGCGCTGCAATACAAATCATATCCGAATAGAACACAAATTGAAGTTGAAGATAAACATGCAAAGAAAGCTGAACAAGCTCTTGTTGCTAATCATGAAGACGATGGTTTCGATTGGAAAAAATACATCAGAAAGAAGACTGGTGTTGCTATGATGGCAGAGGTAGTGAATGAATCGGATACATCATTTGTGGATGTTGCTATCGAAAACGCTATTCAAGAAGCATTAATACAGAGAGCTGAGGAAGAAGCTGTCCTGGAGAATGCAGTTCTGGAAAGATACATGCAACAAACAGAGGAAGAAGGAATAGCTTACCTTGAGACGCAAAAGCAAGAAGAGTTGAAAGCAGAAGCTGAAAAGGTAAAAGCTGAGGTAAGCATGTCTGAAAAGGAAGTTGTGAAAGTTGTGGAGGTTGAAAAACCTTGCACAAAGTGCGCAAGTCCTTGTGAACCCTGTCTGGATAAAGTCAAAGTCATAAGAGAATTGACTGAACATAACGAAAACTTTCGTTATAATTACAGAACCATAAAAGAAGCTTATGACAAAATATCAGGCAAATATAAACATGTTGAAAGAGCAAACAGTGAACTCAATGCTAATGTCACCATGTTAAATGCCACAGTTATTGAAAAACAAAAGGCAATTAACATGTACATTAATACAATTGCTGAGACAAAGCGTGAGTTTCACGAAATGAAAATTGAAACAGAAAGAGTCAGACAATTACTAAAAAGTTACACCACAAACGCATATGTCATTGATCACATTCTTCCCACGATTAAGTCGGAGGGTAATGTTGATAACTCAAAGCGTAAAGTTTACGGAAATGTTCCTCCACCATTTCTTGCAAGTTACTGCTGCAAGAAAGAGGATGACATTGAAAAGGCATTTAATCTTTTACTTCTTTCAGAAAAGAAAGTTTAATTGCATGAAAACATTGACGTAGACTTTATGAAATCAAATGATGACAATGAATCGGTGGTAAAAGATGTGGTAAAGAATGTTTTGGGAAATGATTCTGATGACGGCAGCTTTAAAAGCGCCAACTCGAATTCAAACAGTTCTGGTTCATAATCTGAAAGTGATGATACATCATCAGAAAATGATCTAAGTGATGATCCTAACGTTGTCATGTACAAGGTTAAAGAATCTGATAGATTATATTTCAATGATAGTTTTCCGATTCAGAATGTGAAAGAAGATCAAATCGATAAATTGTTTAAACTTGTGGAAGTTTCTTCAGATGATCTCGAGAAAAATGAAAAGAAGTTTTATTCTAAATCGAAATGAAATTTTAACAATTACCGTAGAAATGGTGGTGATTTTCCTGAGAACAGGAGAGCAGGTTTAGGTTTGGAAGAAGCTGAAGATGAACCGAAGAAGAATTAGAAGTCAACGTTCCAGGAATACAAAGGTAAGAACATAAAGTTTGTGTACAGAACAAGCACGGTTCAGGAGGAAAGCTTGATAGGTAAGAAGTCAAATGATGATTTCAAGAAAGAAAAAGAACTTTGGGACAAGGCTAAGACCAAGTCCACAAGTGGAATAAAACCCACTAGTGGAAATGTTCATGATAATCGGACTTGTTTCAAATGCAATGAAGTTGGTCACATTGCTCGCAAGTGTCCGAAGTCTAAGCCTGTGTATCCCCGAAGAAAAGAAGTTTCAATTAGAGGTAAAACAAAAGCAATCTGAAAATGATCAAATCAGGATTGTAAAAAGAAGCGGTGACTTAAAAGAAATGAAACGTAATGTTGAATCCAATTTTGAAAAAAACCTAAAAATGAATCAAAATTTGAAAATTCAATTTTTCAAAAAGGAGAGACTTCAAAGTCAAACAATGATTCTAGGTTTTATATCAAGAAAGCTAGAGTTAATTCTCAAGCATGGATTGCTAAAAAGAAATCACCTGAAAAAGTGAAGGTTGTTTGTGACAAAACCGAAAATGTCAAATCAATCAAGAAAGATAAAAGTAAAGTTGAATGTGAGTTTGAAGTTTGTGATGTTGAATATGCTTATCAAAGAGCATACGAAAGTGATTACGAAGATGTGTATGAGGAGTTATATCTAAAACCCAAGACCAAGAAGGCTTGGGTTGAACTTTTTAACTATATCCTTACATGTGCAGGAGTTCCAAGATCTACTTGTTCAAAAGTTGATTCTGGATTGCGAAGCTCCATATCAGTTTAACTTATCTAAAATGTCAAAATCTTAGTCATTTTTTATATTACAAGTGGTTAAAAAGAATGTTTGAATATTTGAGAAAATTCACACCGTTGAACAGAAAAACTGATTTCAAAGTTCTTACAAGTACAAACTACTTTTATAAGTAGTAAATGAGGTTAATGATTGATTGTTAAACAATTGCAGATACACGATTGAGAAAAAGGATCGGATGACGAGGTCACGGATCCACATTGGTTAGTTATTTTTTTCAAATAGAATTTGTTAAAAAATCTAAAATTCAAAAATATGTTTTTGATTTTAGGGGGAGTAAGAAAATTTTAAAAATTGTTGAAAAATCAAAAACATATGAAAAAGTTAAAAATTCAAAAACATTAAAAGAATTTAAAAAAAAGGTACAAAAACATTAAAAAATTCAAAAAGAATTGTGTTGTCATAAAAAGGAAATGATAGTACATCAGTGGACTATCACAATATGCTAAAGAATTGTAAAGTTTAAAAGTGATAAACAAGTCTTACTGTGGATGTGTCGATAGGCTTCACATTCAGTAGATTGTTTCTGGATATAAACTAAATTTACAACTGCTTAATTTTATGGATTAACACATCTTGGATATATGGACTTAGTACTCCGAAATTTTGATTGAAGGGTTGCCTGATTCTGAGATACGAGGTCTTTATAGATGATTGATATCTGGGGTATTATTCAAGTTCTTCTGATTTTGCGGAAGCAATAGCCTATAACTTCTATAATGCTTTTGCTAAAAACCCCAAATTAGCATGCAAAATTTGAAAAGTTTCGAAAGATCTAATCATTTGCAATGCTTAAAAGATTCCTTAAGTGGAACACTCCTGAAAGACGAGTCTTCATCTCTTTGTCTGTACGGTAGTAATAACCTGAGCTCTCAAGGCGTCGCATAACCCAAATACAGATATCAATTATGCTATACTCACCTGTAAGATGAAATCTAGAGAATCTGGATTCGGGAGTATATACCTCTTGTGGGAACCATAGTTAAGTCAAGTTTCATAAATCTTACCTAACATATCTTGGAACAATTGAGAAATGTGATGAAGTTTAAGTGGACAAACATATCGACAATCTAGGTAAATGAGTTTAAAACTTAAAGTCATCAGAAGGTCAACGATACTGGTGATATGTCTCAACAAAACTGATATGATCCTTAGACGCAAATTCACAAAAGTATTTCTGTAAATATGTCTGTACATAGTTTACTTTACTTTTTAAAAGTTCTATAAATATTACTTGCTTTTTAAAATCCAAAAAGATTTTCAACGAGCCAATGTTGCAGAACGGATCATCGAAGTCTGGTAAGAAAAAGTTCATTAATTTGAATCTTTAAAATTGAAGATAATATCAGTTGTTCACAACGGGTTTAGCTAAGGTCATTAACTTGGACTTGGTAAACAAAATTAGTTAATCAAGGTCATTAACTTGGACTTGATCAACTAAGTGGATTTCATTTCAATAATTGAAAAACTAAATGAATTGAAAAGGTGTTGAATGTTAAATGTTTCAAGGTCATTGATTTAAACTTGAGATAACTGAAAAATGAAGATTTGAAGTACAAGTTTTGTACAGGTGGTATGGAATACATGTGGTACAAAATTTCAAAGTTAGAATCTGAAATGTTTATTTGAATTCCCAAGAACTTTGAAACAGAAAGTAAAGTTTTAGGGGGAGTAGGATGAAACTGGATTGAAGATAAAGCTCAAAGCTAGGGGGAGCATAGCTCACAGCAAGGGGGAGCTCGGAGATTAAAGTTTTATCAAGTAAAATTAAAGAAAAGAGAATGTTTGAAGATCATAAAGTTTAATGCTTATTCAAGGATAAAGATAACGACTCAGGAACTTATTTGAAGTCTGATGATTATAAGGTGTTCAAAGAAGACTATGACACTTGAAGACTGACAAGGATGATTATTGTCAAAAGATGTCTATGAAAGTAGATGGCTCCGGCAACATCCAAGGGGGAGTCTGTTGGTGCATATGTATGTTGCCTTCGTCATTACACGAGAACGAGTCTGGAATAAACGAGGGTTTCTGAAGTCCGAACAAGACAAAGTAAATATCCAAGAGAGAGTCTATTGGTACGTAATGTCTATAGAATAGTCTTGTATCGAGTCTGTATAGAATAGGTGAAACGAGGCGTATTTAAGATAGTTCAGTGACAAGTTCGCTCATGATTGTTTGTGAGAAGCCAAGTTCGGCCGAACTTGACTAGATCAAGTTCGGGCGAACTTACCTATGGCTGTCTTCTTACCAGCGAACTTGTAACACTATATATAGGTGCCTTGGGATTTCATTTGTAAGTAATTGGAGATATTTTGGCACAGAGACGGTGAAGCTCTGTCGGATCCGGATCTCGAATGTATTGAACTTTAGATCAATGAAAACAACTATTAAACGAGTAATTCTTGTTATTGGTTAACTTGTCATTAGTTTCAGCCTAATCGGACAATAGATAACAAATTTAGGTTTCCGTGCTAATCGTGGACGTTCCTACAAAATAAAGCTTTTATCAGTAAAAAACCTGTTGAATTCCTATAAATTTATAGTTACATGAAGAAACATTAGATTCATGACATCCACAATATATTATAGAATAGCAAGAACCGAGTTGAGCTGAAGCAAAACCCATGTGATACGGGTTGCCAGAATCCATGTGTGGGTTCACAGTCATTCAGATTAATTCATTGGTTGAGTGAATCAAGTTTTAAAGAATTCATGGGTGGATTGAAGAATTCAATCAATAAAAATTAGTGGAAAAGTTTAAAGATGATGGAGTGGAGGTGGTGATTGTGACAGAGGTTTTCGGTGGCAAATGATGGAGGTGGTCGGAGGTGATAATGTTTTTCCGGTGGTGAATTGGTGGTAGCAGACGGTGGCGGTGGCGGTGGAGGTGGTCGGAGGTGATGGTGGTGGCTGGAGGAGGTGGAGGTGGAGGTGGTGATGGTGCCACATAAGTAGCCAAGTTAACAATTAACAAAGTTGTGTCCACATCATCAGCCATGTCAGCAAAAAAACTAACTGGAACCCAGTTAGCAAAGGATCGATGTGAGTCAAATTCTTACAAGTTGGGATTGTTGAAGAGTATTTTTTAAGTTGAGATTATTATTGGCCAACATGTGAAACTTAGGATTATTAAAATCCAATAACCCATATATATATATATATATATATATATATATATATATATATATATATATATATAGAGAGAGAGAGAGAGAGAGAGAGATGGGTTAAAATGAGAACCACCACGAGTTACGAGAACCGCAAGAACTTTTAATCCGGGGTGAGTTGGACCAAAATTGTTTTACACAAACGTAGATGAAAATATTATAAACACATCTGTAAGAAAAAGTGAAAAAAATTGTTGAGGCGATAGTTTTGACTGATCCAATTTTTTTTACGCCTGGCTTAAAATTAAATATAAAATTAGGCTAGGCTTAAAAAATAACTTGCATCAGTCAAAACTAACAACTTGACAAGTTTTTTTAAAATTTTTTTACATATGTGTTTATAATTTTTTCATCTACGTTTTTGCAAAAAAAAAAAAAAAAACAAATTGGCCCAACTCTCCCCGGATCAAAAAGTTCTCGCAGTTCTCGCAACTCGTGGTGGTTCTCATTTGAACCGAATCATATATATATATATATATAATATATATATATATATATATATAATATATAAGTGTCAAAGTGTATTGGGATATTGGATTTTAATAACCTCAACTTTCATCAATTGGCCAATAAAACTCCCAACTTTGAATTTGTACACCAGCACTCCCAACTTTCAACTTATTGGCTGAGAACACTCCCTAACTAACTGAACTTTAACTCAATTAGCTGATGTCAGCTGTCACGTCATAAAAAAATGCCACGTCAGCAAAAATGTAACATCAGATGCCACGTCAGCAAAATGGGCTACATCAATAAAAACTAATTGGGTTAGGTTTGAGTTAGTTAGGAAGTGTTCTCAGCCAATACGTTGAAAGTTGGGAGTGCTGGTGTACAAACTGAAAGTTAGGAGTGTTATGGCCAATTGGTAAAAGTTGAGGTTATTAAAATCCAATATCCAAAAATTTATTTCTACACTATATTACACCATTTATGTAACTAACACTCCTTGCTTATATTTGAAGGGTGCTACTAAATACACCACTCTAATTACTCAATACACCCCCTCCTCTCAACATACTTACGGGTGGAGCCCGTGTGGGACCGATACTTTTCCTCTCACAAGTAGGGGTATAATTAGTAATTAGGAGGGTGCGTTTAGATCAAGCCTATTTGAACCTGGAACTTAGAACGTTCACATCCCTTCCTCAACTTTATTTTTGTAATTAATTATATTGAATTCATTACATTTTGTCTCTTTGTTTCAATTAAATAATATTTTATACTTTTATCATTACCTTTTCTATCTTCTTCACACCTAATCACTTTCAGAAACTATTAAAAAATAATAGTGGTGAACGTTCTTCTCCACAAATATACAGATGAACATTAGTATTTTCTTTATCCTTCACTAACAACCCCTCATAGCCACTTTTTAAAATATGCAGAACATACTCACATATAAATGTAGAATGAAATGGGAATGCTCTTAAAAGGTATGTGTCTTATCAAATGGAATACCCTACATTCGCAAATATATAGTTATAGAATATATACATATGGTATTAAGGGGCTTATTTAAAAAAATAAGAGGGAATTATTGTTTGACAAGTGTACAAAATAAAAACGAATGAATTGTTATTGTTATCGTTACGATTAATGCTATTATTGTACGAAGAAAAAAAGTATATATGGATAAGGAGTAAAGGATAGTTTTTCTAAACAATGCTGTAAAAGTCTAATGTGAAAAGGTAATCATTCTCCCAAAATAATGCCCTTCACGCGACCTAGTGTTGGTCGACCACATATTTTTTTGTCATTCATTTTTCCACATGCCCACACATCCATCAAATAAATATATCTGTTTAATATTGAACAATGTATTGTTTTCATAACATCATAATTAGTAGTGGATAGTGGACCCCCAAGTTAGAGCGGGTAAATGATGTCATATTAAACCGGGGAGAATTCTTTATATGACGATTGCGGTCTGGTGTGGGCTAGTCTTCGATCATGTGTTGGTCCATGGAACCACGGCTATGTTAGTCCTTGGATGCCACCAGAGCCGGCCCTGGGGTGGGCGGGGAGGACCACCGACCAAGGCCCGAGATTCCGAAGGGCCCTATTTTATAAAAAATAAAAATCCGATATATATAATATATATATATATATCTATGTGTATGTTATAAGATTTTTAGGATAATACTAACACAATTTGATGAATAGCTTAATGGTTAAGTTCTCCACTTCCATACTTGAAGTCCCAAGTTCGAATCATGCTTAGTGTTCTATTTTTTGAAGTTTTTTTCTTTTAATCTGAAACAAACCTTGTTGAAAGCATGAAAGATAAACTTTTAATTTCTTGATTTCCTAACATCATGAAATTTTGGTTCATCTTGAAACAATAAAGACTGAAGTTGGGAGCGATAAATATAGGCAAAGTAGTTAACAATTGAACTGTAGAATGAATACCATGTTGTTTGATTTTGCTTTACTTGTTTTTTTACGTTGCGTTATAAATTTGTGATTGGATGATTAATTCTCCATGTGATATAAGTTTTGATCTGAATTAATTTTGGTGTGGATTGTTGCTGACAAAAGTAAACAACAATTAGAGAAATAAGAAATGTGTTTGTTAGTTTCGATTTAGTATCATTTTTTCTTATTATATCGTATTTTTATTATGTGATAAACCTTATCCGACCTGAACCTTTGAACCGACCCGAAATTTTTTGTGTCTGGTTCATTAAGGCCTAAGGGCACATTTTTTTAAACTCAAACAAGGCACACAAATTCTCAGGGCCGGCCCTGGATGCCACAGAAGATGATTATGTAAGTATTTTGTTTAATGAATTAGTTTATGGGTTAGTGGAGTTTTGTGCTTTTTCGTGCAGATAAGTTAATGAAACACTTTTACATTTTGGTTTGGTCCATGGATTAAGGGAATATATGTGTCTTCTATACCTTCCTCCTTGGTCAACCCATAAAGTTATCTCATTTTTAAAACTACGATCCCTTTTATTGTTCAACTTAACACATATTATGAGAGATAACAAAATAAAATACATATTCAAAACTATGATCCCGTTTTGTGCTTGGTTGCTCCTAGTCTCTTGCTAGGTCTTCAAAGCATCCTTTATGTTTAAATAAATTTGCTTGCCTTCTCAAAAAAACAAAATATTGTGTTTGAAGCTTTAAAATGATAAAAGAGTATCAATGATAGTTCTTTGTATCGCTTGCATTGCATGGAAGCAAGAAGAATTTACAATAAGTTATAAGCTAAAGAATTTCTTAGTTACCAATTTCTTATTTAATGGATGAAATGGGTGAATCTCTATTGACCATGGATGATATAGACATATCCGTCTAAATGGTGTGCTTTACCATTTGAGAGTTCTCTTTATATTACTAAGCGTGACAAATGATCGAATTGTAACTCTTTGAGTTGTGCTCAGGCACGAAGGGGGGCGACAATTCTATATGATGCATGTATGGTTTAGACGCAACTTTGGCTCACGTCAATTGGTTTAGATGTTGCATCTTTTGGGGAAAAAATATCTATCACATGGTAACCACAGTTATGACAATTGTCACAAAATGAACCATCATTGTCATTCCAAGGTCACAATTCGATGGTCCTTGAGTACCCACTTAGGATGAACCTTGTGACATAAGAGAAACCCTTCTCACCTCCACGTACGTTCCAACCCAATAATGGTTGATATATCATCAACCGAGATAGGTTATTAATCATAGTTTGTTAATGCAAACTAGCCTTTGGTGACACAACCATCAATGTTTGATCATTGAAAGTCATAACACTTGAGGTTATTACTAAATTATATGGCAACAAAACTTTGTCTTGTGATGTATCTCGTTATTGTATTATCTTAACAAAAAGTGAACCAAGATAGGTTATCAATCATAGTTTGTTAATACAAACCAACCTTTGGTGACACAACCATCCTTGTTTGATCATTGAATTGCATAACGCTTGAGATTATTACTAACTTATATGGCAACCAAAATTTTGTTTTGTGATGTATCTCGTCATTGTATCACCTTAACAAAAAGTGACTCAAAATCCTATTTGTCTTTAGTACACCAGATTACCAAACAATCATGTCACATCTAAACTTTATTTTGTTAGTTGATTAAAAATATTTGATGACTTAGCAGTTCAATCAGCTTATCAACATTAAGTGAAGTGTTGTTTACGATTATACACAATTAGCTTCTATGTTTTTCAAAAGCAATTAGCTACAAAACCTTATGCACAACTTTTGATTAAACTCAGAGGAAGAAATTGCGTTGGTCAGAGATAACACTCTCCTTAAGGTAATAAACGTTGAGTGTTACACACACACACTAGGTGTAATATCTCTTCTCATCCATAACCAACGCGCCAATACATGTTGGTAATATTTGAGACGCGGAATTACTTGATACTTAGAGCTTTTTTAATTGGTAGATTCTTTAAGTCAGTTGTTTTCTTCAGGTTAAGAATTATTTAAGTATTTTATTTTAATTTTTATGGTATGTTTTATAAATAGCTGGAATTCGAGCTAAATGATGAAACGGGATTTCCATCCTAGAATATGTATTCTTGTCCTCCAAGAGTCTAGTTTAGTATAAATAGGGGTAATTGGTTGATGTAATATTGTGTGCTTTTGTTTATATATCAAGAAAATAGTTGATCAAGGTTTTATCAGTCTCGTGTTTGTGTTCATGCTAAGACCTGATTTTCCAATAATTGGTATTAGGGCTTAGAAACCAAGTAGACTGAAGATGGGTCGAAAGAAGAAAAAAAGAAAAGAAAGATTGGATTTTACCGAGATTGTTTTTTGGTCTGTGGAATCAATGAAGTCGGTGGACAGATGCTATCAAAATCGGTCAGTTGTTGCGATACATAGAAGTCAAAGTTTAAAGTCTAGGTGGAGTGGTGAAAGTCTTAATTGAAGTAAATTATAAAGTAAATACTCTAGTGATGTTGAAAAAAAAATTGTAGGATTGATAATATGGAAGATTGTAATAACAACAATAATGAACATTGTATCATTGGTAAATATGATAATTGAATTCACCATCTTTGATGGTGATAGTAGGTCAGTGGATAATACTAAAAGAATTACTATTGGGTTAATTGGGTTTATTTTGGTGTGCATAGATTATTGGGTTGATGATGAGATGCAAATGGTAGCCAACAGAGGGTTGTCTGGGGTTCGAATGTTAAAGGTTTTGCCGGGTGATCAACATCAAGTATCATGGCACAATGGGGTTCGACCAACAGGGACAAAATTCGAACATCAACCTTATCAACATCAACCTTATCAAGGGTGATCAAAAACAGGCTTCGGTAAACATCTTGTTGAAACAAGGTGTTCAAAAAACAAGTTTTCCATAGTAAGGGATTTGATCACCAATGGGTGTTTGATCAAAAGGGTCTCATCAAATAGTGGATGTGATTAATCATTAAGACATCAACCAGGTTTTATTCATAATCAACAAGCTTGATCAACAACAACAAAGGAGTAACGGGTTCTTCTTTGATGCATGGGCTAATGTTTCACTCGAAAAGCGGGTTTTCATTTAAGGAATTGTTGTTGAAAGGGTTGATGAACCCTCGTAAAGAAAGGAATCAAGAACATCTCACCACCATAAATAGATGTTGGAGTTTTGTGGGTTAAGGTGAACAAGACAAGATTAGAGGGGTGATTGTTGGATTAATGTTATGATTATAATTTAATACTTAAGAGTCGGTTTAACTTGTTGAGTTGAGTTAGTCCTTTTGTTTAAATTAAGATCAATTATTTTAGTGTTTTATTTAATTCCTTTGGTATGGTATTATGGATAGTGCGAAATCAAATCATATAACTAAACATGGTTTCCAACCTCGAATAAGTTTTCTTATATATTAATAGTCTAGTTTGCTGTAAACAAGGGTAATTGTTCAATGTGATATTGTGTGCTTTGGTTTATATATCAATAAAAGGGTCAAGAAAGGGTTTAATCAATCTTGTGTTTCTGTTCGTTTGGATCCTGATTTTCCATCAGTCATATCATCGTAAACAAAACATAACAAAAGTGTTTCTCCTACCACCTATGACATTCAACTTTTACATTTAGTATACACTATTAGAAAACTTACTACTACTACCATCTTAGTTCTAAATCGGTCACACAACAAAAGTTCGAACTCGTTTATTAAACAAGCTTATTTTTAGATTCATTTCGGACTCATTCATTGAATAAGCTTACTTTAAGATTTAATCTTGGACTCGAAGTTGCTTAATGAATAATGATTAGTATAGATAATTTAACATCTTTATTAAGAAATTTGTATATTTGGCAACCAAATTGCGGACACCATTTTTAATTTATATCTAACTAGTATTAAGCACCCCCCCCGTGTTGCGGCGGGAACGAACACCAATGCCACACTACTACCAGCGACCACCAACACTGAAGTTGCAGCGTGTTAATACAAAAAAATTAAACCGAAACCTAAAACAAATAAAAAAACAACTAAGTCGATCTAGGACCCGAGCGTTACGATGAAACTGTCAAACGGGAAAAATAGACGACGTAAAAACGTTTGACCACGATTAAAACTATTGGGTTGAAAGTATAAAAATCAAATACTTTTAGTTAAAAGTATAATATCAAATATATTTTGAAAACTCCCCTAAGCCTCTAGTACAACTCATTTATGCATAACAATAAAAGTACAATATCAAATTTATTTTGAAAACTTCTATAAGCCTCTAGTACAACTCTTTATGCCTAATAATGTTGGAAATTTATAATGTGGAAATATCTTCTCATTATTATACTTGAGACCGAAACGAGGATGTCACAAAATTTAGCGACAGATTTGTGACCGCCCTTCGTTAATTCAATTTTAATAAAAAAAGTTGACATTTGCGACCAAAAGTAGGGAGTCGCAAATTTAATTAGTGACGGATTCTGACCGCTATTTTTTAATTTAAATTTTATTATTTTTACAAACGATTTGCAACCACTATTTTGTCATTAAAAGGGAACCTTATTTTCATTTTTCCACTCAATTTTAATCACTATGAAAAGTTTCGAAATTGTAAATTGTAAAATAATATTAAAACTCAATAGTTTTTATTATAAAAAAAGGTTTAAACACATGATAAACAAATTAAATAAAGGAAATATTATATAGTTGATAATGAATATTTAGATAATATGATGTTACAGGATAAGATAAGATTGAAATTACGTATAAATTAGTAACTAATAATTTAATATAGTTGAAGTAAGGTTGTTCAAGAGTTAAGCCGAACTAATCGGACCTTTGTTGGTTCTTGGCTCATTTACAAACCGAACCGAGCCGATTGGCTCATTTACAACCAAGCAGAAAATCGAACAAGCATTTTCCGAACATTATTTTTGTCGAGAATTATGCTAGTATGCTATGTATAAATATAATTGTGTGTATACGTATTAAAAAATGATTCGAGCCAACCGAGTGAGATAGCCTTTGTTCATGCTTGGCTCGTTCTCATAATCGAACCGAGTCGATCGACTCTTACTTCTGGGCATAAAATCGAACAAGCATTTTCCGAGCATCAAAACCTAACCGAGTCGATCGGCTCTTACATCCGAACATAAAATTGAACAAGCATTTTTCGATTGAGCGGCGAGCGAGCCTCAAGAGACGAGCACATTGGTCAACTCTAATTCGAAGTCAAATATCTCACATAAATTACCATGTTTATTATATATTTAATTAAAGTATTATGTTTTTATCAAATTGTGACACGTGATACAAACAGTTATTTATTAGATTTAGGGTTTTTTTAAGAATAAAAAGAAGAAGAAGAAGAAAGGTTTTTCATCATATTCGAATCTCAGTTGATATATACACCTTTTATAAACAATTTATCTGGAATCAGCTGCTTATATGAACAATAAGATACAATGATGATCCATGCGGAAATATTTGGTAATTGAATAATTAATCAATATTTACATCGGGACCGTTTTTCCGTTGTCAAAGACCAATGTTGGAATGACTATGGACAAGCATGCATATTTATTAAGAAATATTAATAGGATGGCATGAGATGCATATGATTGTGTTTTGGCTTATATGTCCCCTCTAATATTAAAAACAAAACTATCAAGTAATAATATGATCAAGGAAAAAAGACATAGGAAAGTGTAACGGGGTGGAGTTTGGAATCATTAACATCACTTCCCATTTTATCTGTACAATGGCATAGCTAGTTTACATTAATTCTTTTAGCATATATTGTAATGCATACAGGGATGACATGCTGGATATTAAGTTTAAGTGACCTAAAGAATTTTATTATTTTATTTACTTTTCCATACCTTGCCAATGACCTCTAGCTCAAATAGTAGGAGAGGTTGAATTCTTCTATGAAGAGTCAAGTTCAATTCCCACTTGGTGTAAAAAAATGAGTGAGGCACTGGTGGGCGATGATAGGAGACCCAGGGCAACCTGGGTTCGATCCTTGAGCCAAATTGGTTTTACCGGTAATTTCATTGTCGTGCCTACGGGCGGGTGGGTTACCGGTTTTCCCCGGAAGTGGTGGTGGACGACTCGGGTTGCTCTCGGAGTACTCCGTTTGTCCAGTGGGTGCCCCGAGAGTACTCGGGATTTATTTCTTCGCCGTTCAAAAAATATGAATAATAATATACAAAAAGTTCTTCAGATATTGCATGGTCAGACATTCGTACATTAACTTTTACTAAATGTAGAAATAAAAGAAAGCTATAAATGAAACTATTTCCTGAAGGTTGTGCTATTTTGAGATGGCATTAGAAGATGAAATCTAGTTCAAAGCGTTCTTGAAGATTACTAACCTTGAACCATAACAACATTTTGTAAAGCTTAGATGTATTAATATTAAACAACCATTTTGTTTGCTTTCTTTTAACATGGACCAAAAAGGAGATAGTTTTTCAACTTGAATAGGCCCTGAATTAATTAAGAGATTACTAACTGGATTTTGTAAAAGCACATTTGAAACTTGACACGATAAAAAATAGAAAAAATATGTTTTAAGAGGTAAAATTCATTTACTCTTTAGTTTAGTTAGGGTAGGGTGTTTTTTTTAATTGTCGGATTGAATATTACTTATTTTTAAATCTAGGGTAGATGTGACTTAACAAACATGTTGTTGACTAGGATTTGATATGATGATGTCAAGCAGTACTTGGAAGCTTATTGGATTTAATAATAGTGTGGCAGGAACTATATTTAAGTTTAAATATTTGAAAGAATGATGTAATATACGTATGTATTATGTCTTAATCAAGTATAAAGAAACTATGCGTCTCTGTGTAACGAAAATATACATAATAAATGTAAGAAGCTTTTATTTTTTAATTATTTTTAACATCTACTTTTTAATTATTTTTACCATCTACTTAAGTATGATGATTAATTAAAAATGTAAAAACAAAAAAAAAATTATAATTTTACACTAATAGAGTAATTATGTAATTTTTGTATAGTAATTATAATTACTCTACAGTAATTAAAAAATTACTTTGCTAATGTAAAATAACGTTTTTTTAGATTCTAGTACTAAAATACGTGATTAATAAGATGGGAAAAAATTAAGATATATATATATATCTCCTAATCTTCTCACTTTAAGCAAATTTGTATGTTCATACTCATTTGTACATAATAAAGGCAATAGTACGAGAAGATGGTGATGAGACAAAAACATGCTACATTTTTTACATGTTCCCTGAAGCTAGATGATAGAAACAACATTTAGCTTGAATCCGAAACGAGACACGCATGGAACGCTTGGCGAAAGTATGAACAATTAGGACTATATAGTGAGGACAAATAAGACAGTGACACATGCCAACTATATCTCAAGTAAAAATGCATATCAATATTAAGTCTTATGGACATTGATTTAACATGATTTAACACTGGATTAGCTGCTAAGTAATTTGCACAAACATTGTCACACCACAATGTTATGGACTAGCAAGAAATATATGTAACTCAGAAAACACATTCATAATTCATAGTCTAACCAAGCTCAGTGGCACTATGAGCAAAGACAAAATAATCAATCTTAGTACTAAAACAAGCAACTATATGTTGTTTTTTGAAACTCCAATTGATTATATTATATAAGCAAAGAAATACTTAATAATCAATGATAGACCTTCGATCATATACACAGCCCATCCTAGTCAACATCTTCATAAGCATGAACAATGAGACCTTGAAAACTAGTAAATAACTAATCAATGAGTGTTGAAACCCTTCAGTCACCTAAGAATACGTTTGAATACAGATCGATGGTAATCATGTAGGTTTCACAAAGAACGTGAAACCTTACTAACCGCATTAAGCAATCTCCAATCAAGCAAAACAAGACACCGTAAAGCATATCAATAGTTCTCCAATAGAGTTAAGGATC
The DNA here is from genome assembly GCA_947069175.1 of Scalesia atractyloides. Classification (NCBI taxonomy): domain Eukaryota; kingdom Viridiplantae; phylum Streptophyta; class Magnoliopsida; order Asterales; family Asteraceae; genus Scalesia; species Scalesia atractyloides. The sequence goes on from CAMTDV010000018.1 coordinate 10,045,277, forward strand.
CTCCATGAGAATACTAGATTCATGTGAGAATTGTTTTCCAGCACAGGTAAGGTAGATAAAGGTCCTTCTTTAGCAAGAAGGCATGATGAGGTCAACTAGAGTCCACAAAATCAGGAGGTAGTGTCATGCATATCATATCTTCGAAATCTCGATGAAGGTTGGCATCAACCTATCTAACATTACATCGAGGGTCGTCCCGATCCTTTTGGAGGCTAAGGCGAAATTAAATTTTGGTGCCCTTTTTCCTTTCTTGATTATTATAAATGATATTCCATTATCTGTATTGGAAACCAAGCAAAAATCTAACACAAAGTGGTTTGCTTGTATAAGATCTCAAACAAATTTAAAACAATAAGTTTGCACTAATACTAATAGTTAGCATATTAATTTTCTTTTAATTGGAGTCCCTAGGTCCAAACCTAAGTTACTTATACTATAGGTCCGACCCTGATCACATCCATGAGAAACGGTAACCAATTAACCAACATAATAGTTGGTTTAACAATCGGGCTAAAGTCTTAGTATGACCAATGCCCTATGTCTAATGGAAGGCCTTAGGAACAATCCATGCTTTATTCTGGTTAACAGGTACATCAGGGTGCCTTTTGATCATATAAACTCACCTACACCCGGCAAACAATGTGAGCCTAATGTCACGGGGTAAACTTTTGACTTACGTGTAGCGACTTAGACTTTATCTAATTTAAGCTATGTGCCCCAACGATGTAGTATTTTGACTGAATAGGATTCATGGTTGCAAGTATTGTTTACAAAGAAACATCTTAGTATTGATTACAAGATGTTTACAAAGGAGAGTTGCAAGTACAAGTGTGATAACTTGCTAAGATGTTGGGTGATCTCCAAATGAGACCTCATCACCTATTTATACTAGTCCTAAGCTAGTTCTATAGAATTCTCAATTTAGAGAATTCCTTACATAATATCTTGGATATTTATAAGCTGGTTTTTAGAGTCCTCTTGCAAAATATCAAGTGTTTTCAAGGTGATTTTAGAGAGTTCTTGGTTGAAACTTTGAGCAGAATTATATAGCCTTTTCTAAACCATTCCGAGCTCTTTCAAGGCTGATCTAGGACCTTCTCATAGTGCCAAAATATTCCAGCAACTTGTAGGTTGTTCCGGAGACTTCCGAGCAGCCTTAGACGCTTCTTTAGTGTTCTGAAATCTTCGGAACTCGCGAAAAAAATTCTGCCTTTAGGCATCGTGACACTAAGGAGGAGCAGACACCAAAAGTCAAAGACCCACGAGTGATTTTAGTGTATAGCAACAATCTCGGTACACATGTCATCCCACCTAACCGACTATCTAAGCGCCTAAAGAAAAATAGGAGTAGAAGAGAGGTGTCTCTGAGAATTCACATACCCTGTTCGAGCTCAAAAAAATATGTCCTTCTGTAATGTTTTATTATTATTTTTTTTTAAAGTATCAAATTAGTATTAGGCTCAATAAACCTAATGCCAAATGGGTTAATGTTCCAAACCATAAAAATGATTTGTAAATGGACCTATATTGGAATTGGTATGTGTTTACAATTATATATATATATATATATATATATATAATATATATATATATATATAACATATATGTCGGATTTTTAAAGAAAAAATCATGTGCCCCTCGAAATCATGGGCCTTGTGCAGAGGTTCTCCCCGCACACCGTCATAGCCGCCACTGAGTAGAAGAGACACGAAGAAGAACTTGATGAGGAAATTTACTGATTTTCTGTTATCTTTAAAATATGGTTTGTTTTCCATTATTGTTTTTTGTGTCATTTGTTAAAGTTTTAGTTAAGATATAAATCTAAACAACACGTTTGTGATCTAGAATAGATAGTAACACCTACACGTTTTTGGAATTCTTTGATTAACATCGTTCTCTAAGTTCGACATATATGTTGCCTTACGATTACGTAGACATTACTATCGATTAGGTTGCATTTCAGCTTGTTCATGTTTAATATTTGTATTTGTGTTTAGTTAGACTTTATGGTTCTCCCCGCACACCGTCATAGCCGCCACTGAGTAGAAGAGACACGAAGAAGAACTTGATGAGGACATTTACCGATTTTCTGTTATCTTTAAAATATGGTTTGTTTTCCATTATTGTTTTTGTGTCATTTGTTAAAGTTTTAGTTAAGATATAAATCTAAACAACACGTTTGTGATCTAGAATAGATAGTAACAACTACATGTTTTTGGAATTATTTGATTAACATCGTTCTCTAAGTTCGACATATATGTTGCCTTACGATTACGTAGACATTACCATCGATTAGGTTGCATTTCAGCTTGTTCATGTTTAATATTTGTATTTGTGTTTAGTTAGACTTTATGGATTTAAACCTTTGGTAACCTTTAATCTAATTACTCCTTTTAAAATGAAAACAATTTGATCCATAAATGATTATAAGAATTACTAATCAAGAGAGTCAAATCTCTTTTCAAAATCTAGCTAGAGTTCTTTTATGATATAGTATACTAAACATGATACACCAACTTTCAGGGCTGACCTTAGGGTGGACGAGCCGCACCACTGGCCGAGGCCCATTTCCCCTGGGGCAGTTTATATATATAGATATATATATGTATATATATATATATATATGAGAACCATTATAAGTTGTGAGAACCGTATGAACCAATATAAGTCATTGATCAAAAGTCTTTTAATGTATGAAATAAAAGACAATAAAATAGTTGTAATCATTGTGTTTTAATTAATGAATTTTTGTTTTTAGTAAGATAAGGTAAATTGGTATTTTTTTACTTAGCTCTTTAATAATTGGTAATTAGAGTTGTAATCATTGTGCTTTAATTAATGTTTGTGATTTAATTAATGTTATTATTTAATCATCTAGTAAGAAATTCATTTTATGTAGGGTTCAAACTTTTTTTGCGCGTTGTTTTAAAAATTTTTACTCACGGGTTCAAACTTTTTTTTACGCGCGGCTTCAAACTTTTTTACGCCGGATTTTAAACTTTTTTACGCCCGGTTTAAACGTTTTTTACGCGCGGTTTTAAACCTTTTTTACACGCCGGTTTAGAACTTTTTTTATGCGTCGGTTTAGAACTTTTATTACACGTGGTTTTAAACTTTTTTAACGTGCCGGTTTAAAATTTTGTTTGCGTGCCGGTTTTACATTTTTTTTACGCGGTTTCAAATTTTTTTACGCGCGGGTTAAAAAATTTTTTTACGTGCCGTTTTAGATACTTTTTTAGACGCAATTTTAAACTTTTTTTACGCATCGGTTTTAAACATTTTTTTACGCACCGGTTTTAAACTTTTTTTACGCTTTGGTTTTCAACTTTTTTTACGCGTGTTTTAAACTTTTTTTACGTGACAGTTTAAAACTTTTTTACGCGCCAGTATAAAAGTTTTTTTACGCGCGGTTTTAAACTTTTTTTTCGGTTTTAAATTTTTTTACGCCTGGTTTTAAATTTTAAAACAATTTTTTTTTTACAAAAAAATAATTTTTTACGGGTTTAAACTTTTTTACAAAAAAAAATTTTTAAGCCAAACAAAAATATTTTATTTTTACAAAAACTTTTTTACAATTTCTTTTTCAAAAACTTTTTACAAATTTTTTTTACGCTAAACATCTTTTTACGCCCCCGACACCCCGATTTCGGGTTTACGAAATTTGAGAATCTTACCAAACTAACTCACCTAAAAATCACGACTCCATAGATGTCTCATATTGAATTTTAAATAGAAGAGAGGGAAAAGATGTGACATGTTGGGTTTTAAATAGAAGAGAGAAAATATGTGATATGCTGACGTTTAAATAGAAAAAAAAGAAAAGATGTGACATGGGAAGTAAAAGACTAAAATATCCTTTTTATTTAATTTGGTTATAGGTGATGTGTAAATATGCTATTGGATGATAGGAGTTCTCATGGTTCTCGCAACTGAGATTGGTTCTCTCTTGAACCGAATCCTATATATATATATATATATATATATATATATATATATATAACCAAGCATTGAGTAAACCTATAAAAAAAATTAAAGCAAACACATGTAACAAAGTAAGTCGATGTTCTAGCAGGTTAAGCCTTTGAGTTTAGTAGTAGAATTATAAGGTTGTGAGTTCAAGTCCGATTCGTGTCTCTTTTTTTTTTAATCGTTCTTCATCTCGATTGTGATTTGTGAATAAAAGTGGTCTAACATTAAATAAAACAAGTTCCATTGCATTGGGAACAAAAGTCCAACTGTTTTTTTTTAACGGCGGCCAACGTTATATATATAAAGCGCCCAACAAGAAGCTGGCAAAGAGAACAAAACAAAATAACATGAAAAAACAACAAAACAACTAAAATTCGAAGTAATAGAAACTATCCTAATCCTTCACATTAGTCTTTGATCTGTGCTTCAACCAAAGGAGTGCGTCATCCTTAACCAAATCGAGGAGTCTTGACACTGGAATTTGTATCCCATTGAAAACCTTTTCGTTTCTCGCGAGCCATATTCTCCACACAACCGCGACGGCCGCCGTATAGACTATCCGCTTCCACTCCTTCGAACCCGAAAGCTGCTGCACAAAATTCAGAATCTTTGAGAAGAAACAAGAGATAAAAATATGGTCAGTGCATTCGTCATCGGCTCCACATCTGTCACAGACCGTAGACGACAAGTGAACCCCCCTTTTCGCTAAGTTTACCTTTGACGCAACTCTCCCAATAATAGCCCTCCAGGCCAAATAGTTAACGTTTAACGGTGCCCAGTAATTCCAATACATTCTCCCGTAGTCCCTAGAAACCGAAGATCTATCTTCAATCATTCTACGAACCGCCTTTGTAGAAAACAAAAATCCGGAATCGTTCGACCACGACCATGTGTCTTTTCTGTCATGAAGTTCCACAGTGGCCAGTCGTCTCATTAAATCCTCAATTTGTGCCCATTCGTTATCGGTATGCGGGTCCCTGCACCATCCCCACGACCATTCCAAGGTGCTTCCGTTCCGGTTCACATAATCTGAGACAGTAGCATTTTTATTTTTTGCCTGCTTAAAAATATCCGGAAGAGTGACAACACAAGGCTTCCCTCCCAGCCAAGAGTCTTTCCAAAAACGAGTGTGCTTGCCATCCCCGATTTCAACTGTCAAAAATTCCTCCATCTCGATCCCGCATTTATTGAATGACCCATCAACGCAACCTATATCTTTCCAAATCCCAGTTATGGTAGGATTAATCTGCACCAGCTTATTATTAGATCTCGTCGTATGAATCGAAGTGATAACTTTAGCCCAAAGAAGATCCGGGTTATCTTTGATCCTCCACCACCACTTAGCCAACATGGCTAAGTTATAATCCTTGATTCCGCCCATACCTGCACCCCCCCCCCCCCCCCCCCCCCTTCTTTTTGGATTTCAGAATGACATCCCACCGAACCCATTTAATTTTATTTTCTGACCGCATCTTACCCCACACAAAATCTCTTTGCAGGCCCTCGAGAGTGTTTATAACAGAAACCGGAGCCCGGAATATAGATAAAAAATAAGACGGAAAACTTCCCATCACGGATTTGGCAAGAGTAATTCTGCCCGCGAAAGATAGAGCCTTTGCCTTCCACGCCGAAAGCTTCTTTTTGAACTTCTCTATAACTGGCTGCCAGTGTGTGGCGTGCTTCATATTCGCACAAATAGGGAGACCAAGGTAAGTGAAAGGAAGTTTACCCACCTGACAACGAATGTGAGCAGCCATCCTTTCCACCGTCACGTCGTCCACACCAATACCGAATAAGTTACTCTCATTTAAATTCACTTTTAAACCGGAACTTAAGAAGAAACATCTCAAGAACCGATTTAAATTCAGCACATTCGTATCCGACCACTTTCCTACAAAAAGTACATCATCTGCGTAACACAAATTAGTGATAACCGGCCCATCGTTGGGCAACTCGACACCATGAAACAGACCCAAATTTCTAGCCTTCTTCATGAACATCTCCACCGTTTCGAGAGCGAGGATGAACAAGAAGGGGATAGCGGGTCTCCCTGCCTAAGGCCCCTTTTGAACTTAAATTCTCCCGTTGGCGACCCATTCACCAGGACCGATCGACCCCTTTCCCGAGTGAAGACAGCCCGAAATCCATTTAATCCACAATGCCGATAAACCCATACACTTCAACACATTGAGCAAAAACTTCCAGTTCAACGTGTCGTACGCTTTTTCGAAGTCAACCTTGAATAAAAGTAGTTTATATTTTGACCGTTTCGCCCAAGAGATCAACTCACTTATAATCATCGGCCCGTCGAGGATGTTTCTTTCACCAACAAACGCGGACTGGAACGAAGAGACAAGGGACCCGATGACCACCTTCAACCTTTTCGCCAAAATTTTAGTGCCAATTTTATATAAGGAACTAATGAGAGAGATCGGACGATAGTCTTCAATCACTTGGGGGTCGCTATTCTTTGGTAACAGGGCCACAAACGATGAGTTACAACCTGGAACGAATTCGCCATGCACATAAAAATCCTCTATGAACAAAAGAATATTCGGTTTAAGAGCTTCCCGGTAATGTTTAAAAAATTTCATCGTGAACCCGTCCGGACCAGGAGCTTTCTCTCCGCTACAGTCCCATATGGCATCTCTTATTTCCTTCTCTGAGAATCTTCTAACTATGTTTGAAGCTTGTGAAGTTGATAAAAACTACTTGAAGCTGATGTCAAGTTTAAAATGTCAGTCAAATCCTTTAATGCTTTGAGAAACTGAGGTTTTTTTTGCTTGAAAGTTTAACTTCATTTTGAGAAACTGAGGTTAATAGACCTCTAATTTGGCAGCTCGTGTTGTAATAGAGGTCCTTGCAAATCATGACTAAAAAACTATTAATTGTATATAGAGACAGTTACTTACCTAGTCTTTAGTCCAAAGTGATTTAAGTTGGCTAGAACCCATTTCAAGTTTATAAAAGTGTTTTAGGTTGAACATTGAAGACACTTGTTACTAGGATTCTAGTGCCAGATCTAAACCATTCACATCCACTAGCTAAATAGGTCAAGTGGTCAACATGATTTACATAATCCAAAACGGTTATAACCTTTAAACCACGTAATTTGTCCCCAACAAAATTTGCCCATGTTTAACACTTTGAACACCAACTCTTTTCTCCTTTAAAATGTCATTAAGAAGTTTCTTTTGTAATTTGCATAAATTAGTATCATAAGTTTGTTTGGAGACGTCCTTAATGTTTTCAAGGAAACTACCCTTTTCAAACTTATTTTTAATGTTTTCATAGACAAGGGTCTTTTTTGGGCTCGGCCGAGGCACTTGAATCCTTAGGGCCGGCCCTGCCAACTTTTAATATATCTTAAGATTATATGGGTTCAATTGACCTCTTTTCCCTCATGTTATCAATTCTTAATTCACTGGTATGGTGGACAAGGCTCTGGATTGCAACCTGATCAAGCAAGGTGGAAGAATCCCTATAACAAATATCATAATTGAAAGTTAATTTGGTCATGTAAATCTTATATAATAAGTAATACTTTCCATGGTGTAGATTATAATCAATCGCAAAAACATTATTATGCAGAGGGTATAGCATATTATTGCATTTTTTTTGTGGCTGGGGCCTCAAAAACTTAACAATAATAATTATGTCGTTGAAATATATTTAGGGTTGGTTTAAGATATGTGAATACATTGAAACCCTTTTCAATCATCCTAATGTGAAAGGAATTTCATCATGGGCCACACACATTATCAGTAGTACCTATGGTGTTATCTCTTGTACTTGCCCAAAATGGTCCACACGCTAATAAGATCTTATTGTGGGACAATATAACAAGTCAATGCATGTCATGAATAACCCTTTCAGACAATCTTTCTTGACTATTGTCATGAACTAATTAACATGTTCCATTTGGAAGAGTTTAGAGGGCTTAGTGCTTGTAAACCCTATCAATTGTCACCCACCCCACCCCACCCCAACCCAAAAGAACTCTAGAAAGATTTAAAGCAACATTTAAAACATGGCAAAGTTGACTGGCTTCCCATCTTAATGTGTTTGTTGCTTATTGGACAGACTATAAAATACCACTTATTATTTTTTTTCAAGGGATAGATACTGAGTAGATATATACCCTACAGACCCACAGTTATGCACACATATGCATCCTTCAAGAATACCTCACTAGTGAGACTTCTAAAGTTATCATAAGGTAAGTTGTGTGTTAGAAGCTAACTCTATATGTTTTCCATTCCAAAATCATATCAATGTTTTTTTATAAAGTTTTCTTGCGAATTTCACCTATTTCATGATGAACACGTATAGTTAAAAGTTGCATTGCAAGTATCGAACAGTCACTAATGAAAAAAATGTTTTCTTTTAGATATATATAGAAACGAGCAAGGTATATGAAGAAGGTTGGATCAAATAAAAACCTAATTTTGTCTGAGTGTGGCAATAAAAGATTTAATTTTTTTTCAAAATTTTAGCTAAGATGAAATTGTAAGAAAAGAGGTGTAAGGGTATTTTTAAATAGTCTATTTCTTGATTTTTTTTTTCTCTCCACAAGCAAGGCACATGCATAACCCTCCCCCCCCCCCAATATTTTAAACGTTCTAACTTTTTTATACGATATTATTTTAAAAAAAAACTTGCACCATAAAATTAAGTATCTTTTATTTTTAATTTAAGTACCTTATTACTATGTAAATTAGTCCTTCCGTAGTAGGGAAGGATATGGCGCCAAAGCAACTTATAGCGCCCATGACGCCTCCCCACATCGCCCCGAGGGGCGTTATACCACTTGAACTAGCATCCCACGTGAAAACTATAACGGTGTGAACACTTTGTCTCTCTCACACACACATATATATACATACATATATAACCTCATATTTATATAATCTCTCACAACACACATGTTATATAAGCCTCATATAACCCCCACAATTTATTTTTTTGTCATTTGTCACATAACCCCCATACATAGTGTTACCATTACACATGGTCTTAAGACAACTAAAAAATCCCAAAAAAAAATGTGTTGTATTTCTATGTTAAATAATATTTTTGTGCTAAATTTTTTATACTAGATTTTTTTGTGTAATATTTTTTGTATTAGATTTTTTATGTTTGATTTTTTATACTAGATTTTTGTGTTGTATTTTAGAGAAAACAAAAAGGTAAAAGTTTGTGTTTTATGACCAAAATGCTCTTTTATAAGTATCATACTTATAAAGAGTGCCACATATTATCTCCGTAATCTTTCTTAGAATACTTAGACAAAATCAAATTTTTTTATTCCCCTATGAAGAAAATCCATCTAATTAAGTTATTTCACTGAAAGAAGGTAAAATGTGATAAATTCAAAATGTATCTCTCTTTGTAAATGTTAAGGGTTACATCAACCTTAGAGCATTCACTGGAGAGTTGAAATAAGAAAATCTTTTGTAAGAAGAAAAAGAAAAAATTTCAATCAATAAAAATGTCTTATTTTTTGCATTTTTAATATTTGTATTTTATTTATTGTAAGAGTATATTGGTAAACTTACATAGATCATTAATTTGTAGGTTTTCTCTTTAATAGCTAACTACATTAAATTTTATAACTTATTTTCAAAATATATAATTTAAAAAAATAATTTTGAGTATATGATAAATTACGAGGTGTGTAGGATAAATTACGAGTTGTATAGAAATAAGTGTAGGATAACTTTCGTACATGTAAGATATATTTTGAAATGTGTAGGATAAATTTTGATGTATGTAAGAAAAAAATATTAGTGTGGCTGATGATTGTTTTTATGACTAATTAATAAACGAGATTAGAAAAAAAAAACTATTAATGTATTAGAATGGTACAATTTGTTCTTTTTCATCTCAAATGTTCCTTCCCAGCATTCACATCCTTCCACAATATATTGTAAGCGTGGTTTTCATATTATAAAAAAGTGGTTGTGAGTAGTTGTGAATGGAAGACAAGGAAAATGTCATTATTTATCCGTCTATAGTGGAGGATAGATAAAAGGTAATTATAAATGTATAAGAAATATTGTTTAATTTAAAAAAAGAGGAAATATAGTGATTTTTAATGTAATATAAAGTAAAAATGAAGGAAGGAATGTGAATGCTCGTTTTTGGTGAATGCTCGTATATCACCAAATAGAGAACCTACCCCCTAACCGACAATTAGGGAAAGTAATCAAAATTAACATGTTGAGCTTAAAAAAAATCACTAAAATGAGCATTAACTTTTAGTTCTTATCAAAATAAACAAAATTGTCGGCTAAAGCAGCTAAAATTTAGGATGCGCATTACAAGTGGTCTCTTTTTATTGGCATTTAAAAAAGTGTTGGCTAAAACTAAAATTTAGCGTGCCTTTTATTCGTTGTCTTAAATTCGCATGTACCTTTTTAGACATCGGCTAAACATAGTAGTCTGTATTTAGCTCACGCTTACATGTGTATTCTTCCGAATGGTTTTATCACGAGCCCCATTGCTCTTTTGAATGTAGTTTGTGTCATTTAAAATTTGGTCTACGCTTTACCATCTTAGCCACCAGTGCTTACTTATCCTCTCCTGGTTGTTTTTCAAGTATACATCTATGTTTGCTAAGAACATATTACATGTGTATTTTGATAATTTTTTTTAGGTTAACATATAATTTGATAACTTTTCAATAGATTGATCATTATACCAATTGTGTAATTTATATACTATAAATAAGCAACAATTATATGCATATGTAGTTGTACTATGGGTTTTGGAAGTTTAAAAAAAAATTTTCATTTCTAACCCTAAAGTTTGAGTATTTGGCAATTTAAGTTTAAAGTTTCATTCTTTGGTAATTTAAACCCTTAGATTAGTTTATTTTTTCACTTCTAATTCAAGAGTTTCTATCTTTTGCAATTTAAACCCTTTAATTTTTTTTTACTTTTAACCCAAAGCTTTTCATCATTTGCAATTTAACCTCAACACTTTTTAACTTTCAACTTTGGTCCCTTATACTTTTCATCTTTCACAAGTTTTCCGTTTAACGTTTCGTTCTAAATTTTCCGACTTAACACGCCGCAACGTGCGTGTGGGGTTCTACGTTTTTCATCCATTTTTCCCGTTTGACTTGTCGCAACGCGTCTACTTTCCACCGTTTGATAAGTCTGTCGCAATGCACATGTCAGAGATCAACTTAGTTATTATTTTCTATGTTTTACACACAGGTTCGCGGTCATGCAAGAAACATTTGGCTTTCATCTAATATGATATATAACTAACGAATCCACGCCGCATTGCAGCGGGAGGTTATTCTACTTTTCATTAAATAGGTATGAAAATGGGAAAAAGGGGGTAACCAACATATACTAATAGTGAAAGAAATTCTAGCAGAAGCAACAACAATACAACGGTTGTGATAGTAGCATTAGTAGTAGTTGAAGCAGCCACTGGCGCTCCGTAGAATTGAACATAGATAAAATAAGTAAAAGTTTGAAACATAGATAAAAATAAGTAAATTACGACGGGACATTCTACGTGATAAAAAAAACCACATTGCTGTTGTATATTCAAAAATCATGAAAAAGTTATATGTTTAGTTCATTTCATTATGATATCCGCGCTCGTTATAACCATAGAAACAAATGCCTGCGGCGGGTCAGAACACATAATCAAATTAACCTATTTACGATGGCACATACTAGACATTTATAAAAACATTATGATGAGAAAAAAACCTAAAATAAAATCACAAAACATAAGTAAAAGGAAAAAAAACTAAAAGTTGAAAGTTTAAATAGTAATTACAATAAAGTGTAAAGGAAATAACTAAAAGTTGATTATCTAAATAGTAATTATAACAGGTAAATAATGAAATAAATAATAAATTTACAAAAGTTGAGGGACTAAATATAATTAGTATATATATATATATATATATATAGTGTTTATTTGAGAACCACTCTTATTGGGAAACTAAAAAAAATTAAAAAATTTTCTCATGTTCACTAGCTTTTAGGCTCAAACAAAATGTTTTTATGGATAATCATTACATTAATTATTATTATTATTATTATTATTTATATTATATTGTTTTTTAATTTTTATGATTTATTATATATATAATAATCATATATAAAAATATTTTTACTTAAATATTTGTTGGAGCCCAACTAAATTGATGAGGCCCAATATATACTTGATAACCTAAGTTTTAACACTTGAATAATTACTTATTAAATTAGGATAGACATATGGCATTTGATTGGAAAAGAATAACACTACAGCTCAACGTCAATACACCAAATTCATTGTTAGCCATGAACTTGCGACCATAATTAACTACTCGGTTTGCAAATATGACCGTCATTCCGTCCAACGTGTATTTCGGCAGCCATTGTCCAAGTAACATTGGCTCTATCTTCTCAAGACCTCGGAGGCTACACCCCCCGGTCACAAGAACATTGTGCGTTGCCCCTTTAACCAAGATGAGGTGTTGCAGCGCCCAAAAGTTCATTGATATAAGGCCATCAATCGTGGTTGTGGATTCTTCAACTAATAAACCCTCCTTGAGTAACGGGGTCTATTGAACCTTCAATTGCATATCTTTCACTAAACCTCCTATTGATTATGCAACAAAGAGAATCTAAGAAAACTTACGAATTTGACTTCTACTATATAACTTTAAGGACCTTGTGTAACAGTCGTTTACCCATTGCACCTACACCATCTAATGTTTGTGTAGCCGCATTCCTTCCATTGGGGTGAACCAATACTTTATTTGAATTGTTTTTAACAATTAGCTAACGTAGCCCACCACATCCGTATAGAATGGTGTAGGTTGAGAGGAGCCATAGGGGTACTTTGTGATAGGAGGTTCCCAACTAAATTAAAGGGGAAATTTTCTATGATTGTAATTCGACCTGCTATATTATACGTAACAGACTGCAGAAGCATAAAAAATACAAATGTGTAAGCTGGAGGTAGTAGAGATGAGGAAGATGAGACGGATATATGGCCACATAACGTTGGACCAGATAAGGAATGAGATTTTTCGAGGAAGATTAGGGATGACTAGTATATTTGATAACATAAGGGAGGGGAGATTGAGTTAATTGAGCATGGGAAAAGAAGATAAACGATAACGCTAGTTAGAGCCGTGAAAACCGTAATTGTTTGACTTGCACCTCTTTAAGGACATGGTTGATGATAGATGTTCGTGGAGGCGTAGGATTAAGGTTAAGTACTTCTAAAAGTAAAGTACGGTATTTTTTTGCTTAGCTTTGTCTTAAGGGCTTAACTTTCCGTATTGTGTGTGTGTTTCTTGCCTCTGTATATTACCTCTTCTGGTCTTTGTCCATCTAAGTTGATTTATTTGTTAGTGGTATACTATTTAACCATGTTTCCATTATACTTATGTCCTGATATGGTTTGGGGTCGGGGTCTCCTTAGAAATCGCCTCTATTCCATAGGTTACGGGTATGGTTTCACTACAATCCACCTTTCTTAGACCATACCTGTAACTTTGCTATGGGTGAGATTTTTATTGTGAATAGTATTTTCACGATTAGCTGAGCAACAAACTTCCAACCCGTGGTTGTTGACATTCCTTATTTTGTTTATTTTTTCTACTTAATCTTCATTCTCCGTCTTCGTGATTTTTCTCACTACTAAAAAGTGATTATCAGTAACCGAAGATTCCCTTAGAAAAGTAATGACCGACGAGACTACGTCGTTAATCCGTCTTTTAATTTTCAATATATATATGAAGAAACCCTAGACCAACTAGACCGGAATCTAAGTAGATCCATGGAATGGGCTCTGCATAAAAGGGTTAACCCTTCGTTTGGTTTCGCTATGGATGATGAATAAAACAGTACTCCGGCTGAACCTGCAAAACAGAACACCATTAGCTCACCACAGGGAGAAGGGGGTTCTCTCCGTGACCACCCTCCGGCGTGAGAATAAGTACAGGTAGTCGGAAGTAAGTATTGTAAGAGAGAGAGAGAGTAGTGGAGAGTGAATACCTTTCCTTGAACTCCAAGTTACTTATTTATAACCGGTGTTTGGCGCCAAAAGGAGAGATTGTTAACTTTAACGGAATCTTCTGTTATTCCGTTAATGTTTGTTGGCAATCCGTTAGTGCACACGGATCGTGAGCTCATCAGCGGCTAGGGAGGTGCCACGTGTCAACATGAGATCACTACATCTTATAAATGTGAGCATGCCATCACCATGATCTTCCTCAGTGTCCAGATGCTAGCCATATGGCAATTGGTTATAACCAAAAAGATGCTTGCACGATTGGGTGTTAATGGCTTCTAGAAGGTTTCACAGTTGTTACCCATCTATTATTCGCCACGTGTACATTCTGTTACAACAGAAAAGATTCCATTTGCTTCTGCACCAAGTCAAGGATTTTGCTAAAGACAAGTTTCTCAGGATTTATTGTTTCCTTGCTGAGAAGCGCAAGTTAGTTAACTGATCTTCCTTCTTCTCCTTGCTGCTTAGGTAACGTTTGGATGATACTTGCTTTGATATAAATATCTACGCAAGGTTAGTGCATGAAGCATTATCAAACGAGAATGTTCAAGGTTAACTTTGAACCTTGCGCGAGCCCGCGCAAGGTAGTTAAATGAAGCATTCATCCAAAGAGAATGTTTAGGCTTTTAACTTTGAACCTTGCGCGAGCCCGCGCAAGGTAGTTATATGATCCTTTCCTCTCTTGGATATTTGGCGTAGAATTCTAATAAATCTTATTTTGGCAAAGAGGTCTGCGCGCAGTTTTCTTAGAAGTTATTAATGGGTATGGTTTCCTTGATTGGCGCAAGGTTTTTGGGACCATACCCCTTCAATATATATAGTCTTTTTTCTTCGGTAAGTTGTTATTTTTTTATTTTTTAAAGATTTCGTGGGATTCATCATCCGTTGGTAATTACCAACGGATTTTTTCGTATGTAATATTACGTAGGTAATACCTATTTAGTTAGTAGTGCCTACAATCTCCGGTTTTTAAAATCCATATTTTAAGTCCAAGTTGCAAGTTTATCCTTGCAAATAATCCTTTTGTTAATATTGTAGAAATAACACGTTTAAAACGTGCGTTGATTATACATTAGTACTGTATGCATTGGTGATTTAAGAACTTGTGTTAAAAATCATACTTTAGTATGTATTCTTGACTACCATAAATGCATTACTAGTGGTGTATGCATATATTGTTAATTACGATACATATGTTATAGTTTAGTATAAGCATTAGTGATTACACTACATATGCGTGCTTACTACTAGAAAATTGGTATTTTCTGACCAAAATTTCCGACAAAAATTTGGTCAGACAATTCTGAACATTTTCCAACAAATTTCTGACTAAACTGAAAAACTTGCTTTAGCGACTATTTTCCGACAATTTACCAACTAAAAGTAAAATGGTCGGAACTTTCAAGGAAACTTCCGACTAAGTTCCGACCACAAATAAAAATTTAAAGAAAAAGATTGTGGTCGGAAAATTCAAATAAATAAACAATAAATAAAAAATCTTTGTCGTAAACTAGTCGAAAAACGTAGAACCAAAAAGTAGTTATTGTGTGTGTATGTGTAAGCATGTATGTATATTGTATGTGTATGCATGTATGTATATATGTATGTGTATGTATGTGTGTGTGTGTGTTTGTATTGGTATTGTATGTATTTCTTGTATGTGTATATGTATGATAGTATGTTTATATGTATGTGTATAGGGTTGTAAATGAACCAAACGTTCAGCAAATAGTTTGGGCAGTTCGTGTATGTTTGTTCGATTAGCTAAGTAGCAAATAAGAACAACTCAAGCGTGTCATACCTAATATGGCAAATGTTGGAGGTGAAGCGGTGTTAACTTACTTTAGGTCTTGAAAACTACTTAGATAAACACAAAGAAAACAAGCAAGTGAGGTAGTGGAATAAGTTTGGAAAGCCCAAGCTTCCATGGTTCACACATTTAGACACATGCAAGTCTCACCATATGAACAATGGTGAGCTTGGATGGTCACACACTTGAAGGTTGCTTGGAACCTTATCAAAACAGAAAGTTTAGGAGGTGCTTGGACCTCTAAACTCATGAGAATCGACTATATTCAAGCACCATTACATTAGTTTTGGTTAGGAGCAAGATAGGTGCAAGATTCTTACAAGAAATTTAAGTTTGACAAAGTTTAAGTAAAGTTCTTCTCCAATACAGAAAGTTGGACCTCAAAATGTGATGTTCCACCTTAGTTTATTATGAAACTTGTGGAAACACTCCTAGAGGTGTTCCAAGCTTTCAAGAAGGAGAAGAATTGAAGAAAAGTGAGATGAGAGCTCACTTTTGCACTTAGAGGGTTCTGCCTTGCAATTTCAGCAAATTAGGGAGTGATTTGAGAGTGTCTAAGGATTTAGAAAAGTGTAAATGAGGTGATGGAGGCTTGGTTTTATATGGGTGAGTAAGGTTTGTGTTTAATGGAGGTTTAAAGGTGATTAGGGAAGGAGAATGTGACCAATCCAAGAGCTGGAAGCAACATTCGGGGGATCGGCAACCTTGGCGTCATGTGAAGCTAGGTGGGGTGCCTTCGCGTAGCGCCTCATATGGCCAACAGTTTATTTTTTGCATTTTAGCCCGTGAACTTCTATTTGTTTATCATTTTATGCTATAACTTCACATTTTAACATGTTTTCGATTATGGAATGCGTATGTAAGTATATTTGTGTATCACGAATGTATGTATGAGTAATTGCATGTATAACAAGTATCGGTTTGCAAGTAAACATGTATTTAATGATTATTTTTATGTATAACACGTATGTATAAAGTATGGAATTTTATTATGATCAAAGTCTCGGATTACAAAGTTGGGAATGAAATACGAATACAAGTTTCCAAAACTAGAAATACAATTTATATCTTTCTAAATAAGGAAAGTACAAAATGTGAAGCGTTACATAGCCAGTGTCAACTTATAGATGGGCAACCCAAGTTTCACTACTATATATTGTTTAATGTAGTGATCCATGAACCAAACAGATCGACACTATGTTCTTAGTTTGAGCATCCGTCTGTCGTGGCAATTGTAAAGAAACGCTTCAATTTAGATTCCGACTTCTTGACCAAACACGATGAGTGGGCTCGCACCTTTGAGAGTTTCTTCAACCTTCGTAGTGCTCAACGTGATGATTGTCCAAGTAACCGGGTCAACATTATCTAAGATCATTATTTTTAGAGTTTGGTTCCTTTTAATGAAGTCCTTGGTGTTAGATGGGTCATGTTCGCGGGTGTTAAACCTAGAATATTTACAAATTATTTATTCATTTCACTTTGGTTCACTTCAAGTCAGCTGGCTGTCGGGTCAGGTTATATTCGGAAGATGCCAAATTAAAAAAAATGACTATTTGCAGTTTGGGTTGGGACGGGTTCTTTCATACTAGGTTCAGTTTGGAACATGTTATATTGGGCAGCAAACTGGCAGACCATGGCAAAGGTTTAACATTGTATTTCAAAGCATATGACCATTTGTATTTTACACCGACTTACAAACCATGTGTATTTCAAAGCTAAAACGATGATTATGAGCATATGATTATCTACTATACAATAGTAATTGAGGAGAATTAACAAGAATTATCAACACTAAATTAATAGTTCAACTATATAACAACACAATGGACCATTTAGGAATTTTTTGTGGGTCATATTGTACTTGTTCGGGTTTTTTAGGTGAACCTGAATCACCTAAACAACATCCAAACACTAAACCGAATAAGGTCGCTTAGGTTCAGGTATAACTGTGTGCCGGGTTCAGGTAATTCGGGTCTGCTAGTTTCTTGGGTCGAGGTCGGGTATTGCATTGGGTTAAAAGAGCGGCCCTACCCAACATGCCATAAAAATTACCAAAATTAAGACCCAAAATTAGTTACTTGGGTTGGGTTTTCCATCTCTATTTGTTTACTAACATTATGTATTTTAAACAACTTTTTAGGTGCAAAACTTGCAATCTTAAGTAGATATGTTGAACAACTGAGTTGGAAGAGTTCAACAACAAGTGAATGAAGTGATAGAAGAAATGCAACGACGTGTAGCCGAGCTATTGAAACAGTTTGGTAATCAAAGCAATTCTCCATCGTAGTCTTGTTTAAGTTTATTGTCTTTGTGGTTAAACTTGTGCAATAGTTTGATAACCATGTCGTGTTTTGTGGGGAACTTGTAATTTGACAACGATGTCGTATTTTGTAGGTAACCTTGTAACTTGACACCAGTGTTGTACCTTAATATGTAGATTAATATTGTAAACAAGATTTTTAAATTAAAAATCTGTATTTTAAGCAGCAAAAAATTTAGAATTGTTTGTTTTTAATATTTTTTTAAGTAAAACAGTTTGGTTGGAAAAAAGTAGGAAAAATATATAAAAAACTGAAAATTTGGTCGGAAATTTGTCACAGGGTAATAAAACTAAAATGAAATATAAATATTTTCAAGTCGGAAAATTGGCGGAAAAGTAGAAAATAAATAAAAACAGTTAAAAAATGAAGTTACAAATTAGTCAAAATTTTGTCGGAAATCGTAACATGGGTTTCGTCGGAAATATGTCGAAAAAAATCATTGGTGTCGGAAATTGTAAAAAAAGTCGGTTGAATATATCGGAAAACTTTACCGACTAGATTTTTTCCGACATAATCCACTTTATCAGAAATTAACACCGTTTTCCAACCAAATTCCGACAAAGAACTTGGTCGGATATAGGCGAGTTTTTTAGTAGTGTTAGTATACGTCATGTGGTATAGATATGGAAACACACAAGCTACATGTCGGTCCTTATTGACTTAGTTACAAAGGTAGATGGGACATTAACAACAAGCCCATGTCATATGTCCATTGTTCTACTTATTGTTACCATTATTGTAGACAAAATCATATGAAAACAGAAAACACTCCATCCATCCTATATAGTGTTGTTCCGTCATTGATCATGCACTATAACCAACAATCGCGGGATCCCATTTCCCCATGTTATACGAGCTACATGTTGCCTTGGCAGCTTCATTCATAGCTTCCTTGCTAACGCCATTGTTGCACGCGTTAGCA
The DNA here is from genome assembly GCA_947069175.1 of Scalesia atractyloides. Taxonomy (NCBI): domain Eukaryota; kingdom Viridiplantae; phylum Streptophyta; class Magnoliopsida; order Asterales; family Asteraceae; genus Scalesia; species Scalesia atractyloides. The sequence continues at coordinate 10,064,337 of CAMTDV010000018.1, forward strand.
AATGTTCGAGTATGTTTCATGCCATACTGGGTCAGTGATCCGCAATGTGTCTCAAATGTCCGAACCTTAATTAATCAAACATTTAAAAAGGTTAACAAATGACCAAAAAAAGAAGCTAATTGATCGTGTTTTGAATGAGATAAATGGATCAAGTTTTTTTAGTTTACCATGGATTTAAGACAGTCCCAATCGTCCACTAGGGGTAATCCTGAACCCCTCTGGGATCCATGTTGTGGGTCTCCTAATAGTTGAGCATTTATTTTAATCATACTGCTATCCAAGTGTGTCCTGTGTGTGGTGATTTCCTTGATTTCGTTGAGTAATTCATCCTTTTGTTGTGGTTCTCCGGTCCATTCCTTGTACTGTAGAATATGAAGTGGAATCAATCCATTGCGATAAAAGGATCAATCCAAGTGATCGTAAATTGGTCACAAAATTTTAAAAAATCACTAGTTTTCAACCCAAATTGGGTTGCAATTACTTTTTTAATTTCTAGGTGTGTTCAGTAATATAAGTGTCTCCAAGATCTTTTTCTCCAAAGTGTTTCCCGGGTAGCGGACTCTAAAAGAATTTGACACTAGATATACACGTCCCAAGAAAAATCCTGGAATACAAACATTGATATGGAAAAGTTCGAGTCTGCTTCTTTGACTAGCAACAGACTCCCGAGTAACCAAAACAGATTAAAAAAGGAAAAATATCAAAGTAAGCGTAGGTGACCAATTTATTACTAAAATAGACACACAATTCCGCTTTTTTTAATGGCATCGTTTAATCCTACTTTATTACACAAAAAAAATCCTAAATTATTCACCCTTGTCCAGGATTGAACCTAAGACCTCTCCTTTAAGATGCATAAGCCTCTACCAAGTGACTAGCCTTACATTGGCACACACATCAGCTAAGCCGACAAATTTGTGGGCAAAAACATTGGTTTATCCCCAAAATTTTAACCGGTGTTTGTCTATTTTGATAATTTTGTTTGGTCAAATACTTATTTTGGGAATAAAAAACACCCTCCTACAAACACATGAATTTTTAGACCACCTTGAAATACACAAAAAAAATTATACTGAAAATACTGACTTTTCTAGTAGTGTTTTGCATAAGCATACATACCATATGCCACATGGAATGAAGATCTGCTTCTCTTTGATCAACCACACCCATGGAGTCGAAAGATGGGGAAGGATTCGCGGTGTGGTTCGCTGGACAAGAACCTTGGTAAACAGAAACAGTCTCGTTGCTTATACTTTGTGTACCATATTGCATGACATGAGATCCCTCATAAGTGTTGTTGTTTAGAGTCCTCAATTTCACCTGCAAACATTTTGTGCAATTTTGTGTCAGGAAGGTGTCATGAATACCCAAATCTTACTCCACATCTTAAGCATAATCAAGATTATCTAAACAAAGAAAAACCCAAATTAACACCAACATTTAAGTATTGTTCTTCCAATGTTTCGGTACTCAGATCTTCCACATCACTAAAGAAAAAAGTCGCAAAAACTGTAGTTAGTAACGATAAGCAGATATGAGTTGCTAATGACTAGAAAACATGTTGCAAAATACCTATCTTCCAACCATGAGATACTGTATAAGTCACCTAAGCAAGTCTTATACTCTTTAGGTGGGGGAGGGTTCATACCGGGACAATAAGTGCCCCAACTATTCTCGGTTGCATTCGATGCAGTTGTCACATAGATGTTCAGATCTTCGGGTATAAGATTTTCGAAAATACTTCCACTTTCACATGCTTCTACGTATATAACCTACATGTTGAGATTGCACTATTAGCGAAGTGAGTATTACCGACAGAATATCTCTAACAACCATAATCAATAATCACTTGTAAATCTATAAAAGAAAGTATCTTACCATCTCACTATATGTACCCATTGCTTGCTTTGTTTTCAAAACTTGGATGAAATCATCAGCGTAAATGTATGGCATGTTTGGCATCCCTTAACAATATAATTTATATAGTTATGTTAGAAACAAATTATTATTTTGATGTTTAGAAACATGAGGTAACCAAATACCAAGAATTCCAGGGCCTCCATGATCGTGTAATACACAAAGATTGTATCGAAAGGGCTACTCGCGACAACTTTTCCACTTCCACCGGTTAGGGCGGAGGCATTGCCAAGAAGAACAGCATAGAAATTGGCTGCTGTCACATTTTCTCCGGTGTAATCCTAACACAATGTATATATGATGAGGGACAAATATATCTCAATTAATGGATGGGTGAATGTGTGAAAGTGAGAGACTAGTGAAGAAAGGGCGATAAGTCTTAACCTGGTTTTAAAAAAATATATATTGATTTTCGTCACAATAACCATACTGTCCAGGGTTAGGATCAATTACAAAGTCTCCTAAAAATAAGAAGTCGTAAGAAGTTATCAAACGAACTCCAATTGACCCCATTCAAGTGGCATTGGAATAATCTAATCGAACTCTACGATGTGAGATTTTTATGTTTTGTTTAGCTTGTAGATTTTGGACTTTTTGTTTACATTATTGTGTCTTTTTATTTATCATTATATCTTTTCTATGTTTGCATCATTGTGTCTTTTTGTGACCCATTGTGTCTTTTTTTTCTTTTACATTATGTTATATTTTGCTTGACATTGGGTTATATTTTGCGATCCATTGTGTCTTTGTACACTTCTTATTTTTAAGAGCCTTTGTATAATAATTTTACCCTTATTTTCAATTGTTATATTTAATTTCCTAGTTGTCATATTACAAATTGTTAGATATACTAAAAAACAACTTTTATTACCTTGGAAAACTCATTAAAATAGTATATATAAACCCTAAAATCATTAAACGTAGAAAATGGATGGTGGGGAATTTTAGCAAAAAAATGCCAAATTTTGGTAAGTAAATCATTTTTTATTAGTAATACACGGGTATGTAATCTAGCTTTGTTACTAAAAGGTTCCTTTTAGTGATACTTTTGTCATATTTTTGCCATTGTAATCTTAGATCATACCTTTGGCACGCCAGCATAAACATCCGAACCATTGGGACTATTAATTACGACACCAGGCCTCGGATTCAATTCATTATTGGCAATGTCATCGTACATGAACACGATAATGTTCTCGTCTTTCAACCCGCCTCTTTTCAATATTTGATAAGCATGACAAACATCCGCCTGAAATCAGTAGTACCTGATATATCAGTCACGTCTATCTAAAAAGAGATTGAATTTAGTAAAAGAAAAGTCAAAGAAATACACGCCTGATGGCGATAGTTGTAGTAACCGCTTGAACCGGCTACCAGAACAGCCCATTTCGTGCCATTAAAGCCTGGTAAAACGAAATTTGGAGAGAATGAACTCGGACGGGTGGCTTCGGAGAGTTGTACCGCAAGCAGGGTTAGTAGTAAGAAAAGGAATTTGAAGGCAGCCATAGGGAGAGAGTGTATTGGCTTACTATGGATGGTTTCAACTTTCAAGTATATATATACACATTGCTAGAGTAAACATTGTTTAGGTGTGTACTCCAAGAAGAGATTTTAGCTGTCTCCTAAGTATTAGGTTTCTCAGAAAACAAAGATTATACGATTCTTAAATTGCAAGACCATGTGTTAAGGAAGCGAGAAAGAAGTGTTTGTCACGTAGTTAGGAGTGGTTTATCTTTTATCTTGCGTTAAGGTGTGTTATGGTAATATTTTTTGTGGCCCGAGGGTGCCCAGCCCACATCTATTTTTCGCTTGTAGTTTTAATTTTACGGAAAAAAATTAGTGGTGTAAAATATTAGATTTTTATGAGTCCGACCCCTATTGATTTTTTGTTCAAACTCCGCCACTGACCATGCATCTCTTCCACACCAAACTTTCACCATCACAACACATAACTTAAAAAACCTGATACACTTTAACACACCTTCCAACTCTTTTTAATACACGTAACCAGAAATAATTTATAACCATTACAGTTTGTTAAATAAGTCTATAAAGATATTCACAAGTTTTGCAAAGTTTATATTAGAATATAAATTTTACTAGGTTTATAAAAGATTATAAAGGAAATTAACAGAAATAAAAAGGTATATTTGAAATGGAAAAAGATGGAAAACAAATAATTTATCAAAAAAATAAAAATGAAAAAAAAGAGAAAAAAATTAAAATTAGGCTCACAGAGCCGTTCGTTCCATGAACACCGCGACAAAACAAAAGGGTCACGGACGTCCCCACAAATAGGGCATCCTGCTTCCGTACCTTTCTCTTCATAACACCCCAATTGACGTCCATGAAATCCGCATTAAAAATGGTCTTACAAAACAAAAGAAACAAACAAAGAAAACAAAACATTGTAGGAAAGAAACAAGTATTATTTAATGCTCATTTGGTACGTTGATATCAATGTCCAAATTAGATTGGAAATTAATTGGATTAGAGCATCTAAGGACACGTACAGTTTTCAAATAGAGTAAATTACATAGATCGTTTCTGTGTTTTGAAAACATATATTTTGTATCAGAAATTACACATCATCATGAAGCCATCGTGTCATCCTATGGTTGATGTCCGTTAACAAATGTTATTAAACTAGTGAAATTCCCCGCGCTACGCGGCAGGGATTCGAGCGTTATCGATTCGTTTCGTTTTGTAAGAGGATTAATACGGTACCGAAAATCGGTATAACAACCGAAAAAAAAAACAAAAAAAGGTCGTGTCATGACAAAAACAATATCCACACATAAAAATTTACATTAGGTCTAGTAAGGTTCAATCTGCGCTAGGGATGAGCACGGTACCCGTTCGGTACCAAACCGGTACCGAAAAAGGGGAAAACTGGTACCAGTACTGAAGACACTGATACGGTACCGTACTAAGTCATAAGAAAACGACGACCAACATCAGAAAATCATAAAATAAAAACACGTATATATACCACCAGATGACGTAAAAATTGCAAACACAAACGAAAACTTATGCCGCGAGCTGACATAAAACATATACCATCTCTTTTTTAAGTTAAAAGATAAAAAAAAGTATGGAGTTAATACAAAAGAAAAGAGTCCAAAAAATGTTAATATATAAAGTATTTGATTATGATTTAATGTAGGGGTGCTAAACGGGTCGTGTTCGCGGGTTCAACCCGACCCGAACCCGAAAATCGTATAATACAGAAGAACCTGAACACGACCCGTTCAACCCGAATTTATAGCACTGTAGTTGCATAAGCAGTCAAGTTCAGGGGACGGAGTTCAAGGCGAGTGGTCTCTGGAAGTAGGTTCATCCCCCTCTTCGTTGGCGACGGCCAGGTCTTTTTACTTCTTTTCTGAAATTAATATAGTAAAATTAAAATTTACTTACAAAACACAAATGCATGACAATTATATTTAAATTATAAAATCTTTTTTTAATTTCTCCTTTTAAGTTATAATTATTGTATAAGATACACGCATCATTTAATTTATAAAATAATATAATATAATATAATATAATATAAATGTGTTAAAACGGGTTCGCAGGTTCAACCTGAAACTGACTTGAACCTGTTTACACTAAACCTAACCACGTGTATTTTGTTGGATATTTTAGTGTAATTTGAGATTGCGTGTAACGTTCAAATAAGAGTGCACGCTTATTTGAATGTCATCGGGACTAACGGGGGATCCAAGGGGGGGTCCGGGGACAGCGCCCCTGGGAGCAGGGTCCAAGGGGCGGCAGCCCCTGGCTGGGGTCGAAATTTTTTATTTTGGACAAAAGTCCTTTATCAAAAATGCATCAGAAATTTAATTTCGGGCTAAATATGCATTTTTGGAAACTTAAGGGACTAAAGGTGTTTTTGTTCAAAATTGAAACTGCAAGCAGTTGTGAATAACTGAAAATACACTCCCAATTTGTTTTTTTAAAAAAAAACCCTGGACGGATTTTTGATTTTCAGATACGAATCCCCAAAATCTCACAATCAAAAATTGCCATACAAAAATCTAGAATTTTTCTGATTTTATCCGATCAAAGATTGGTAGCCACTCCAATTGTTTGATCTAATAGTGATTACACGACTTCAGAGTTATCCAAGCATTTACTAATTATTCCCAACAAAGATCAAACAATTACAGTGAAGATGACAAGCGGTGGTGAATCTTCGAAGGCTATGACGAACAAATTTACGAAATTAGACTAGTTTGAAGGGCAAGACTTTCGTCGCTGGCAAAAGAAGATGCATTTTCTGTTGACGACTTTGAAAGTGGTGTACGTTCTGAGTACCCCGATGCTCGAGGAAGTGGTGGATGAACCGCTGGAACAAACTAGGAAGCGTGGAAAGTGGTTGAATGCTGATTACATATGTCGTGGGCATATTCTGAATGGTATGTGTGACTCTCTTTTCGATATTTATCAAAATGTTGAATCTGCAAAAAAACTGTGAGAATTACTAGAGGCCAAATACATGGCTGGAGACTCATCTAGTAAGAAATTCTTGGTCAGTGATTTTATCAATTATAAAATGTTTGATGGTATACCCATCATGGAACAATACAATGAATGTCTAAGAATTCTGGGTCAATTCGAACAACATGGTTTAAAGATGGATGAAGCTATTTCTATTCCATCTATTATTGATAAACTTCCTCCTTCATGGAAAGATTTTAAACATACTTTAAAACATAAGAAGAAGGAAATGAATCTGGCTGAACTTGGAAGTTGTTTTCGAATTGAGGAGTCTTGTCGGGCCATGGAAAATATTAACAAAGACAAACACGTTGGTGGGTCTTCTGTTAACATGGTGGAAGAAAGTGGTCCTAGTCTCAAAAATTCTAACAAGGGAAACAACAAAAGAAAGTATCAAAGTGGGTTTAACAAGAAGAACAAGGCTGTGAAGTATGCAAAACAGACCAATGATCAAGGCTGTTGGAAGTGTGGTAAACTAGGACCCTTCAAGAGAGATTGTCGTGTTGGTAAAGCCAAGAATGAAGTTGGCACTGGTGGATCCTCTAAGGATCCAAAGCAACAAGGTCAGAAATTAAACTTTAATTATAATTCGGATGTGAATTATGTTTCACTAATTTCTGAAGCATTTTATGTGCAGGATGATTCTGTTGCTTGGTGGTATGACTCGGGAGCAACAAGTCACGTATGTAAGGATCGAAGATGGTTCAAGGACCTTACATTAATTGAAGATGGATATGTTTTAAAGATGGGAAATGTTGCAACCGAGCCAATCCACGGAATTGGAAGTGTAGTACTGGTATTTACTTCTGGAAAAACTCTAAGTTTAAGTAATGTATTGTATGTACCCGACATTTGGAAAAACTTGTTATCCGGTATCGTATTAAATAATTGCGGGTACAAACAAGTGTTAGAATGTGACAAGTATATCTTGTCAAGACATGGTTCTTTTATCGGATTTGCTATTTATGTAATGGTATGATTATGTTAAATCTAGAAGTGCCGTTTAGTGATAATTCTGTTTGTATGATTGATTCTTCATCTAGTGTAAATTCGTCAAAATCTGAATTATGGCATGCTAGATTAGGACATGTACATTATAAACGACTTATGGAAATGTCTAAGATGAGCTTAATTCTGGCAGTTAATTTAACAAATGAAAAGTGCCATATCTGCAAGTTGAATAAAATAACTAGAAAACCATTCTTGCAACATGTTAATAGAGAAAGTAAATTGTTAAATTTGATACATAGTGATCTATGTGATTTTCATGGTACACCATCATTAGGTAACAAGAAGTATGTTGTAACATTTATAGATGATGCTACTAGGTTCTGTTACGTTTACTTGTTACATGCAAAAGATGAAGCTTTGGAAAAGTTTAAAATCTATAAACAAGAAGTAGAGCTTCATCAAAGTGAATTGATCAAAACCCTACATATGGATAGAGGTGGTGAGTATTTTGATCTGGGATATTTCCAATCAACTGGAATAATACACCTTACCACAGCTCCTTACACACCAGAACAAAATGGTGTGGCGGAAAGGAAGAATAGGACGTTAAAAGAGATGGTTAATACCATGCTGTCCCATTCGGATTTAAATAATGGGTTTTGGGGAGAGGCTATGTTGACAGCCTGTTATTTGTTAAACCGGGTTTCTAATAAAAGGAACAAAACAACCCCTTTTGAGCTTTGGTATAAAAAGCCACCCGAGTTACAAAAACTAAGAGTTTGGGGTTGTAGAGCCGTGGTTAGGCTCAATGATCCTAAGATAAGAAACTTAGGGGAAAGAGGTATAGAATGCATTTTCATTGGATATACTGAGCACTCATTTGCTCACAGGTTCTATGTAATAGAACCAAATGACCACGTTTCAGTACATACGGTTATTGAGGCAAGAAGTGGAAATGTAGAATATGATGAAGAAAGATTCACATCTATACCTAGGCCAAAGGATATGAATCCTTCTCTCCAGATTTCTAGTGGAAAAGAAATTATGCCTTCAACTAGCACTGAACCAAGAAGGAGTTCAAGAGAAAGAAAGGCCAAGTCTTATGGTGACGGTTTTCAATTGTACTTAGTTGAAGGATCTAGGATTGATATTAATTTTCAATATCAATATTGTTTCAATGTTGATGAGGATCCAAAGACATATAGTGAAGCAATGGCTTCAAGGGATGTTTCATTTTGGAAAGAAGCCATCCAAGATGAAAGGGACTCTATTTTGCAAAATAAGACTTGGAAATTGGTGGATTTACCTCCTGGTTGTAAACCATTGGGAAGTAAATGGATCTTCAAGAGGAAGATGAAGGTGGATGGTAGTATTGATAAGTTCAAAGCCAGATTAGTAATCCAAGGGTTTAGACAAAAGAAGGGCATTGACTTCTTTGATACATATGCTCCTGTAGCAAGGATATCCACCATTAGATTATTATTAGCACTTGCTGCTATACATAATCTTGTAATTCACCAAATGGATGTGAAAACTGCATTTCTAAATGGTGAATTAGATGAGGAGATTTACATGAAACAGCCAGAAGGGTTTGTTATGCCTGAAAGTGAAAACAAGGTGTGTAAACTAATTAAATCTCTTTATGGTTTGAAGCAAGCACCCAAACAGTGGCATCAAAAGTTTGATGAGATTGTATTGTCTAATGGTTTTGCTTTAAACCAAGCAGATAAATGTGTTTATAGCAAGTTTGATGCTTCTGGAAACGGAGTTTTCATCTGTTTGTATGTAGATGATATGTTGATTTTTGGCACTAACCAAGATCAAGTCAATAGAACAAAAGAATTTTTTTAATCATCTATGTTTGCTGTGAAAGATATGGGGGAGGCTATAGTGATTTTAGGTATTAAAATCAAACGTGAGAACATGGGCATTTCAATCTCTCAATCACACTATATTAAGAAGATCTTGAACAAGTTCAATTTCAAGGATTATTCTCCCGCAAGTACTCCTGTTGATCCTAGTCTGAAGCTATTACCTAATAAAGGCATTGAAGTATCTCCACTTGAGTACTCAAGAGCGATTGGATCACTTATGTACGCTATGATCTGCACCAGACCAGATATAGCATATGTTGTTGGAAAACTTAGTAGGTTTACTAGCAATCCTAGTACTCATCACTGGCAAGCACTAGGTCGAGTATTCAAATACTTGAAAGGAACCATTGATTATGGTCTAACTTACATTGGATTTCCTTCGGTGATTAAAGGATATTCAGATGCAAGTTGGATAAACAATAAGGAAGATCATTCTTCCACAAGTGGTTGGGTATTCCTACTTGGGGGAGGTGCCATTTCTTGGGCTTCAAAGAAACAGACTTGCATAACTGATTCAACAATGGAGCCTGAGTTTGTAGCATTAGCCGCAGCTGGCAAAGAAGCTGAGTGGCTAAGAAACTTGATTTATGAGATTCCATTATGGCCAAAACCAATGGCTCCCATTTCTATAAGGTGTGATAGTGAAGCTACACTGGCTAAGGCGTATAGTCAAGTGTATAATGGCAAGTCAAGACACTTAGGTGTGAGACATAGCATGGTTCGTGAGCTCATCATGCATGGTGCGATTTCGGTTGAGTATGTGAGAACTCAACATAACTTAGCTGATCACTTAACCAAAGGGTTAACTAGAGATCTCGTGAAAGGATCAGCTGTGGGATTAGGGTTAAAGTCCATCTGAAAACTCTCATGTTAAGATACCCAATTCCCACCTAGTATGATGT